>JAYESD010000002.1:285035133-285431403 GCA_036927565.1 Tuctoria greenei | reverse complement strand
ATCAATGTTGGGTTTATTCTTCCTGCACACTTAGGCCAAGAAAAACAGTAAAATTCGTTCCTTATCTATAACTTCGTTGCGGCTTACGGTTCTCAAGAGAATTTCAAGTTGAACACGATTTTTAGTATGATTGGATGAATTGTCTTTTCTTTTAGATCTAATTGTCCATGGACCCACCTTACTTTGGCCTGCCGGGGTGTAGGTAGAGTGGCGTACTTAGGGTGCTTGACCAGGCTAAGTCGATAGCGCACTCCAGCCCTAGAATGGCTTGGCGGCTTTCAGGCGAGTTGGCCACAGACGATATTTAAATCTAAAAAATCTGACAATTCAACCCAAATCGTACATAAACCGGTTAAACTAGAACTTCTTAAGAATTGCACATTTCTGTTATAGACAAGAAAGAGAAAAATAAAAATGTCGAGCCTTATGCAAAAATGAATGCACGTGGAGTCTATTTCACATGAAGATGTCTTTCATTATAGGTCCGGGGTACATGGGAAACGAGTACACTCTTAGGGTACGGAACCAGGCTAAGTGTGTTTGGTTTCTCGTTTGACCCTGGGTAGTTAGCCACACTTCTAGTCCGGAGACTGTATCAAGTGTTGCATGAGCTCTTCAAACCTTTTGGGAAAGGTCCGGCTGCTCTCCCGGAGGAACTACCCGACTCTGTACAATGACTCTATAACATACATTTCAAGTTACTTAAGACTCACCTCCGTGGAATTAAGTGTAGAACTTACGGAGGTGCTCGATGTTCCAAGGATTTGGGAGAGGTGTCCCATCCTCGGTAGCCAAGCGAACGCTTCCGGGACGGGATACTTTGATCACTCGGAAGGGTCCTTCCCAGCCAGGGGAGAGTTTGTTTTGCCCTTCTCTGGATAGTATTCTCCGTAGCACCAGATCGCCTTCCTCGAGCTGTCGGTTGTGTACATGCCGCTGATGATAGCGCCGTAGAGCTTGGCGGTATCGGGCATTCCGAACAGCTGCTTGGCACCTTCCCTCCTCAAGGAGGTCTAGGTCTTCACGCCGGAGCTGGTCCTGCGCGGCTTCGTCGAAGGTCCGGACTCGGAGGGAACCCAGGGTGATCTCCGGAGGAAGGATCGCTTCTGCTCCGTACACCAAGAAGAAGGGTGTTTCTCCGGTTGCCCGACTTGGAGAAGTCCTGTTAGCCCATAGAGTGGGTGGAAGCTCCTCGATCCAATTAGCTCCGTGCTTTTTCAAACGCTCATAAGTGCGCGTTTTTAGTCCTTTAAGGATTTCTGCGTTTGCTCTCTCGGCTTGCCCATTGCTGGCAGGATGAGCTACGGAGGCGTAGCAAACTTGTATGCCGAGGTCTTCGCAATACCCTTGAAATGAGGAGCTTGTGAACTGAGTCCCATTATCAGTGATGATCTTGTTTGGGACTCCGAATCTGCTCACGATAGATTGTAGAAAATTGATTGCAGATTGTTTGTTGATCGTCACAACAGGAGTAGCTTCCGGCCACTTGGTGAACTTGTCGATGGCGACATACAGGAACTTGTAACCTCCGACGGCTCTTGGGAAGGGTCCCAAGATGTCCATTCCCCACACGGCGAAAGGCCACGTAGGAGGTATCATTTGTAAGGGCTGAGCAGGTGTATGAATTTGCTTTGCATGAAATTGGCATGCTTTGCATTTCTTCACTAGCTCAGTAGCATCCTGGAGCGCTGTTGGCCAGTAGAAGCCGTGCCGAAAGGCTTTTCCGACCAGCGTGCGGGAAGACGCGTGGTTCCCACACTCGCCTCCATGGATTTCTGCGAGGAGCTCGCAGCCTTCTTCCCTTGTGATGCACCGCATTAGGATGCCGTTGGCACCGCGCCGGTAGAGATCCCCTTCTACCAACGTGTATCTTTTAGCCAATCTGACTACCCGGTCAGCGGATACATCATCGTCAGGAAGGATGTTGTCTTTCAAGTAGTTCCGGATCTCCGAGATCCATGCATCGGAACTGACTTGAGCATTTGAGTCTTGCGTGCTGGGTTGCTCGGAGCTTCCGGCAGCACCTACGACCCTTGATGGCTGCCATGGTAACAGGGCCATCGGGACCGTCAGCTTCGGGATGCTGATCTCGCCCCCTTCGTTCAGCTCGGCAGGCTGAACTGTGGGTTTTGACAACCTCCGGACAAAGGTTCCGTCTGGAGCCGGAGCTCCGGTTGACGCCTTGGTCGAGAGTTCGTCCGCTTCAACGTTGTGAGCACGCTGAACATGGTGAAGGACTAGGACTTCGAAGTCCTTTTGAAGCCTCTGGACTTCAAGGAGATAAGCAGCCAGCTGGAGGTTATTACAGGAGCATTCACCCTTCACCTGTTTGATAACAAGTTGTGAATCTCCTTTGACCAGCAACTGCTTGACACCAAAGGATAGTGCCACCTTTAATCCATATATGAGTGCTTCGTACTCCGCCATGTTGTTGGTTGCTTTGAAATCAAGGTGCACCATGTATCTCACCTTCTCCCCGGTTGGTGCGAGGAGAAGGATTCCAGCTCCGGCTCCCTGCTTCTGCATGGAGCCGTCGAAGTAAAGGGTCCAGTGAGGCTTAGTGAAGGCTGGAACTTGTGGTTCCGTCTTCTGCTCGCTGGGGCCCCCAGGGTTTAATGGAGAGGGAGTCCATTCTGCCACGAAATCTGCCAACGCTTGACTCTTGATTGCTTGTCTTGGAATGAATTCGAGGTCGAATTCAGCCAGTTCCGCTGCCCACTTCGCTATATTCCCAGTTGAATTGGGATTATGCAGAATCGCTCGAAATGGATATGAGGTTACCACCGAGACTTTATGAGCTTGGAAATAGTGTCGAAGCTTCCTTGAGGCAATAAGAACTGCGTAGAGCATCTTATGTACCTCTAGGTATCGAGTCTTGGCATCATGTAACACTTCACTGATGAAGTATACTGGGCGTTGAACGGTCCGGACCCTCCCGGAGGGGTCCGGAGCTTCCTCTCCATTGATCCGGACCCTGTCGGAGGGGTCCAAACTATATTCGAGGACCTCCGGGTTCTGGGTGGAGGAACCCGGAGCTTCTTCAGGAATGACCTGGATCCTATCAGAAGGATCCGGGTCCTCTGAAGTGGCTTCTTGAGGATTCAAGTCTGGGAGCTGGGACCCAGACCTGCTTTCGGGAACCTCCGGATCCTCCCGAAGGGATCTGGATTCCTGAGTATTGGGTAGTTCCGGTCTCTCCGCAACCAGAACCATACTGACGACTTCGTCAGCTGCTGAAATATAAAGCAATAAAGGCTCACCAGGGTTCGGAGCTACCAAGACTGGTAGAGTGGTGAGGAACTGTTTCAGCTCCTGGAATGCCTTCTCTGCCTCTTCAGACCATTGGAATGGTCCGGACTTCCTCAGTAACTTGAAGAAGGGAAGTGCCCTTTCCGCCAGTCTTGAAATGAATCGACTGAGGGCTGCTAGACATCCAGTTAATTTTTGGACGTCTTTGATGCGGGTTGGTGGCCGCATGTCTTCGATGGCTTTTATCTTCGCCGGATTAGCCTCTATACCCCGGTGACTTACCAGGAAACCAAGAAGCTTTCCGAAACTAACCCCGAAGACACATTTGTCTGGGTTTAGCTTCGTGCGGGTGGCCCGCAGCTTGTCGAAGACAGCCTGCAAGGTATCCAAGAGGGACTCCTTGTTTTTGACTTTGACCACAATGTCATCAACGTACACCTCCACTATGTCTCTGATGAGTTCTTCGAAAGTTTTGTACATTGCTCGTACAAAAGTTGAAGCTGCATTCTTGAGACCAAAAGGCATGGCTGTGTAACAATACAATCCATCCACTGTGATGAATGAAGTATGTTCTTCATCTTCCCTAGACATCCGGATTTGGTGATATCCTGAATATGCGTCTAGAAAACACAGCAACTCACACCCAGAGGTGGAATCCACTATCTGGTCTATTCTAGGTAGTGGGAATGGATCTTTTGGACATGCCTTATTCAGTGTGGTGTAGTCGATGCACATCCGAAGTTTCCCGCCGGCCTTAGGCACAACGACTGGGTTTGCCAGCCATTTTGGATGGTAGACTTCTCGGATGAATCCGGCTTCGAGCAACTTCTTCACTTCTTGTCGGATGAAGTTCTGTCGCTCTACAGATTGCTTCCGAGGTTTCTGGTGTACAGGCCGAGCGTCGGGGTAAATCTTCAGATTGTGCTCAATCACTTCCCTGGGGATCCCAGGCATTTGTGACGGTTGCCAGGCAAACACGTCAACATTAGCCCGGAGGAAAGTGATGAGCGCGAGTTCCTATTTGTCGTTCAAGCCACCCGATATGCGGGTAGTTTGAGCGACATCGGAACCAATTTGGACGACTTTGACGGGAATGTCGGTGTCGCCGCTTGGCTGCACACGGGGTGCAGAGGTCGAGCCTCGTTGACGAACGCTCGAAGGTTGTGGAGCTTGCTTCTGTCTGGAATCCTCCTCTTGCGCTGTGGTGAGTGCATGGAGTTCTTCCAGAGCAGTTACTCCGGCAGTGCGATCTCCACGGATCCGGAGAACGCCTACTGGTGTCGGCATCTTCAACACCAGGTATCCATAATGAGCAGCTGCCATGAATTTGTACAGGGCAGGTCTACCCAAAATGGCGTTGAATGGTAAGTTGATCTGAGCGACGTCGAAGACCAACTTTTCGGTGCGATACTTCTCCCGGGTCCCGAAGGTAACAGGGAGAGTGATAGCTCCGAGTGGGGTTATGGCCCCCGGACCTACTCCGGAGAAAGGTCGAGAGGGCTGGAGGTCTGAAGGTCGAAGCTGAAGCTTAGTGAAAGCTTCGAAGCTGATGAGATTAAGCCCCGAACCTCCATCTACCAGGACATGATGGAGCTGGATGTTGTTGATGGTGGGGGATACCATCAAGGGCAGCTGGCCAGCTCCGACCATGCTTTGAGGACAATCCGAAGCATCGAAAGTGATGGGTGTGTCCATCCACTTTCGATGTGGCTCCGGTCTAGCTGTAGGAGCTACAGCAGCCATATCCCGTCGCATGGTCTTAATGACGCGACGAGAGGTGATGTCCCATGATCCACCAAAGATGGTGTTCATGGTTTTTCGACGTTCGTTGTCGGAGACGTCGGAATCATCGTCGACGGAGGTGTAGACGGCTTTCAAGACCTTTTTGGGGTCTTGAAACCCTAACTCCTCTTCAGCCGGAGCTTCATCGACCTTTTGTTTTCCCTCCCTCTGGCGGAAGGGTGACCCTTCCCGGCGCTTGTGGTAGCGCTCGGCAAGGTTTTGGACCTCCCGGCAATCCTCCAGCTTGTGACTGCCCGTTTTGTGAATGGGGCACCACATCTTGGATTTGCCACCGTCTTCGGAAGACGGTCGAGGTCGCTTCTCGGGGCGTGGCCCCCGGCCACCAGGAGTTGCAGTGGCTGCAACGTTGGATGTGCCGGCCGACGGCTTCTTCTTGCCGTTGGTCTTCTTTTTCTTCTTGCCACTCCCGGAGGTAGCGACTTCTTCTTTGGAGGATTTTTTATGATCCTCCAAGGCTGGTTTGGAGTGCATTTCACGGCCCTCCGCAGCTCTGGCACATTTGTCAGCCAGGCTGAAGAGCTCCGTGACACTGGTGATCTCTTTGATCGCCAGTTTCTCCAACATCTTCTTGTCTCGTACACCCTGTCTGAATGCTACAATGACAGAAGCGCTTGAGATAGAAGGGATTGTGTTACGTACCTGAGAGAATCTCTGGATGAATGACCGCAAAGATTCTCCTCCTTTTTGCACGACCGCAAAAAGGTCCAGTTCAGTGCCCGGACGGGTGTATGAACTCCCGAAATTGGCGGTGAACTGGCGGCATAGCTCCTCCCAACTGTCGATAGAGTTGGGCGGAAGGCTCATAAACCAGGACCTAGCAGTCCCAGTTAAGGCCACTGGAAAGTAATTGGCCATTACAGCCTCATTTCCTCCAGCTGCTAGGATCGCAGTGGAGTATATCTGTAGAAATTCTACGGGATTGACAGTCCCGTCGAATTTTTCCGGCAGGTGTGGCCGGAACTTCTGTGGCCATCTAACCATACGCAGGTGCATGGCTAGGGCGGAACAGCCTCCTCCTACTCCTTCCAGAGTAGAAAGATCTTGAGCATCTCGTCTTTCTCGAGCTCGCTCGATGTGGACACGGCCATCCTGTTGGCGGTATCGGCGATCAAGCTCTGCTCGGAGGTCGTGTGTCGAAAGCCGAGATGCAGTATGGGCACGTCGTGCCCCAGAGGGCAACGACGTCACTTGCTGTGACGCAGCTCTTCTCCGGTTGTTGGAGACATGTGGACCAAGTCTTCCAGACAACGTTCGTCGCTGCGACGGGGCCCGCCCTGAAGGAGGTGGACCCTGATTGTTGAGGCGTTCGGCCGCTGCTGCGACCAAATGCTCAATATCAGCTCTCCATTGCTCCATGGCACCTTGAGATGCATCCGGAGGTGGTGGTCGCTGAAGGAGAGCACGCGCTGCATGGAGCGCGTGTTCTGGGTTGTCACGACTTGCCGGCGCAGAATGTGACGCCGGTGCACCATCATGTCGTTCGGCATGTCTTGCCGGAGAAGATGGTGGTGGTGGGAGTGTGACTCCCGCTGGAACTGAGGCTCCTGCCGGTGGTTGCATGTTGGAGGGATTGCCTCCGACAGTCTGAGCAGCAGGTTGCCCGTTGGATGATCCAGCTGCAGAATTCACCATTCTTGAAGATCTCAGGCGCCCCTACCTGGCGCGCCAACTGTCGACTGTTGGAGTCGGCAGATCCCCTAACACTATGAAAAGTGTTTGAAGGAGTTTGTGGTTCGGTCTGGGCGCGCGGAGATCTAAGAAAGTGAAATGCGATTTGGACACGAGTGACACGGTGGTTTACGTGGTTCGGGCCGCCTGAGCGTAATACCCTACTCCACGGGTGTGTGTTTGTTGTATTAACTTGTGAGCTTCAGAGTGTTCGAGAGTTTTTTTCTGTGTATCGTCGGTTTGTCCTTTTATAGTACAAGGACCAACCGTTACAAGTCAGCCTGGCCCGACATGTGGCCCTGGCGGTTATTAGTATTGATACACGAGATTAATTGTTGTTAATAACCCTGTAACAGCTCCGACAGTGCCGTTACAGGTGTTAAGGCTGTCCGATTAATTATCATTAACGTGGAATTAATGGTAATTAATCGGATCTTGAAGTCTGCGGCTGTCCTTTGGAGATCCGGAGCCGTTACAACGTCTCCCGGGGGCTTTAAGCATCTAGCTCTGTCGTGTGGACACTTGGCAGCTCCGGAGCTTGCTTGGGAGAAGCGGGAAGCTCCGGGGTGACCTGGCACGTGTCATGTCCGGAGCTTCTCTCGGTCGGGGGCTACCTCCGGAGGTGCCGTTTCAGTACTTGGCCCGGAGCTTCACCCTTGCGGGTAATAGCTCTGGGCTGACAGTACATGTGGCAACCTAGAGGTTAACCATGTTGGAGAAGCGGGTCCGGTCACGTCTGGCGAGTGGGCCCCCGAGGGTCTTCAATTTGAGTTGATGTCCTTCCCTTGAGATCTTTGTAACCTCAGGGGGTGTATGGTTTTTAGGGTACCGACAGTTGCCTTGAGGAGGAGGAGAAGGCCTGGGTGCGAGGGCAGGAACTCTACCAGCAAGAGTGTGCACTCGCTGCCAGGGAGAAGAAAGTTAGGGGCCGGGAGAAGGACCTGGTCGACCGACGGAACAAGATTTACCTCCGGGAGGAGGAGCTCGGCAAACTCGAGAAGCAGATTGTTGAAAAGATTCAGCAAAATGCCAAAGAGGTTGAGTGCCTTGCTCGTGAGAATTCTGAACTGGCGGTGGCCAAAAGATCCTTGGAGGAACTGAAGGGTTTGAGGACTGCGGACTCCCTACAGGTTTGGGAGTTCCTGAGCAAAGCCAACGATGCGCTGACACCAATGGGCTTCAGTCCCGTGCGTCCGGATGATCCGGAGCCGGAGCTGGACCTGGCGTTGCAAGCGTTGAGCTCGGCGGGTAGCAAACTCTCCAAGGTGGGCGACGTCATCACGGACTAGTTGGAGGTTGAGGGGCAATCCCTGGCGAAGAACGTCGCAGAATATGTGCTGACGTGCTACACCGGCCGGGATCCCCAATTCCCTTTGGACCCGGTGCTTGAAGGTCCCGTCGAAGGAGAAGGTGAAGCCACCCGAGCCAACGTGTCAGAGGTTGCTCAGAAGGTCGCCCAGTTCTTCCATAGGGTCTAAGACCATCTCTGTAGCTCCCACTTGTATTCTCTCTTTTTCTTCCCCAATTTTGTAATCCCTTATCTCCAGATGAATGAAATCCAAATTTTTGCGAATTTCATTTTTTGTCTTCAACACTTTTGTCCTCACTTGGCCCCCTGGTAGATGTACAAAATTTAATTTTGAACATGTAATAAAAGGATATTGTGTTTTGTTGAAGACTCATTTGCTTCGAACTTGTAGAGTGTAGGTCCGAAGTCTTCGATAGTGAAGGCCCCCTGAGGTTGTCGTAGCTTAGAAGCTCCGGCATTGGCTATCGTCGAAGCTTAGTAGCTCCGGCAATAGTCCCTATCAACGCGTAGAGCATCGATAGTTAGCCCCCCGGGGTGTCGAAGCTTAGTAGCTCCGGCAGTGACCTTTACCAACGCGTAGTTTGTCGGCAGCAGACTCTGCTTGTGGGGTCTTTTCACCATCTTTTATTTTGCGTCGACGGCTGGCCCCCCTAGCTTTACTGGAGCTTGGTTGCTCCGGTGATGCTCGTTTTCAGTGTTTAACATCGATTACAAGCCACCTAGGGGGGAGTCGGAGCTTTGTTAGCTCCGACTTTTCTCCATCAACATGGATTTTTATTTTTCCTGCACACTAAAACCAAGAAAAATAGTAAAATTCGTTCCTTGCCTATAACTTCGTCGCGGCTTACGATTCCCAAGAGAGTTTTAGGTCAAACGCGATTCTGAATACAACCGAATATGTTGTCTTTTCTTCCAGATCCAATTGTACTTGGACCCGCCTTACTTCGGGTTGTCGGGGTGTAGGTAGAGTGGCGTACTTAGGGTGCTTGACCAGGCTAAGCCAATAACACACTCCGGCCCTAGATTGGATTGGCGGCATTCAGGCGAGTGAACCATGAACAATATTTGAACCCAAAAGAAATGACAATACAGCTCGAATTGTACATGAACCGGTTGGACTAAAATTTCTTAATAATTGCACAACTTTATTATAGACAAGAAAGAGAAAAATAAAAAATGTTGAGCCTGTACAAAATAAATGCACGTGGAGTCTGTTTCACATGAAGATGTCTTTCATTATAGGTCCGGGGTACAAGGGAAACAAGTACACTCTTAGGGTACGGAACCAGGCTAAGCATGTTTAATTTCTCGTTTGACCCAGGGTAGCTAGCCACACTTTTAGTCCTGGGACTGTGACAAGTGTTGCATGAACTTTGCGGACCTTTCGGGAAAGGTCCGGCTGTTCTCCCGGAGGAACTACCCAACTCTGTACAATGACTCTATAACATACACCTTAAGTTACTACAGACTCACCTCCGTGATATTAAGTGTAGAACTTACGGAGGTGCTCAATATTCCAAGGATTTGGGAGAGGTGTCCCATCCTCGGTAGCCAAGCGAACGCTTCCGGGACGGGATACTTTAATCACTCGGAAGGGTCCCTCCCAGCTGGGGGAGAGTTTGTTTAACCCTTCTCTGGATTGTATTTTCTGTAGCACCAGATTGCCTTCCTCGAGCTGTCGGTTGTGTACATGACGCTGATGATAGCGCCGAAGGGCTTGGTGATATCGGGCATTCCGAACAGCTGCTTGGCACCTTCCCTCCTCTAGGAGGTCTAGGTCTTCACGCCGGAGCTGGTCCTGCGTGGCTTCGTCGAAGGTCCGGACCCGGAGTGACCCCAAGGTGATTTCCGAAGGAAGGATTGCTTCAGCTCCGTACACCAGGAAGAAGGGTGTCTCTCCAGTTGACCGGTTTGGAGTTATCCTATTGGCCCGTAGAGTGGACGGAAGCTCTTCAATCCAGTTGGCTCCATGTTTTTTCAAGTGCTCATAGGTGCGCGTTTTGAGTCCTTTAAGGATTTCAGCATTTGCTCTCTCGGCCTGGCCATTGCTTGCCGGGTGAGCTATGGAGGCGTTGTAAGGATCGAATGCCCAAGAGGGGGGGGGGGGTGAATTGGGCTTCTTTAAAAAAATCTAAGCAATAAAACTTAATTCCTAAAAGCCCAACTCCCTACGCAAACTATCTATGCATTCAAGTAAATAGGAACTTTGCGGAATGTAAAATGCATAAACGTAAGGGAAAGGGGGAGGATGCAAACTCCCGAGGAGACACGAGGATTTATCCCGTGGTTCGGCAAGATCGTCAAGATCTTCCTACATCCACGTTGTGGCACCCACCAAAGGGTTTTGTCACACCCAAGTCACCGAGACGAGGGATCTTCACTATTCCTCTCCGTTTGCCAACCTCGGCAAGGTGGAGATCAAGCCTTGTACAACTTCGACCCTCCGGGCTTCCACAAACGCCTTGGCAAGCTCTGGAAGTCTCCTCACAGTTACAAACACCAAGGGCACTCCCTTGAGGCTCTCTCACTATCTTAGAGTGTCCACTCACCCAGAATGGAGGCACACAAGCTCTCTCTTTAGCTAGTTCTAGCCTAATTCTTGGTGTATAGGTGATCGAAATGATGTGGAAGTGATTGCTCTTGGTCTTGAACGCTTGTGGATGTGTTGATAGTGTTTGGTGATCAAGACTTGGCGAAATGACAGGATTAGAGGGTATTTATAGACAGCCTCCCCGAAATAGCCGTTGGAAAAGTAGGCTGACAGAACTTTACTGTGAACACCGGATGATCCGATGTCTCCCCTTTAGTTATCATCGGTCAAGTTTACTTTAGCTGACGTCATTGTGTCAGATATGACCGTTGTTAGACCGATGTTGCTCCTGTCTTCTCATCGGATGATCCGGTGGCTCTTCCTCTAGAATTGACTCAAACTTGATGCTTACTGGAGTGATTGACCGATGTGTATATTTCTGTACATCAGAGGATCCGGTGCTACACTTGGTCCAATGATATTGCAAACTGTACTGATGGACCGATGTAGATGAGCCATTCACATCGGATGATCCAGTGAGTGCTTTGTTCTGAGGTCTTCTTCTTCTGCTGAACCAACTCGACCGATGTGTTGTTCTGAGAAGGCATCGGTTGATCCGGTGAGTTGATTTTGTTTGCTTCGAGTTGTTTCTAAGTGATTTTGTATCTTGCTCGATTGACCTCTTTGATATTTGTTGAAAAAGCATTTCTGATGATCTTCAAGCATTGAATGTTGTCAATTTAAAGTTGAATGATTTTGACATAAGAGCTTTCACTTCTTGTCTTCATATAATTGATTTGATCTCATAAATTGATTGTATATGGGTCTCCAATGACATATTTATTTCATTTGATTGAGTGATTATGGGGACCTTGCATTCACAAATTCATTAGTAAAATCCAATGGTTGTCATTAATCACCGAAACCATACCTCATGGGGGCCTAGATGCTTTCAATCTCCCCCTTTTTGGTGATTGATGACAACACAACAACTAAAGCGCAATAGTAATGAATTTGATAGTACGAAGCTTAAGATGATATGCAATGAATACAGGATTATTGCACTTAAAATTTGAAAGCTCAATCAAAGAATAACTCAAGTGAATAAGTGATCATAAGATAGGCACCAAATAAGCTCAATCGATTAATAACTTAAGAGTACTTAGTAAACACCAAATGGGTAGCAAAAGCATTGAATTACAAAAATGATACTGTCGAATTACAGAGATGGCAAAAGTACTCAATAAACCCCCCCTAAGGCTAAGACACCCCCCCTGAGTCTAAGCTCTCCTCCCCTTGACTCCTCTAACTCTTCTCCCCCTTTGGCATCAAGACACCAAAAAGGGATCCGAGTGCCTAAGGACCCTGAGTACTAGGCGCGATGACGAACTGGTCACCGTCGCTGTCGTTGGAGATGCTGCCTGGAGTAGCGGTGGAAGGAGCTGCCGGAGCCGTAGGAGCCACCGTCGGTGCCTGCTGTGTAGTAGCTGCTGGAAGCGGGGCACTGACGATGGATGCCGGCGTCTGCTGGAACAGGGTCGTAGCCGGCAGCGGGGAGTGAACCGGTGCGCCAGGAGCCAGTAGTGGAGACATGCTGATGAATGGAATCGGTGTAGTTGGCACCAGAGCGGCAGTTGGAGCTAGGACTGGTGGTGGTGGAGCGACGCCTGACAGCTGCGATGGGAGGGCAATCCTGCTCTGGGTGTAGAGGTTGGTGATCAACCGCAGGATGCCCATCATCGCCTGCTGTGTCTGCTGCTGCTGGTCGAGGGTGCGCTGGTGCATCTAGTCTATGAGCCCAGTCAGCCGGTCAGTGTCCTCACGCCTCTCACGGGCGATCTGGCGTTGCATCTCCTGTTGCTGCTGCTGGAGCTCCAGAAGTCGTGCGGCGTGCTCCGCTCGGGCCTGCTCAGCTGCAAGCCGGTCCAGGCGCTGCTGCTCAACCATCTGCTGCAGGAGCGAAGTGAGCTCTGACGGCTGAGTGACCTGTGCCTCAATGACGGGAGGTGGAGTAGGTGGTGGTAGTGTAGAGCCTCCAGCCTCCGCGTCGTGCTGCCTGGGTGAGGGTGGAGGTGGAAAGTACTCCTCGACACTGTCGTCGGTGTCGCTCTCGGACCAGATGTGCTGCAAGTCCTCACCCTGTGCCTCTGCCTCAGCTAGCCTCTCATCCTCCTTCTCCAGGTCCGACCAGTCCTCCTCAGATAGGCGTGCACGGAACTGACGCTCGACTGGACGGCCAAGGCGGCGGTCTCCAGGAGCTGGGGCACGGTAGTGACCGAACCGTGTGACACTCTCGTCAGTGAGATGGTCATGCACGGCGGACTCCTCAGGGACCATCATGGAGAGCAGGTAGCTGATCCAGTGTCCATACACGAGCTGCCTCATCATCCCCACTCCATCAGTGATCACATCCTCCATCTCGCATATGAGGACGTCCACTATATCGAATTCCATCCCGTTCATGATGTAGAACAGGAGAGTCTGTTGTAGGCTGGTGAATCCCTCCAAGTAACCTGACCTCGGCAAGAGCGTGCGGCGCAAGGCAAGGTGCACTGTGCGTGCAGCTGGAGTCAGCAATGCCGGTACCCTCAGCTGGTCAGGAGAGAAAGTAGGACCAAACAAAGAGCAGATCTCCTCCAGTGCTGGTGCCGCTCCTCCAGTGAGCGGCCTCCTCGACGGGTCTGCCTGACCATACACTCTCTCATGCACGCAAGTGTCGTGCAGGTCCACGCCTAGCAGCTGTGCCAGTGTCTGCCTCATCAAGTGATAGTATTGGCCCATGAACATGAAGTCAATCGACCTGCGGCCCTCAGAGACGTATAGGGTAGCGTAGAACACGCGTACCCAATCCTCCACATAAGCACTCCTCTCATAGGACATCAGGTGCACCATCCCTCTGTACCTCTCAAAGTAGGGTCGTATCTCCGTCTCTGCTGCCAGGGCAAGCTGATGCCAATCCAGAAAGTTGTGCTGGAACAACTTGTGGCCTCGGCGTCTGTAGGTCTCGTAGAGGGACGCCTGCGTCACAGTCCAGAAACGACTATCCACCAGGGCCTCTCTGGGCTGCGGGTACCACTCCTCAAGCAGCACACTCCACCTGAGTCTACGGAGCTGCTTGGCCTTCATCTTCCGGTAGTCGGTCAACCGGACTCCTTCAGCGACATGGACAGTGGTGTCCATCTCGTAGATGGCTCGCTGGGCCTCCCTGTCCTCACGACGGTTGGCATCCGTGGGTCTCGGACGTGGTGCAGCTGCGGGATGACCCCCACGGGTCCGGGCTGAGCACCGACAGACGAGAGGCTATTCCGGCTCTTCTTCGGCCTCGGAGTCATTGATCACAGGAGGCTGCCTTGGACGAGCCTCACGGATCCTCAGTGATCCCCCTCGACCATGCTCACGCTCCTCGGCGGCGCGAGCGGCCATCAATGCCTTCTTCTCCTCCTTGGAGAGCTTCTGCTTCTTCGCGGCCGCCTCCGCAATGGCCTTGCCCTTGTTCTTCTTGTCGCGAACCATTGCGATCGGGCGCGTAAACGGAGTCGACAACGTCGAACACACGGAACGGCGACGCGGAGATCGACGCGGCTGGAAACCCTAGCGACGATGAAACAGCGACCGTTGAGGGTGGTGGTGGTGTGGCTGGGCGGCGTTGGTGCGCGAGCGGTGGTCGGCAGCGCAGGAGCAGCGGCGGCGCTTGGTGATAGAGGCGGCGGCCTTGGGAGGCGGCGGCTGCAGTGGAGGCGAGTGGCGGCAGCGGTGATGGTGGTGCGGTGGTGCGGTGACCGGAGGCGGCGGGCGGCGACGGGCGGCAGCGGCCGGAGGGCGGCGGCGGTGGCGCAAGGGCGAGTGAGGTCGGCGGCGGAGGTGCGTGGCGGCGTCGGGATCGGGAGAGAGAAGGGGAAAAGGCGAACGGCCGTTTAAATAGTGGGTCCCAAACCCTAGCTGACTTTTTAACACCAGATGGACCGATGTTGAACGATAGATGCATCGGTCGAATGCCACAGTAAGAGTTTTCAGAAAAATTCCGTTGACACCAGATAGACCAATGTTGAAGGATGGGAGCATCGGTCGAATGGCACAGTAAGGGTATTCAAAAATGGAATGTTGACACCGGATGGTCCGACGTGGGATGAAGTAGCATCGGTGGAATTTGGCACAGCTCCAGAATTGTGAACACCGGATGGATCAATGCTTTTCAGGATGAACTCATCGATCGATTTGTCACACTTGACAGAACTGACTCTTGGAGATTGAACACCAATTGATCCGATGAGAGATTGACCTAGGCATCGGATAATCCGATGAGAACAAAACAGCAACATCCCATATATGTCCTTTGACCAAACAAACAAGCAATGAGAAACACATGTCTTAGGACTTTTTGGGCAACCCCTTACCCCTCAAAGATACTAATATGCCAATAACTTGGCTAGGCCTTAAAGCAAACGGAACATCGAGAAAAAATAGGAGGAAATCATCCAAATAAAATGTAAGGCCCATGCTTTGTGAGGTAGAGTATGAAGACTTCTATCTCTTTAGAGCATGTTCCTCTAGGCATTAACGCACCTAACATTTTGTTCTTTCCACCTTATATGAGTTGAGATATTGCATTTCAAACAAGTCTCTTTCTCATGAGGTGGGTTTCCCTTTGTGACAATCTACCGTATGCAATGCCAAACATTTTATAATGCAACAAATTATAAGTCTATATGGCAGGCATCATGCAAGGCATAAAATAAATCTATCTTGCCAAATTTGAACCTTTCAAAGGCTTCTTCAGGAAGAGCCACTCTCCAAACCTTGGGTAAATCCAAAAGAACCTCCATCTCAAGCTAACCCTTGCTCACCCCTATCCTTTGAGAGTTAGGCAAGACCTATATGAGGTGCATTCTTACATGACGTTCGTTGCATCTAGCACATTTAACTCACTTCTTAGCCTAGAAAAGGTTTTCTCATCAAGTGGTTTAGTGAAGATATCCGCCAATTGTTCTTTGGATCTAACACCTCGCAATGAGATGTCTCCCTTAGCTATATGGTCCCTCAAGAAATGATGGCGAATATCAATGTTCTTAGTGCGGGAGTGTTGAACGGGGTTTTTAGCTATCTTAACCGCACTTTCATTGTCACAAAGGAGAGGCACACAACCAAGTTTAATACCAAAGTCCAAAAGGGTTATCTTCATATAAAGAATTTGGGCACAACATGCACCGGCCGCTATATATTCCGCTTCCGCCGTGGACAAAGCGACGAAATTTTGCTTCTTGCTAGACCAAGATACTAGGGAACGCCCAAGCAAATGGCACCCACCAGAGGTACTCTTGCGATCCACGCGGCATCCGACAATGTCCAAATCCGAGTATCCCAAGAGGTGAAATTTTGCACCTTTAGGGTACCACAAGCCCATACTAGGGGTATGCTTAAGATACCTAAGTATCCTAAAGACCGCCTTCCTATGCGATTCTTTAGGTGCCGCTTGAAAGCGAGCACACAAGCATACACTAAACATGATATCGGGCCTAGATGCGGTAAGATAAAGCAATGAGCCAATCATAGAACGGTAGTTAGATTGGTCAATAGGTTTACCGTCCTTATCCGCGTCGAGATGACAATTTGTTGCCATTGGAGTGCTTCTTGAGCTACAATCTCCCATCTCAAATTTATTCAAGAGGTCCTTGGTGTACTTCTCTTGATAGACGAAGGTTCCCTCTTGAAGTTGCTTGATTTGAAATCCAAGGAAGAAGTTGAGCTCTCCAATCATTGACATCACAAATTCCCTAGACATCATTTTGCCAAACTCATGGCTAAGAGCTTCGTTAGTTGAACCAAAAATAATATCATCAACATAACTTTGACAAATGAACAAATCTCCGTTGATGTCCTTGGTGAAGAGTGTAGTGTCCACCCTCCCAATCTTGAATCCTTGTATGATAAGGAAATCCTGTAGTCGTTCATACCACGCCTAGGTGCTTGCTTGAGCCCGTAGAGTGCCTAGTGCAACCTATACACATGATTAGGATTCCTCGGATCTTCAAACCCGGGAGGTTGTTCAACATAAACAAGCTCGTTAATGTAACCATTAAGAAAGGCACTTTTCACATTCATTTGATAGAGTCTAATATTATGATGTGAAGCAAAAGCAAGGAGTATACATATGGCTTCTAGCCGGGCGACCGGGGCAAATGTCTCCCCAAAGTCTAGTCCTTCAACTTGCGAGAACCCCTTGGCCACAATTCTTGCCTTGTTGCGGACCACAACTCCATTCTCGTCTTGTTTGTTGCGGTACACCCACTTTGTTCCGATGACGTTCTTGTCCTTGGGTTGCTCCTCCAACACCCAAACTTCATTGCGGATGAAGTTGTTGAGTTCTTCTTGCATGGCCATCACCCAATTTGGGTCTTGGAGTGCTTCCTAAATGTGAGTGGGTTATACACATGAAACAAACGAGTAGTGCTCACAAAATGAAGCGAAATGGCGAGAACGTGTACTTACACCCCTTGACGGACTTCCAATGATTTGGTCCATCGGATGCGCCTTGGAGATGCGTCCATGCCTCATAAGTGGTTGTGAAGCACTTGGCGAAGGTGATGCGTGTTGCTCCTCTTGTGGTTGGACTTGATCATGGACTTCTTCTTCTTCTTGATGTTGTTGTGCTTGTGAGTCTTGAGTTGGCAATGGATCATCCTTCTCTTCTTTGTCAACTTGAGGTGCCATGGAGGTGTTGTTGTTGGAACATGAAGCTCCCCCTTGATCATGGCTCTCCTCAACTTCAGGCTTGATGTCTCCAATGGTCATGTTCTTCGTGGCTTCTCGTAGAGGCTCATCATCTATTTCATCATGACCAAAACTCTCCTTTTGGGAGCCATTAGATTCATCAAACTCAACATCACAACTTTCCTCAACTAAACCGAAGGTTTGGTTGAATACTCGATATGCTTTTGAGTTTGATGCATAACCAAGGAATATACCAACATCACATCTTCTTTCAAACTTACCGAGCCTTTTCTTGCAGCAGATGTAGCACTTGCATCCAAAGACCCGAAAGTAGGAGATGTTGGGCTTTCTCCCAATGAGAAGCTCGTACGGGGTCTTTTGAAGTAGTCGATGTAGGTAGACCTTATTTGCGGCATGGCACGCCGTGTTGATTGCTTCAGCCCAAAACTTCTCCGACGTGCCGTAGTCATCAAGCATTGCTCTCGCAAGAGTGATGAGTGTCTTGTTCTTCCTTTCAACGACACCATTTTGTTGAGGGGTGTATGTGGCCGAAAACTCATGTTTCACGCCTTCACGGTCACACCACTCCCCAATGTTGTAGTTCTTGAATTTGGTGCCGTTGTCACTCCGGACCTTGATGATGGGAAGTTGAAATTCCCTTTGAGCGCGGTTGGCGAAGGTCTTGAACACTTCTGGAGTTTCACTCTTGTCACCTAGAAATAGAGTCCAAGCATAGCGAGAGTAGTCATAAACTATAACAAGACAGTAGAGGTTACCGTCAAGGCTTTGATATGTGGACGGTCCGAAGAGGTCCATGTGGAGTAGCTCAAGTGGCTTGGAGGTTGACACCATTGTCTTCATTGGGTGGTGTGAAGCAACTTGCTTCCCGGCTTGACAAGCGCTACAAAGCTTGTTATTCTCAAATGTTACATCCTTCACGCCGGTCACCATCCCAAGCTTGAATGACTTCTTGAGTTTGCTCATCCCAATGTGCGCTATGCGTCGGTGCCATAGCCAACCCAAGCTTGTCTTAGTGAAAAGACAAGTGGTCAAGCTAGCATTCTTGTTGGAGAAGTCTACTAGGTAGAGATGTCCATGCCGAAATCCTTTGAAGACTATATCTTGACTTGTTTCACTACTCACAACAACATCATTTTTGCTAAATGTGCATGTTAGTCCAAGATCACATAGTTGTGTAATAGAAAGTAAATTGAAACTAAGTGACTTAACATACAAAACATTAGAAATAGATAAGTCATTTGAAATAGCAATTTTACCTAACCCGATTACCTTTCCCTTAGAGTTATCACCAAAGGTGACTTGTTCATGATTGCCGGGGTTTTCTATGGTGGTGAACATACCATCATTGCCGGTCATATGTTGGGTGCACCCGCTATCGAGTACCCAATGCTTTCCTCCGGCTTTGTAGTTCACCTACACACATGAATTTAATTGTTAACTTTAGGCACCCAAGCCAACTTAGGTCCTTGTATGTGTGATACAAGTGTCTTTGGGACCCAAAGTTGCTTGGGGAGCTTCCCCTTCATGTCCTTCATGTGTTTGCCGATGAACATAGCCTTCACCTTGCCATCTACTTTACTGAAGAGATAATAGCGATCATTGAAAGTATATTTGTAGTTAATAGGCAACTTTGGAGAAGGTCGGTTAGGAAGAGGACACTCCCTTGTGTGGTGACCGGTGACCTCACAATGTTGGCAATAAGAACCAACTTCCTTGATGAAGCTTGTTCTAAGCTCCGGTGAGGGCACCTTTCCTTTGTTAGGCACCGAGAAGGATCCAAGTCCTCTCTTGTTGAAGGCCTTTGCTTGTTGGAAGAGAATTTCCTTGTGCTTGACTTCTCCTTTTGAAAGTCTAGCCACACTAGTGCGGAGACTCTCAATTTCTTCCAACAAGTCCTTCTCCCTAGCATTTGCTTTCAAAGGCAAAGACTTGTTCAAGGCATTAGTGACATGAGAAGTAATGGATATCCTATCATTAAGAGTTTGTTTCTTTGCATTTTCAACTCTTGATCAAGCATGTCATGAGCAAGGTTAAGTGTTTGATGTTCTTGTACTAACTTGTTGTGCTCTTCCAAGAGTGTTTGGTGTGCTAAGCTAAGCTCATGATTATCTAACTTGAATTTAGCCTTTTCTTCCTCAATTTGCTTGACATGAGATTTGAGCGTGTCATGCTCTTTGAGTATGCTTTTATACTTGTCAAGCAAATCAAGGTTAGCACTCTCAAGTCTAGCACGAGTTTCTTCAAGAGTTTTAACCTTACTCTTTTCCCTCTTAATGATAGCATGATATTCATTTATCAAAGAAGTTAAATCATCAGGAGAAAGATCATCATCGCTAGAGTCATCACATACCTTGGTGTTACCTTTTGCCATGAGTCACATGGGCGGTGGATGAAGATGTGAGTCATCATTGTTGGCAATGGCGAGGCCGACCAAACTTTCTTCTTCCACTTCACTCTCTTCATCACTTGTTTCTTCGTCGGTGACCCATTCATTTGACTCACACATGAACACCTTTTGTGGGACATTTCTCTTCTTTGGGAAGAGTCTTGCCTTCTTGCCCTTGTCATGTTTCTTCTTCCCAAAGGCTCTTGGTTTGGGTTTGGCCTCTTCTTCATCATCATCACTCTCTTCAAGCTTGCGATGCTTGCTCTTGTAGTTCTCTCTTCTTTTGTCCGGTTTTGGACAATCATAGGAGATGTGGCCTTGATCACCACAATTGTAGCAAGTCTTGTGATCATCTCTTCTTGGTAGAAACGCTTTCTTCTTGGGATCAAAGGTGTATCCCTTATTGGTAATCTTGGAGTTCAAGCGTGAGAACTTTCTCATCATCAATGCAAGCTCATCATCATCATATTCACTTGATACTTTCTCTTCTTCACTTGAGCTAGGCTCAACCACCTTCTTCTTCTTGAGGCTTGTTTTCTTGGTGGAGGCCTTTAGAGCAATTGTTTTTGAGGATGATTGCTCCATCATCCCAAGCACACTCATCTCATGAGCGTGAATTTCTCCAATGAGCTCCAAAACTTCAATGTGCTCAAGTGACTCTTTTTGGAGCATGGAGTTGATGATGTTGTACTTTGGATTGGGAAGGAGCATGAGGATCTTGCGGTTGATGAGTCCCTTGCCAAGAGAAGCAATGCCAAGAGCATTTATTTCTTCAATAAGCACATTTAAGCGAGAGAACATCTCATTGACATTTTCATGAGGTAGCATCTTAAATTCATCATATTTTGCTTTAAGCATGTGATATTTAAGTTCCTTGACTCTAGAAGAACCCTCATGAATCTCTATTAAGCAAGCCCAAATTTCACAAGCTTTTTCCTTACTAGCAATCCTAGAAAAAACATCTTGACTAATGCACTCATAGATTGCATTCCTAGCTTTAGCATCCCATTTAATTTGATCACCAACATAGTTATGTTCTCCAAACCCCGCGTGGGTCGCTTCCCATACTTCGGGAGAAATAGCCTCTAGATAAGCGCGCATGCGTGCTTTCCAATAGGCAAAGTTCTTGCCCTCGAAGATAGGAACCGAACCCCCAACCTTGGCCATTTTAGCTCTCTAGCGGTGAAGCTAGAATGATCCTATGAGCAACCTGGCTTTGATACCAATTGTAAGGATCGAATGCCCAAGAGGGGGGGGGGTGAATTGGGCTTCTTTAAAAAAATCTAAGCAATAAAACTTAATTCCTAAAAGCCCAATTCCCTACGCAAACTATCTATGCATTCAAGTAAATAGGAACTTTGCGGAATATAAAATGCATAAACGTAAGGGAAAGGAGGAGGATGCAAACTCCCGAGGAGACACGAGGATTTATCCCGTGGTTCGACAAGATCGTCAAGATCTTCCTACATCCACGTTGTGGCACCCACCAAAGGGTTTTGCCACACCAAAGTCACCGAGACGAGGGATCTTCACTATTCCTCTCCGTTTGCCAACCTCGGCAAGGTGGAGCTCAAGCCTTGTACAACTTCGACCCTCCGGGCTTCCACAAACGCCTTGGCAAGCTCCAAAAGTCTCCTCACAGTTACAAACACCAAGGGCACTCCCTTGAGGCTCTCTCACTATCCTAGAGAGTCCACTCACCCAGAATGAAGGCGCACAAGCTCTCTCTCTAGCTAGTTCTAGCCTAATTCTTGGTGTATAGGTGATCGAAATGATGTGGAAGTGATTGCTCTTGGTCTTGAACGCTTGTGGATGTGTTGATAGTGTCTGGTGATCAAGACTTGGCGAAATGACAGGATTAGAGGGTATTTATAGCCAGCCTCCCCAAAATAGCCGTTGGAAAAGTAGGCTGACAGAACGTTACTGTGAACACCGGATGATCCGATATCTCCCCTTTAGTTATCATCGGTCAAGTTTACTTTAGCTGACATCATTGTGTCAGATATGACCGTTGTTAGACCGATGTTGCTCCTGTCTTCTCATTGGATGATCCGGTGGCTCTTCCTCCAGAATTGACTCAAACTTGATGCTTACTGGAGTGATTGACCGATGTGTATATTTTTGTACATCGGAGGATCCGGTGCTACACTTGGTCCAATGATATTGCAAACTGTACTGATGGACCGATGTAGATGAGCCATTCAAATCGGATGATCCGGTGAGTGCTTTGTTCTAAGGTCTTCTTCTTCTGCTAAACCAACTCGACCGATGTGTTGTTCTGAGAAGGCATCGGTTGATCCGGTGAGTTGATTTTGTTTGCTTCGAGTTGTTTCTAAGTGATTTTGTATCTTGCTCGATTGACCTCTTTGATATTTGTTGAAAAAGCATTTCTGATGATCTTCAAGCATTGAATGTTGTCAATTTAAAATTGAATGATTTTGACATAAGAGCTTTCACTTCTTGTCTTCATATAATTGATTTGATCTCATAAATTGATTGTATATGGGTCTCCAATGACATATTGATTTCATTTGATTGAGTGATTATGGGGACCTTGCTTTCACAAATTCATTAGTAAAATCCAATGGTTGTCATTAATTACCGAAACCATACCTCATGGGGGCCTAGATGCTTTCAGGCGTAGCAAACTTGAATGTCGAGGTCTTCGCAATATCCTTGAAATGGAGAGCTTGTGAATTGGGTCCCATTATCAGTGATGATTTTGTTTGGGACTCCAAATCTGCATACAATGGACTGCAAAAAGTTGATAGCGGACTGCTTGTTGATTGTCACAACTGGAGTTGCTTTCGGCCATTTGGTGAACTTGTCAATGGCGACGTACAGGAACTTGTAACCTCCGACGGCTCTTGGGAAAGGTCCAAAGATGTCCATCCCCCACACAGCGAAGGGCCATGTAGGAGGTATCATTTGTAGGGGTTGAGCCGGTGTATGAATTTGCTTTGCATGAAATTGGCATGCTTCACATTTCTTCACCAGCTCAGTTGCATCCTGGAGTGTTGTAGGCCAGTAGAAGCCATGCCAAAAAGCTTTACCGACCAGCGTGCGGGAAGACGTGGTTCCCACACTCGCCTCCATGGATTTCTGCGAGGAGCTCGCAGCCTTCTTCCCTTGTGATGCACCGCATTAGGATGCCATTGGCACCGCGCTGGTAAAGATCCCCTTCTACTAACGTGTATCTTTTAGCCAATCTGACTATCCGGTCAGCGGATACATCATCGTCAGGAAGGATGTTGTCTTTCAAGTAGCTCCGCATCTCCGAGATCCATGCATCAGAGCTAACTTGAGCATTTGAGTCTTGCGTGCTGGGTTGCTCGGAGCTTCCGGCAGCACCTCCGACCCTTGATGGCTGCCATGGTAACAGAGCCATCGGGACCGTCAGCTTCGGGATGCTGATCTCGCCCCCTTCGCTCAGTTCGGCAGGCTGAGCTGTGGGTTTTGACAACCTCCGGACAAAAGTTCCGTCAGGAGCCTGAGCTCCGGTTGACGCTTTCGTCGAGAGTTCGTCAGCTTCAGCGTTGTGGGCACGCTGAACATGGTGGAGGTCTAGGACTTCGAAGTCCTTCTGAAGCCTCTGGACTTCAAGGAGGTAAGCAACTAGCTGGAGGTTGTTGCAGGAGCATTCACCCTTCACTTGCTTAATGATGAGCTGTGAATCTCCCTTGACCAGCAGCTGCTTAACACCGTATGACAGTGCCACCTTTAGTCCATAGATGAGTGCTTCTTACTCCGCCATGTTGTTGGTCGCCTTGAAGTCAAGGTGTACCATGTATTTTACCTTCTCCCCGGTTGGTGCGAGGAGAAGGATTCCTGCTCCGCCCCTCTGCTTTTGCATGGAGCCGTCGAAGTAGGGGGTCCAGTGAGGCTCAGTGAAGACCGGAGCCTTGTGTTCCGACTTCTGCTCGTTGGGACGCCCAGGGTTTGATGGAGAGAGAGTCCATTCCGCCACGAAATCTATCAATGCTTGACTCTTGATTGCTTGCCTTGAAATGAATTCAAGATCGAATTTGGCCAATTCCGCTGCCCACTTTGCAATATTCCCAGTTGAGTTGGGATTATGCAAGATTGGTCGAAGTGGGTAGGAAGTCACCACTGAGATTTTGTGAGCTTGGAAGTAATGGCGAAGCTTCCTGGAAGCAATAAGAACTGCATAGAGCAACTTATGCACCTCTAGGTATCGAGTCTTGGCATCATGAAGTACTTCACTGATGAAGTACACTGGGCGCTGAATGGTTCGGACCCTCCCGGAGGGGCCCGGAGCTTCCTCTTCATTGACCCGTATCCTCCCGGAGGGATCCGAATTTTCTTCGGGGACCTCCGGGTCCTTGCTGGAGGAACCTAAAGCTTCTTCAGAAGCGACCTGAACCCTCCCGAAGGGGTCTGGGTCTTCTGAAGTAACTTCTTATGGAATCAAGTCTGGGAGTTGGGACCCAGACTCGCTTTCAGGAACCTACGGACCCCCCCCCCCCCCGAAGGGGTCTGGATTCCTGAGTATGGGATAGTTCTGGTCTCTCCACAACCAGGACCATACTAACGACTTCGTCAGTAGCTGAAATGTAAAGCAGCAAAGGCTCACTAGGGTTCGGAGCTACCAGAGTTGGTAGGGTGGTGAGGAGCTGTTTTAGCTCCTGGAATGCCTTTTCTGCTTCTTCAGACCATTGGAATGGTCCAGAGTTCCTCAATAACTTGAAGAAGGGAAGTGTCCGTTCCGCTAGTCTTGAAATGAACCGGCTGCGGGCTGCTAGACATCCAGTTAGCTTTTGGACATCCTTGATGCGGGCTCGTGGCCGCATGTCTTTAATGGCTTTGATCTTTGCCGGATTATCTTCTATGCCCCGGTGACTTACCAGGAAACCAAGAAGTTTTCCGGAGCTAACCCCGAAGACACACTTGTCTGGGTTTAGCTTTGTGCGGGTGACCCGCAGCTTATCGAAGACAGCCTGCAAGGTGTCAAGGAGTGACTCCTTGATCTTGACCTTGACCACGATGTCATCGACGTACACTTCCACTATGTCTCTAATGAGTTCTTCAAAAGTTTTGTACATAGCTCGCACAAAGGTTGAAGCTGCATTCTTGAGACCAAATGGCATGGTTGTATAACTGTACAATCCATCTACTGTGATGAAAGAGGTATGCTCTTCATCTTCCCTAGACATTCTGATTTGATGATACCCAGAATATGCGTCTAGGAAACACAGTAATTCACACCCGGAGGTGGAATCCACTATATGATCTATTCTAGGTAGTGGGAATGGATCTTTTGGATATGCCTTATTTAGTGTTGTGTAGTCAATACACATCCGAATCTTCCCGCCGGCCTTGGGTACAACGATTGGGTTTGCCAGCCATTTTGGATGGAAGACTTCTTGGATGAATCCAGCTTCGAGCAACTTCTTCACTTCTTGTCGAATGAAGTTCTGTCGCTCCACGGATTACTTCCTAGGCTTCTGATGCACGGGCCAGGCATCGGGGTTGATTTTCAGATTGTGCTCAATCACTTCCATGGGGATCCCAGGCATTTTTGATGGTTGCCAGGCAAACACGTCGACATTAGCCCGGAGGAAAGCGATGAGCGCGAGTTCCTATTTGTCGTTCAATCCCCCAGATATAAGGGTGGTCTGAGCGACATCGGAACCAATTTGGACGACTTTGACGGGAATGTCGGTGTCGCCGCTTGGCTGCACACGAGGTGCAGAAGTCAAGCCTCGCTGACGAATGCTCGGGGGTTTTGGAGCTTGCTCCTGTCTGGAGTCCTCCTCTTGCGCCGTAGTAAGCGCATGAAGTTCTTCCAGAGCAGTTACTCCAGCAGTGCGATCTCCGCGGATCCGGAGAACGCCTACTGTTGTTGGCATCTTTAACACCAGGTAACCATAATGAGCAACTGCCATGAATTTGTACAAGGCAGGCCTACCCAAGATGGCATTGAAGGGTAAGTTGATCTGAGCAACGTCAAAGACCAACTTCTCGGTGCAATACTTCTCCCGGGTCCCGAAGGTAACGGAGAGGGTAATAGCACCGAGTGGGGTAATGGCTCCCGAACCTACTCCAGAGAAAGGTCGGGAGGGGTGAAGATCTGAAGGTCAGAGCTGAAGCTTGGTAAAAGCTTCTAAGCTTATGAGGTTGAGCCCCGAACCTCCGTCTACCATAACATGGTGGAGTTGGATGTTATTGATGGTAGGAGATACCATCAAAGGTAACTGACCTGCTCCAACCATGCTTCGAGGGCAGTCTGAAGCATCAAAAGTGATGGCTGTGTCCATCCACTTTCGATGAGGCTCCGCCCTGGCTGTAGGAGCTACAGTGGCCATGTCACGGCGCATAGTCTTGAGGACGCGGTGGGAGGTGATGTCCCATGATCCACCAAAAATGGTATTCATGGTCTTCCGACGCTCGTTGTCAGAGACGTCAGAATCATCGTTGACGGAGGTGTAAACGGCCTTCAGGACCTTTTTGGGATCTTGAAAACCTAACTCCACTTCAACCGGAGCTTCGTCAACTTTTTGTTTTCCTTCCCTCCGTCGGAAAGGAACTTCTTCCTGGCGCTTGTTGTAGCGCTAGGCAAGATTTTGGACCTCCCGGCAGTCTTCCAAACTGTGGTTGTCCGTCTTATGAATCGGACACCACACCTTGGGTTTGCCACCATCTTCAGAAGACGGTCGAGGTCGCTTCTCGGGGCGTGGCCCCCAGCCACCCGGAGCTGCAACAACTGCAACATTGGATACACCGGTCGATGGCTTCTTCTTGCTGTTGGTCTTTTTCTTCTTCTTGCCACTCTCGGAGGTAGTGGCTTCTCCTTTGGAGGATTTATTGTGATCATCCGGAGTTGGTTTGGAGTGCATTTCACGGCCCTCTGCAGCTCTGGCACATTTGTCGGCCAAGCTGAAGAGTTCCGTTACACTGGTGATCTCCTTGATCGCCAGTTTCTCCAACATCTTCTTATCCCGTACGCCCTGTCTAAATGCCACAATGACAGAAGCGCTAGAGATAGAAGGGATAGTGTTTAGTACTTGAGAGAATCTCTGGATGAATGATCGTAGGGATTCTCCTCCTTTTTGCACAACTGCAAAAAGGTCCAGTTCGGTGCCTGGTCGGGTGTATGAACTCCCGAAGTTGGCGGTGAACAGCCGGCACAACTCCTCCCAACTGTTGATGGAGTTGGGTGGAAGGCTCATAAACCAGGACCGGGCGGTCCCAGTTAAAGCCACTGGGAAATAATTGGCCATTACGGCCTCATTTCCTCCAGCTGTCAGGATAGCAGTGGAGTAAATCTGAAGAAATTCTACAGGATTAACGGTCCCGTCAAACTTCTCCGGCAGGTGAGGCCAGAATTTCTGTGGCCACCTGACCATACGCAGATGCATGGCCAGGGCTGAACAACCTCCTCCTACTCCTTCAGGAGCAGGAATGTCCTGAGCTTCTCGTCTTTCACGAGCACGCTCAATATGGACTCGACCGTCTTGTTGGCGGTATCGGCGATCAAGCTCCGCTCGGAGGTCATGAGTTGAAAGCCTGGATACCGTGTGAGTGCGTCGTGCCCCGGAGGGCAACGACGTCACCTGCTGTGACGCAGCACGTCTCCTGCTGTTGGAAACGTGCGGACCAAGTCTGCCAGACAAGGTCCGTCGCTGCGACGGGGCCCGTCCTGAAGGAGGAGGACCCTGGTTGCTGATGCGGTCGGCTGCTGCTGCAACTAAATGTTCCACATCGGCCCTCCACTACTCCATGGCATCCCGGGATGCATCCGGAGGTGGTGGGCGTTGAAGGAGAGCACGTGCTGCATGAAACGTGTGTTCCGAGTTGTCAAGATTCACCGACGCAGTGATTGACGCCGGTGCACCATCGCGCTGCCCAGCTTGATTTGCTGGTGGAGGCGGCGGTGGTGGAAGTGTGACTCCTGCTGGAACCGTGGTTCTTGCTGGTGACTGCATATTGGAGGGATTGCCCCCAACAGCTTGAACAGCAGGATGGCCATTGGATGATCCAGCGGCTGAGTTTACCATTCTTGAAATCTCATGCGCCCCTACCTAGCGCGCCAACTGTCGGTGGTTTTGTTCCGGCAGGTCTCCCGACACTACTAAAGTGTTAGAAGAGTTTGAGGTTCGGTGTGGGCGCGCGGAGATTCAAGAAAGTGAAGTGTTAAGTGACACAAGAGACACGAAGATTTACGTGGTTCGGGCCGCCTGAGCGTAATACCCTACTCCACGGGGTGTGTTGGTGTTGTATTGGATGTATGAGCTCAATGTCAGTTGAGAGTGTAGAGTGAGCACATCGAGTCCCCCTCTATGTATCGTCGGCCTGTCCTTTTATAGTACAAGGGCAGACCGTTACAAGTTAGCTTGGCCTAACATGTGACCCCAGCCGTTACTAATATTCATATACATTTGATGCGCTTAATTACCCTTAATAACCAAGTTACGGGCTTCAACAACACTGTTACTGGTAATTAAGATCGTCTGATCGTGTGTCATTAATATAGTATTAATGACACTTAATTGGGTCTTGAAGTCCTTGATTCCCCTTTGAAGGTCCGGTGCCGTTGTGGAGTCTTCCGGAGGTTAGAGGCTGAAGATCCGATAGGGATGGGCATTCGGTTAATTTGGTTCGGTCAATTCGGTTAATAGAAATCGATAACCGAACATGACCGAACAAAAACATTAACCGCACAATTCGATTACGGTTAATTCGGTTCGGTTAATCGGTTAACCGAATTAACCGCATATAAATTAAAAACCAATTTAAACATAAAATTGAATAAAGAAAATTTGAAATTTTGAATAATAAAACAACATGAAATCAACTCAAACATAAAAAGACCAATATATAAGTTAATATACAAGCATACATCCATGTTTGATAAATTATAAACCAAGAGAATCAAAAATAGACATGAAAAAATCACATAAAATTCGGTTAATTCGGTTAATCGGATTAAAAACCGAATTATTAACCGAAAACTGAATAGCAAAAAAATCATAACCGAACCGATAACCGAAAACTGAATTAACCGGAAATTTCGGTTAATTCGGTGCGGTTAATTTCGGTTAACGGTTATGCGGTTAACCGCGCTCACCCCTAAGATCCGACGGTTGGACACGTGGCAGCTCCGGAGCATACTGTGGAGAACAGATAGGTCTGGAGCCACCTGACACGTGTCAGTCCTGGAGCTTCCCTCGAGCTGGGGTTAGGTCCGGGGGTGCCATTTCGGTACATAGCCCGGAGCTTCCCCCTTGCGGGCGGTAGCTCCGGTTTGATAGTACACGTGGTGACCCTGGGACTAACCATGTCGGGGAAGCGGGTCCGGTTATGTCTGACATGTGGGCCTCCGAAGATCTTTAAATCAAGTAGATGACATTCCCTTGAGATATTTGCAATCTCAAGGGGTATTCGGTTCCTAGGGTATCGACACCGCTGATCGAAGAATTGAAAGTCTTGTGGACAGGAGTCGAAGCGTACGACAGTTATAAGAAGCAGAAATTCAACCTTCGAGCTGCTTATTTGTGGTCCGTCCATGATTTGCCGGCATACAGCATGTTTTCCGAATGGAGCACTCACGGTCGTCTGACGTGTCCGATATGTGCTTCAGACACGGATTGCTTTCGACTAACTCATGGAGGCAAAATATCTTACTTCGATTGTCACAGACGTTGGCTGCCCTCGAATCATATATTTTGGCAGCAGAGGCATGTCTTTCGAAAGAACACTGTTATCACTAAAGGACCACTGAAGCGTCTCAGCGGGTCAGAAATTTCTGATATGTTGGACAAACTGGTGTCTGATGAATGTCGTCCTGGATATTTCGTAGGTTATGGAGAGGAACACAATTGGACTCACATATGTGGACTTTGGGAGCTACCATATGTGAAGTCGTTGATTCTAATGCACAACATTGATGTCATGCATCAGGAGCGTAATATGAGCGAAAGTATCATAAGCACTTGCATGGATATGCCTGTCAAAACGAAAGACAATTATAAAGCTAGACTAGATTTGGCAGACATTTGTCACCGTCCAACTCTTGAAATCTCTGAAAGTGACGGAGAGCCACGTGCTTCTTTCTGTCTTCGATCGAAGAAAAGAAAGAAGTTATGAAATGGATGAAAAATTTAAAATTCCCACATGGTTACACAGCTAGCCTGAAACGAGCCGTAAATGTTAACACGGGAAACCTCACTGGGTTCAAGAGTCATGATTATCACATTATAATGGAAAGACTCCTACCTGTTATGTTCCGAGGCTATCTAGATGATGCGGTGTGGAAGGTTTTAGCCGAGCTCAGCTATTTATATAGATAGCTTTGTGCTAAAGAAATCAAGATCGGGATGATGGATAAGTTAGAGAAGGAGATACCCATACTTTTATGTAAGATGGAAATTTTTTTCCACTTGGTTTCTTCAATCCAATGCAACATCTGCTTATCCATCTTCCTTTCGAAGCTAAAGTTGGCGGTCCTGTGCAATATAGGTGGATGTATCACTTTGAAAGAGCGCTACGATATTTGAAACCAATGTTTGGCAACAGAGCAAGGGTGGAAAGGTGCATCGCTGAAGCATATGCTCTTAAGGAAGTAGGATACTTTTCAAGTGTCTACTTTGCGAAAGAAAACAATATCAATACTTCAGCGATGCGGTACAATGTGGACGAAACACCCCCTCTAAGCGACCTTTCCATTTTTCAAACGAGAGCGCCACCGTTGGTAGCTACACGACCTACGTGCTATCCGAACATGGAAAGGACTGTTGCTTTACTCTACATGTACGCAAATATAGAAGACATGCAAGAATACTTCGAGTAAGTGTTTCTCCTACGTTTATGCTAATCGACATATTTTGCTACACATGTACTCTAAAAGATGTTTTTTCATGTTCAGTGAGTTCCACAGACAATATTGGCCACATAGGCATCAACCTACGGCCAAACAAGTAGAAGCGATGCGAAAGGAAGGAATAAATGGGGGGCAGAGTTTTCTATCCTGGTTTCGAGAATATGTAATATTCTCTCGTGTTTTATGTATTATAAATTACTATTATTAAAGAAGTATTATTTTAACTCACGATCATTTATGACAGTGTCGGACTCACAATGTCCATGAAGATTTGCGGCAGCTATCTTATGGATTGGTGAATGTTAGAAGCTATGGTCGATATGACGTAAATGGCTTCCGATTCCGTACAACTCATTTTGAAGCTCATCGTCCTCTCGCGGCAACGTCAAATTCCGGTGTTGTGACGAGAGCAATGGACACTCAAGGGAATTTAACCGGTTATTATGGGATCATTAACAAAATCCTTGAATTTACTTTTATCGGAAATAAGACCCTTCGAGTTGTCTTCTTTGACTGTGACTGGTTTGATAGTACTCATGGAACTCGAGAAAACCAATTTGGAATGGTGGAAGTGAAACATAAGGACCGACTACGAGGTTACGATACATTTGTTCTTGCGCATCAAGTTGAACAAGTGTATTATCTACCTTATCCATGCACGAAGCTCAGTGCTTGGTGGGTGGTATATAAGGTGAATCCTAGTGAGCGGCTATATACTCCTGGGGATGATGGTTACCATGATAGTGAAGACGTTGAAGAAGTGTACCAAGAAGAAGAGTTGCCAGACACTTTTATCGTCGAGCTTGGTGCAGGACTCGATCAATTAGTTGGAGATGTTGAAGACGTTGAAGATGTAGAGGCAGATGATACGCGAAAACGAAAATTAGAACAGGCCACGATGGAAGATCGTTGAGCTGGTTTAAGGAGTAGGGCACTGGCACACAACAATGATGTTGATGAATTTTGAAAGTGACTACAAGTAATGTTTTCTTGAAGATAGTAACATTAATTTTGTATATTTTATTTGCATATTTACTAATTATCTAATTATAACAGGATGGCGTCAAAGAAGGGTAAGAAGGTGCCGCCGACGAGGGGGTTCTACCCCTCTAGACCTGAGGACGCTTTTGTTAGTGCCTCGTCGACTGGCAGCAGACGCTCTCAGCTGCTGGGGCATGTTCACACCAGCTCTAGAGCTTCGTCATAGGTAAATGTCACACATTTTTGACAAATTCTTTAAATTCAATTTCACATTAAATTTACTTATGAATCATTTGAATGTTGTAGTCCTCACCGGCTGACTCAGAGGTTGCGGCGCCTTCGGTGTGCCAGCCCTCGCCCAGCCAGCCCTCGGCCAGTTAGCTTCCGGCTAGCGATGCTTCTGTTCCTGAGGCCTTTGACTCGGCTAGTGAGGAGTCGTCTGGGTCACCTGACGTGGCTGGTGAGGAGTCGTCTGGGTCACCTGACGTGGCACCTCAGCAGACGCGGAGGACGAGGAGGACTCACTTTGTCAGTCCTCCTGCGGTCCCTTCACAGAGGATCATGATTCGTCCAGTCGGAGATAGGTAATAAAAATTATAGTGTTCAATTTTAGTTTCTTTTGATTACTTAAGTAATGAATGAATAAATATCTTGCAGGGTTTGGGACGACACGTCTTTCACCGGTGAGAGACACCACAGACCGGTGAACGGTGTCCTCGGGTCCATAGTGTGTTTGCACTATCCTGGGGTCATCGACGGGGTGCCTGCTCTTTCGTGGGAGGACTACGCACGCGTCCATCACCAGGAGCACGACGACCTTCAGGAGGCCGTATGGGCTGATTTTATGGTAAGTATGTTAAAAAAGTTTCTAAGTTTCAACTCTTAAACTCTTTTAGTGAACATCTCTTCAATATATTCTTTATCGCAGGCAAGATATACTTTAGAGGACCCGAACGACTCTTGCCAGTTTGAGGATGCGAGGCGAGTGTTTCACTACAATGCTGCCAAGGCGCTTTGACAAGCTTTATCGAACACCCACGTTCAACTTGTTAAGGAGCACTTGAAGGCGAACCAACAGCCCGTGCTACACTTCCGACAAGCAAGCGAGATGCACCTGACGGAGGAGGAGTACGCGCAGGTACGTGGAGTGTAGTAAGTATTTTTTTTTGATAATTTCCTCGATGGTATTTTTAACGACTTCCAACTATGTGCGGGGCCATGTGAGCTGGTTGCATGGTCGGACCGATGCATTTCGGGCCCTTTGTCGCTGCTAATTAGCGATGAGTTTAAAGCTAAGTACGAGAAGGCTCGAGACTGCAAAGGGGTCGAGGGGAAGAGCAGGCACGGGCAAGATAACCACTTGTATTTAGCTAAACGCATGGTAAGTGTGTGTAACTTATGTTTATATATTCATAATATATTGTTCGTACCAATACGTATTGACAAGGGTGCGAGACGGGGGTGCCGCCCACCCCTGCTAAAGTCTGGAAGAGAGGTTGAAAGTGCATCTAGGACTCCCTTGTGGGTTTTGGATGATTTATGACAAGCAATTGGGATCCTAATCCGTTTGTTGAGATGAATGCAGGAAGATGCTGGAAAATGAGTAAAATGCCAAAAAGTGGGAAATTAAGAAGGAGAATGAATTTGAGCTCAAGAAGAAGAAATTAGTAGATTAGTATGTATGGAGTGTGTTAAGGAAACACACCCAAGAGCTCAATCTCACTTTATCACACACACACAATGCACAAAACCATACAGGACCGGACTAGTCCGATATCAACCGGACTAGTCCGATATCACATTCTGCACAAGATCGGACAAGTCCGGTCCCCACCGGACTAGTCCGATATCTTTCTGTTCCACTTCGGACTAGTCCTCCCCAGTGCGGACTAGTCCTCAACACAATGCACAAGTCACTAGATCGGACAAGTCCGGTCACTACCGGACTAGTCCGATTCCCTTTCTGATCCACTTCGGACAAGTCCGGTGACTACACGGACCAGTCCGATTTACACTCTGTTCTAAATCGGACAAGTCCTCCAAGTGCGGACTTGTCGTTCAAAACACTTAGGGTTTCACAGGTCCGGACAAGTCCGATGTCAACCGGACAAGTCCGAAGATTTCCAGCAACGAAATCGGACAAGTCCGTTTTTTCAATCGGACTAGTCCGATAATCCTGGATACTTAGGGTTTGCTTCACACAGCACACCGTACTAGTCCGATCTCCACCACGGACTAGTCCGATCTTTCTAAACCCTAACGGTAATGTCTAGAAACCCCATATAAATAGAGGTGGATGGCCCACTTTTAATCACTCTCGAACCCTAGCGCCGTCACACCTCCCAAGAGACTCAAAAACCATCTCTCTCCACGAAGTTGAGTGCAAAATCGATCAATCTTTTGAAGATCACTTGTAGATCATTGGAGAGGCACTTTGCACACGATTGAGCTCTTGGTTTGAATCTCTAACACACTCTTGCATCTCAATTTGTATATTTCGAAGTGTGTTATTGGTGGTTTTGAAACTTGTAATCAAGGGAGCTCTCAACTTGTGAGATCGCCCCTTCAACTTGGTGATTTACCCCTGTGTGATTAGTGGAAGAGGATTGGCCTTCGTGGCGATCCGACGAGGGAAGGGTTGGTAAAGACCCGGTCCTTTTGTGGGCTCCTCAACGTGGACGTAGGCTGCCTTCGTGGTAACCGAACCACGGGATAAATCTTGTGTCTTGTTCGTTTGTGTTCATCATTCTAGTTGATCAACATTATCTAGGGTTTGATTCATTTTGTTGAATTGAAGTTAAATAGTGAACAAGAATCATACTTGCAATAAAACTTAACATACAACTATTGAACTGTCATTATAGTTTATATTTCCGCTGCAAACGACAACGAAACAATCAAATTGACCTAACTTGATCAACCTAGCCCGTGAAATCCGGACTAGTCCGCACTTTACCGGACTAGTCCGATATATCTGGATTTAACCTTTTTGTTGAAGTGCTACAGGAACCGAAAAAATTCAAGAAGGCCTATTCACCCCCCCTCTAGGCCTACATTCAATTGGTATCAGAGCAGGTTCTTCAAGAAAGAGTGCAACCACTCGAAGAGATCATGTCGGACATGAAGGAAGTCCAGAAAATCAACACCCAGGAAGAAATGAACCATGACAAGCACCAAAAGCTAGAAAGGTATCTCGAAGCCATCCAAGACTTCGATGATGATGATGAGGAGACATTGGAGCTGAAAGCACTGCTCCGAAAGAAAGCACTTTCCAAAGGGAAAGCTAAAGTTGAAGAAAAGAAGAAGGGGAGTAGTCACACCGACTACTCCCGATATCCTTTTAATTATGACCGTTTAAATTCTAACAGCAGTCATTATCTATCTATCCCTCTTGGGAAAGCCCCACACTTCGATGGGAGTGATTACTCCATGTGGAGGCAAAACATGAAGATGCACTTGATTTCCCTTAACCCAAGTTTATGGCATATTGTGTGCACAGGAATAAACATCCCTGATGACGATGAAGAACTCACGCCAAGTCAAGAGCAAGCCATCCACAGGAATGCCCAAGCCGCAGCCGTTATCACCTCATCTCTAAGTAGAGATGAATTCACAAAGGTGGACGGATTGGAAATTGCCAAAGAAATCTGGGACACGCTACAGACAGCACATGAAGGTGACCGGCATGTGCGGGAGGCAAAGATCGAAATGATTGAAGGCGAACTAGGAAGGTTCGCGATTGAGGAAGATGAATCTCCCCAGGACATGTACAACAGACTAAAGACTCTTGTGAACAAGGTTCGATCGTATGGTAGCAAAAAGTGGAATGACCACGAGGTTGTGAAGCTCATCCTTAGAGCCTTTATGCCTCGCAACGTTACACTCTGTTCTATGATCCGAGAAAGTCCTGGATACAAGAAAATGACTCCGGATGAACTGCTTGGCAAAATCATCAACTTTGAGATGATGGAGAAGCAAGCCAAGCATGTCAAAGAAATAGCTGACCTCACATCGGCCAAGAAGAAGGGAGTTGCCTTAAAATCCACACTCAAACCTCTATCCAAAGAAGCAAAAGAAGCTCAGTTTGAGGAGGACAGCGATGATGAAAGCAGCGAGCTGGACGAAGAAGATATGATTCTGTTCATGAAGAAATTCAAAAGAATTATGAAGAAAAGACAAGGAGCAAAATCGAGTGAAGGAAAATACAAGGAGAAGACAAAACCGAAGATGAGGCGGGCATGCTATAATTGTGGTGAGTACAATCACTTCATAGTTGATTGCCCATATGAGGACAACAAGAAGAAGAGTAAAGAATCCAAGCCTCAACCGAAAAAGTTCTTCAAGAAGAAGAAACAAGCTGAACAAGCACACATCGGAAAGGAGTGGGACTCAAACGATGAGTCCTCATCGTCCGATGAAGAAGAAATGGCCAGCATAGCCATTGAAAGCATGCCCAAGAAACTCACACTCTTCCCCACGCTCGGTGCAAAGAAGGCAAATGGAACTTGCCTCATGGCTAAGGAAGGTAAACGCAAGGTAAACATCAAAACTCCTTCTTCGCATTCTTACTCAAGTGATGATGATCTAGATAGTGATGATGAAGACATGCTAATTGGTTTAGATAGAAAAACTGCTGCAAAAATGAAATTCTTGCTTAACCAACTTGTTGAGAAGGAAGAGCTGATTGATCGTCAAGAAGACATGATTATCTCCCAAAAGGAGAAGCATGTCGAACTTGACAATCTTCTAGTTCTTGAAAAGGAGAAAAATCACACACTAGAGCTTGAGCTAGCTTCAAGCAAGAAAACTTGCTTGGAGTTAACCAACTCAAATGTTGCAATCAAGAATCAACTTGATGACCAAATCAAGGTCAACAAGATCCTTGAAGTGCAGGTTGAGTCACTCAAGCTTAGTGAACCTTCCTCCTCTTCAACCCTACCTTCTCAACCCACTTTAACTAATATCGCTCATGTTTGCAAATGTGATAAAACTAACATCAGGTTGAAGGAAAACCCTACCTCCACGAAGGACAAAAATCCTACCCAATGTATAATATTTGACAAGGAGAGGATCAACTATGCACGTAGTGCATATTTGGTCCAAAGACCTCCAAATGTCAAATATGGCATTGGTTACTCTTGTGATGGAAAGCAAAAAGCTGGAAATCATAAGAATGACAAGGGAAGGATCACCTTTGTGAAGGGAGGACCCTCACAACCTGGTAACTCGAAAACTAAAAATCTGAACTCTCATGAAAATCGGACTAGTCCGGTTGTGGTCCGGACAAGTCCGGTCATCCGGACAAGTCCGGTCACACAGACTAGTCCGACCCATAATCAACAGCAACTTCTGTTTAAAACATTTGATGCATCCTATGTTTTAATGAAAAATAATGTTGGTAAAGTGTATGCTTATTATGCTGGGCCACGCCATGGGAACACAAAATTCCATGTGTGGGTGCCCAAATGTATTGTCACTAACCTCCAAGGACCCAAGCAAGCTTGGGTACCTAAAACCAAGGCGTAATTTGTTTTTGTAGGCCTACTCCTCCGGTGGAACCAAATGGGTGCTAGACAGTGGATGCACCAACCACATGACCGGAGAAAGGAGGATGTTTGTGGAGTATGAAGTGAACCAGGACCCAAACGAAGGCATCTACTTTGGGGATAACAGTCAAGGAAGGGTCCTCGGTACCGATAAAATTGCAATATCCTCTGAACATACTCTTTCGCACGTTTTACACGTTGAATCTTTAGATTATAACCTGCTGTCCATATCTCAGTTATGTGACAAAGGTTATAATTGCCTGTTTACTAACGAGGGTGTGACCGTCTCAAGGAGAAGTGATGGTTCCATTGCATTCAAGGGTATGTTAAAGGGAAAGCTTTATCTTGTTGACTTCAACAAGGATAAAGCCGAACTCGACACATGCTTGATTGCAAAAACCAACATGGGTTGGCTGTGGCATAGACGGCTAGCACATGTTGGCATGAGGAACCTTCAAAAACTCCTCAAGGGCGATCACATCCGAGGTTTGAAAGATGTTGTGTTTGAGAAAGACAGGCCTTGTAGCGCGTGCCAAGCAGGAAAGCAAGTTGGAGCACAACATCCCGCAAAGAACATCATGACCACGACAAGACCGCTCGAACTACTTCATATGGACCTCTTCGGTCCAATTGCTTACATAAGCATAGGCAGTAACAAATACGGTTTAGTCATTATTGATGATTTTTCCCGCTTCACTTGGGTGTTCTTTTTGCATGACAAGTCAGAAACACAAGGAACACTCAAGAAATTCTTCAAGCGAGCGCAAAACGAGTTCTCACTATCAATCAAGAGTATTCGGAGCGACAATGGCACGGAGTTCAAAAACATACAAGTGGAGGAGTACCTTGATGAGGAAGGAATCAAGCACGAATTCTCAGCGCCATACTCTCCACAACAAAACGGAGTTGCCGAAAGGAAGAATCGAACGCTCATAGAGATGGCAAGAACAATGCTCGATGAATACAAGACTTCGGATCGATTTTGGGCGGAAGCAATCAACACCGCCTGCCATGCCACAAATCGACTCTATCTTCATCGACTACTAAAGAAGACCCCCTATGAGCTACTCACCGGTAACAAACCGAACATTTCATATTTTCGAGTTTTCGGTTCTCCTTGCTATATTTTGAACAAGAAGCCCAGGACCTCAAAGTTCACTTCGAAGTCCGATGAAGGTTTCTTGCTTGGTTATGATTCGAACACTTACGCCTATCGTGTTTTCAACAAGGCCTCCGGACTTGTTGAAGTGGCACGTGACGTAGTGTTCGATGAAACTAATGGCTCCCAAAAGGAGCAAGTTGATCAATGTGAATTAGGTAATGAGGAAGCCCCCTATCAAGCAATAAAGAGGATGGCCCTAGGCGAAGTACGACCACAAGAGACATCGACACAAATACAAGAGGAAAGTGAACCACAAGAGGAGATCAACAATCAAGGGGGAGTCTCGATACAAGATCAATCACAAGAATATGAACATGATCAACAAATCATTGAGGACAACAACTCAGGGGGAGAAGAAGATGATCACCAACATACGACCCGCCAAGTGCCACACCCAAGAGTACACCAATGCATTCAAAGGGATCATCCAATTGACTACATCATCGGCGACATCCAAAAGGGAGTAACCACTAGATCTCGTATAGCAAATTTTTGTGAACATTACTCGTTTGTCTCCTTTTTGGAACCCCGCAGGACTGAGGATGCATTAAAGGATCCGGACTGGGTGGTGGCAATGCAAGAAGAGTTGAACAATTTCAAGAGAAACGAGGTTTGGGAACTTGTGGAAAGACCCAATGCAAACATTGTCGGCACAAAGTGGGTCTTCCGCAACAAACAAGATGAACACGGGGTGGTGACAAGAAACAAGGCACGACTTGTGGCCAAAGGTTACTCACAAGTCGAAGGTTTGGATTTTGATGAGACCTTTGCTCCAGTAGCTAGGCTTGAATCAATTAGAATATTACTTGCATATGCTACTCACCATGATTTCAAGCTGTACCAAATGGACGTAAAAAGCGCCTTCCTCAACGGACCGATCAAGGAAGAGGTGTACGTGGAGCAACCACCCGGATTTGAAGACGAAGAGTTCCCCGACCACGTGTATAAACTGTGTAAGGCTCTCTATGGCCTCAAACAAGCTCCTAGAGCTTGGTATGAGTGTCTTAGAGATTTTTTAATTGATAATGGCTTTCAAATTGGCAAAGTAGATTATGCACTATTCACAAAAAATCTGAATAATGATCTTTTCATTTGCCAAATCTATGTTGATGATATAATTTTTGGATCAACTAATCAATCTTTCTGTGAAGAGTTTAGTAAAATTATGACAGACAGATTTGAAATGTCAATGATGGGAGAATTAAAGTACTTCTTGGGATTCCAAGTGCGGCAACAAAGGGAAGGAACGTTCATAAGCCAAACCAAGTACACGCAGGAAATCCTCAAGAAGTTTGGCATGGACAAGGCAAAGCCCATTAAGACTCCCATGGCAACGAATGGTCACTTGGATCTCAATGAAGATGGACCGAGCGTCGACCAAAAGGTATATCGCTCTATGATTGGATCTTTACTTTACTTATGTGCATCTAGGCCAGACATTATGTTGAGTGTATGTTTGTGTGCAAGATTTCAAGCCAACCCTAAGGAATGTCATTTGACAGCCGTAAAGAGAATCCTAAGATATTTAGTTCATACACCCAACCTTGGTCTTTGGTACCCAAAAGGTTCAAAATTCAATCTCATTGGGTATTCCGATGCAGATTATGCCGGGTGCAAAGTTGATAGAAAAAGCACTTCTGGCACTTGCCAATTCCTAGGAAGATCCTTAGTTTCTTGGTCATCCAAGAAACAGAATTCCATTGCATTATCCACAGCCGAAGCGGAGTATGTTGCAGCCGGGAGTTGTTGTGCACAACTCCTTTGGATGCGACAAACTCTAAGGGATTACGGTTACAATATGAACAGTATTCCTCTTCTTTGTGACAATGAGAGTGCCATTAAAATAGCCCACAATCCAGTTGAGCACTCTAGAACTAAACACATTGACATAAGACACCATTTCTTGAGAGACCATTCCATGAAAGGAGACATATCCATCTCTCATGTCAACACCCAAAAACAATTGGCCGACATATTCACCAAGCCACTTGATGAAAAACGTTTTTGCGAACTCCGAAATGAGTTAAACATCCTTGATTCTCGGAGTGTGGCTTGAAAAGTTGCATACCTGTATGATTGCTTCAAAATATTGATTGAATTGTGAAAATTTTTTCCTCTCCATTTTTCTCTCGAAAAACTATGTCAATTATTAGATCTTGATGAATTTTTGATCATAGTATGATTGTTGTTTGCTTACTGATCAAATTCATCAGGATTATTTGAATTGTTTTGCCTCTCTACCCTCAAATTATTGGACCTTCAAATATATATGAATGGGCTATGCTTTCTCTCCTGGTGACCACGGACTAGTCCGTGGTTACCCGGACTAGTCCGCCCTTGCAGACTAGTCCGCAGTGTGCCGGTTAGGCCGGACTAGTCCGACAGACCACGGACTAGTCCGATTTAGGTTTCTGGAGGACTTCGGACTAGTCCGGTCACGTCCGGACTTGTCCGATTTTTCGTGTCCATAACCCTAGCCGCCACCAAACCCTAATCTCTTCACCCCACACTCTCCTCCAAGCTTTCTCTCTCTTGCGCTCGAGCTCCCAAGGTCAATCCTTGATTTCTCCGTCGAAAAGCCTCAAACTTGGGCGGAGATTAAGCTTGAAGACTCGGGGATTGAAGTTAGCGGACAAGTCCGGCCTCCAACCCCCACATTTTCAAGCTTCCTTGGATTTCTTGGTAAATTTTCCTCAAACCCTAAGAAACCTCAAATTTCTTCATTGCTTATCGTTTGGCCTAGCATTCTTCACTAGTTGCATGTCCAGTTGATGTACTATGTGTATGCTAGACTAGCTATCTCATTAGGGATCAATTTTTATCCAGTTTGTTAGGTTTTTGTTGATGAACACCGGACTAGTCCGGTCCAGGTACGGACAAGTCCGGTCCCCCGGACTAGTCCGTGCCTGAGTACCGGACAAGTCCGTTGTTTCTGAACCAAAACCTAATTCTTTAATTCCCTATTGCCTTCCATTGCCATCTTACCTCACAAATACCTTGTATAACTTGTCTTTTCTCTTGATCACTCATACTCAGATCATGTCGAGCTCCGACAATGAAATCTCCGATTTCGAGGCCGAGTTGGACCACGAGGTGGCACCTCGGCCCTCGACGGGTCTTGGCAAGAAACGCCAAGAGAGACCCTCCGAGCCTGCTCCCTCACCTCCTCAGGTTCGGAGGAAGGTGTGTGTCAAGAAGGCCGCCTCCAAGGCTGCTCCTCAGTCCAGTGGCCCTCGCCAAGCTAAAGGGAAGGGCAAGGGGGTTGCCACAGGGCCTGTTGGGCCCCTGAAGCTGCATACTCCCAGAGAAGGGGTCCGGGACCCCAATGAGGAGAGATTCAATGGCAAGGGCAGTGATGTGGCCATGAAGCTGAGAAGTGTGGATTACTATGCAAGGCCCAAGCAAGCAGCAGATGGCAGATTTTGGTCAAACTTCCATGCTGACTTCTACAAGCTTGTCTACTTGCCGATGAAGACCCCGGTGGTGCGCAGTCAATGGATTGACTGGGCCCACCTTGAGAAGAGGAAATGTGCAGCTTTTGATGAAGTGATACAAGCTGCAGAGAGACATGGGCTGAAGGATTTGCTTGCCTTCAGATATAATTGGAATGATGAAGTGATTGCACAATTCTATGCAACGTGCCACTTCTCAGGTGAAGAGGAAGAAAGTGTGACTTGGATGACTCATGGATCCAAGTATTCCATCACTCAAGAAGAGTTTGCCCGCCTGCTGCATCTTGACTCCGAGGAAGATGACCACCTCATTATCCACAACATTGGGGTCATTGAGAGGGATGGAATGCAGTTCATGTATGAGCCCTCCTCCAAGTTTGTCCCTCCCTCCACAAAGAACATGAAGCCTTTCTTTGTGGTCCTCAACAGAGTCCTCAGGAAGACGATTGCTCCAAAGGATGGTGATGCAGGGAGTGTGCAAGGCTACCTCCGGACCCTGATGAAGGTCATCAGCAAGAAAAGGCAATTTGATGTTGCAGACTATATCTGGAATGATATGGTCAATATCTCGAGCACCCCCAACCGATCCTGTGGCTATGCCCCTTACTTGATGTTCATGATTGAGAAGGTCACAGGGATAGAGTTTGTGAAGGATGTGGAGCACACTCCACTGAGGCCTCAGAAGCCTCAGTCCGTGAGTGTCCAGGCTGCTCCATCGCCGGCCTCAAGCCCCGAGGTGCCGGCAAGGCAAGGAGAAGCTGCTAGGGCTACTCCTCCCTCCAGGGAAGCCCCTCAGAAAGGATCCGCCAGTGGGATCCTCAAGTACCTGGCTGCAATCTTCTCCTCCTGCAAGAAAACTGAAGTGAAGCTTCACAAGCTAAATCAAAAGAGGAAGGAAGACATGAAGTACATAAAAGCAAATGTGAAGCAGCTGAGTGAGAAGCTGGAGATCAATCCAATTGGATCTCCAGCAATTTCTGAAGATTCTGATCCAAACATCACCGAGCTCAGCCCCTTGACCCCTTCCGAGCTTGCCTATTTTGGCATTGGGGGCTCGAGCAGCTCCGCTCCTCCTCCTACCTCTCAACCTCGTCAAGCCGAAAGCGATGAAGATGATGAAGACGACGAGAGGACTGACAGCGAAGAGTGAAGCCCTAGGATCTTTCTCTCTCTCTCTTTTTGGTGTCTTGATGCCAAAGGGGGAGAGATTGAGGGGGAGTCTCTAAGCTTTAGCTGAATAGGATGCGAGGAGAGAGCTATCTATGTTTTTTATTGTGATTGTATTTGCTTAACTCTCGTTTCATATCATGTTTGGTCCTGTGATGAATTGCTAAATTAATTTGTAAGTGTGTGATGAAATCTGAGCTTTTGCTCCTGAAGTGCCATATTCACTTGATATTAGTTGGTAAATGAAAATTCTGTCATTCTTAATGCAATCATGCTCTTAGTATGCATCCCACCATAAAGAATGCACATATGAATAATTACCTTGTTGCCTGATGCATTTTTGAGTCATATGTGCATACTTTATGAAAATCTCATTTTATACCTCATTTTGTGAAATCTCAATTGGTTGTCATCAATCACCAAAAAGGGGGAGATTGAAAGTGCATCTAGGACTCCCTTGTGGGTTTTGGATGATTTATGACAAGCAATTGGGATCCTAATCCGTTTGTTGAGATGAATGCAGGAAGATGCTGGAAAATGAGTAAAATGCCAAAAAGTGGGAAATTAAGAAGGAGAATGAATTTGAGCTCAAGAAGAAGAAATTAGTAGATTAGTATGTATGGAGTGTGTTAAGGAAACACACCCAAGAGCTCAATCTCACTTTATCACACACACACAATGCACAAAACCATACAGGACCGGACTAGTCCGATATCAACCGGACTAGTCCGATATCACATTCTGCACAAGATCGGACAAGTCCGGTCCCCACCGGACTAGTCCGATATCTTTCTGTTCCACTTCGGACTAGTCCTCCCCAGTGCGGACTAGTCCTCAACACAATGCACAAGTCACTAGATCGGACAAGTCCGGTCACTACCGAACTAGTCCGATTCCCTTTCTGATCCACTTCGGACAAGTCCGGTGACTACACGGACCAGTCCGATTTACACTCTGTTCTAAATCGGACAAGTCCTCCAAGTGCGGACTTGTCGTTCAAAACACTTAGGGTTTCACAGGTCCGGACAAGTCCGATGTCAACCGGACAAGTCCGAAGATTTCCAGCAACGAAATCGGACAAGTCCGTTTTTTCAATCGGACTAGTCCGATATTCCTGGATACTTAGGGTTTGCTTCACACAGCACACCGGACTAGTCCGATCTCCACCACGGACTAGTCCGATCTTTCTAAACCCTAACGGTAATGTCTAGAAACCCCATATAAATAGAGGTGGATGGCCCACTTTTAATCACTCTCGAACCCTAGCGCCGTCACACCTCCCAAGAGACTCAAAAACCATCTCTCTCCACGAAGTTGAGTGCAAAATCGATCAATCTTTTGAAGATCACTTGTAGATCATTGGAGAGGCACTTTGCACACGATTGAGCTCTTGGTTTGAATCTCTAACACACTCTTGCATCTCAATTTGTATATTTCGAAGTGTGTTATTGGTGGTTTTGAAACTTGTAATCAAGGGAGCTCTCAACTTGTGAGATCGCCCCTTCAACTTGGTGATTTACCCCTGTGTGATTAGTGGAAGAGGATTGGCCTTCGTGGCGATCCGACGAGGGAAGGGTTGGTAAAGACCCGGTCCTTTTGTGGGCTCCTCAACGTGGACGTAGGCTGCCTTCGTGGTAACCGAACCACGGGATAAATCTTGTGTCTTGTTCGTTTGTGTTCATCATTCTAGTTGATCAACATTATCTAGGGTTTGATTCATTTTGTTGAATTGAAGTTAAATAGTGAACAAGAATCATACTTGCAATAAAACTTAACATACAACTATTGAACTGTCATTATAGTTTATATTTCCGCTGCAAACGACAACGAAACAATCAAATTGACCTAACTTGATCAACCTAGCCCGTGAAATCCGGACTAGTCCGCACTTTACCGGACTAGTCCGATATATCTGGATTTAACCTTTTTGTTGAAGTGCTACAGGAACCGAAAAAATTCAAGAAGGCCTATTCACCCCCCCTCTAGGCCTACATTCAGAGGTCACAGGGACCCTTCTCAGCCGACGGGGTGCAGTCAGGCTGCAGCCGAGTGGTTGGTAAGTTTAGAAATCATTCATATTAAATATAACTATATAAATTGTTGAACTTACACGATTTTATTGTTTTGCAGGCTAAGTATGGGGAGGGGGCTAGGAAGATACACGGCGAGGATTTCGATTGGGAACGTCAATCAATCGATCCTCAAGCCGCGTATGCAAGCGGTGGTGGAAAAGCACACAGAAGGTGAGTTTACAAGTCATTTTATCGTTTTCAATTCAAAGTATTCAAGATATTTCAATTTCATATTATTGACTCTCTTTTTTATAGGCTCGCCATATTCGACGGAGTTGTCGACTCGAGGGCGGGGAGACCTGCGAGAGGCAGCTTCACGCAGGCTTCGTCAGTGGGCACGACAGGTCGCCGCGTATCGCAGATGGACATTAAGATGCAGTCACTCCGAGAAACTGTAGAAGAAAACCAAAGGCGACATGAGGAGGAAAGGAGGGAGGCGGAACGCCAAAGGATCGCGATGGAGGCCACGATCCAAACCCAGGCAGCCTGGATGGCGCAGATGCGGGAAGCAATGGAGGTAACAAAAAAAACTAAAGTTCTCATTAATTTAGCGTAAACGACTTACTAATAGGTAATATTTAATGTTTGCAATGACAGGCCATGGCTCGGGCGCAAGGTCTGGGGAGCCAGCTACCAGTAATACCACCGGTCCTTCCAGGCGATCCTTCTTCTGCGGGTCAGGTAATTTTCTATGTAATCCTTCTTCTCTAGTGTAAAAAGATTGAGATAGAAGAAAGAGAGAGATAGTTAGATAGAAGAAAAAGATTGAGATAGAAGAAAGAAAGATAGAAGAAAGAGGGAGATAGAAGAAAGAGAGACAGAAGAAAGAGTGAAAGATAGTTAGATAGAGTAGGAGAGGAATGAAGAGAGAGAGGAGATGTAGATGGAGATAGAGGGAGGTGAAGATAGAGGCAGGGAGATATAGATGGACATAGAGGGAGGAAGATAGAGGGAAAATGATAGCAATAGAGAGATAGAGTGAGAGACAAAGAGAGAAATGAAAAGAGAGAGGAAGAGAGGGGGGTCTAGATGAAGATAGAGGGAGGGGAAGGGAGGGAGAGAGATGTTGATGCATTTATATTCTAACTCTAAGTTTCATTAATTGCAGGGATCCGCGACGGCTGCACAAACGCCGTCGCCGTCGCTACCGCCGCCTGGAATGAGGCGCGACGACGACTTCGACTCCGGAGGTGGCTACGGAGGTCAGATGGGCGAGTGAGCCCTTGTTTGCTTTGTTGATGACGATGTGAGATGTATCGGAACTTATTAGTTTGTGATTGTGATGATGTTTGTGTGTTATATAGTGTGTGATATATTGTATCTGTTCTGTGATTCTGGCCATCGAGCCGGGTAGTATTTTCTGTTTTTTTTAAATAAAAAACCTTATTTGCGACGGCTTTTTATATAGTACCGTCGCAAATAAGGTTACAGGCCGTCGCAATTAAGCCACTACTATTTGCGACGGCCTGACCGTCGCAATTAAGCCACTGCTATTTGCGACGGCCCGGCCGTCGCAAATAAGTGTTAATTGCGACGGCATGGCCGTTGCAAATAATAGCGTGGGTCCCTGAGGAGGACATGTGGGTCCTGTCCACTGAACTTATTTGCGACGGGCCGACCGTCGCAAATAGAGACACTTAATTGCGACAGCCTGACCGTCGCAAATAGCAGTGGTGGGGCCCACCGGCCCGCGGCAATAACTTGCGACAGCCGCTGCTAGCCGTCGCAATTAAGCTTATTCGCGACGGTGGCCGTCGCAAATAAGCTTATTTGCGACGACTTATTTGCGACAGGTAGAAACCGTCGCAAATAAGGAAAGCCGCCGCAAATAGATTATTTACGACGGCATTTCGCTTATTTGCGACGGCCTTGGCCGTCGCAAATCGTCGAGTTTCCTGTAGTGAGTGATAAGCTCTCAGATTTTCCTCCCTGTTGTAACTGTCGACTGTTGGAGTCGGCAGATCTCCTGACACTGCTAAAGTGTTGAAGGAGTTTGTGGTTCGGCTTGCGCGCGCAGAGACTCAAGAAGGTGAATTGCAGTTTAACACAGGAGACACAAGGATTTACGTGGTTTGGGCCGCCTGAGCGTAATACCCTACTCCACGGGTGTTTTGGTGTTGTATTAGCTTGTCATGTATGATCGCTTTTCGACGTCTGTCAACCTCTGTCAACGTCTGTCAACGTCTGTCCCGCGTGTATTGCCGGCCTGTCCTTTTATAGTACAAGGACAGACCGTTACAAGCTAGCCTGGCCCGACATGTGGCCCCGACGGATACTAGTATTGATACACGATTAATTGTTGTTAATGATCCTGTAACGGGCCCCAACAGCGCCGTTACAGGTGTTAAGATCGTCCGTTTAAGTGTCATTAATATGGCATTAATGACATTTAATCGGGTCTTGAAGTCCTTGGCTCTCCTTTGAAGATCCGGAGCCATTACAAGGTCTTCCGGAGGTTAGAGGCTGGCAGGTCCGACGATTTGACACGTGGCAGCTCTGGAGCTTGCTGAGGGAGGCATGTAGCTCCGGGGCTATTAGACACGTGTCAGGTCCGGAGCTTCTCTCGGTCTGGGGTTAAGTCCGGAGGTGCCGTTTCGGTACGTGGCCCGGAGCTTCCCCCTTGTGGGCGGTAGCTCCGGGTTAGTCGTACACGTGGCGACCCAAAGATTAACCATGTTGGAGAAGCGGGTCCGGTCATGTCTGACAAGTGGGCCTCCGAGGGTCTTCAATCCAAATAGACGACCTTCCCTCAAGATCTTTGTAACCTCAGGAGGTGTACGGTTTTTAGGGTACCGACAGTGGCCCCCTGGACCTACCTCCGAGGAAGGTCACTGGGGTGAAGTCGTTCCGTTGGAGGTGGGTCCATCCTTGCGACTCTTGAACTCGGTCTTCAAGGGTCTTCGGAGGTGCCGTTGCCAGGGTTTTACAGTTAGATCCCGCCGCGTGGCGCACCTCAGGCGGCAGATGAGATCTTTGACGTGCGGATCTCACGCAATTGAAGGTCGCCGATTCCCGATACGAAAACCGTATCGGTTCCGCGCGCCCTGTCAGGCCGCTGCCTTTGGGTTTCCCGCCTCGTGATGACAACCGTTCGCCTGGGTAAGAGCTTCGACTTGATCGTCGGGGTGGTCCTGGGCCCTCTTGTTATCGGCTGGGTTGAATTCTTGAGTAGTATCTTCGACTTCCCTGCAGTTTCCATCCAAGCGTTGTGAGGGCTTACTTATGAAGGAAAGCGCACACCGTCGGGAGTTCTTTACGCCTCTCATCTGATCTTGCGCTCAAACTCCCGACTCATACTTCGCTCCTCTTCTCTTGCCTAGTTGTGCCGCGATGGAGTTGGGTCTGCGCGAGAGTCGCCTGAAGACCGACAACGATTTGAAGAAGGTCCGGGCCCTCATGGGGTGGTCCTCGGACTTCTTCAACCGCTTGGTCCGTGCCGGCGGAGAGCTCCCCTTTGAGAAGGAGCGCGCTGGCGAGATGGTGTACTTTTCTTCGTACGCCATGGTGGGGCTGATCCCACCTTTTTCTTCTTTCTTCTTGATACTGCTAGACTTCTATGGTCTGCAGCTATACCACCTTGGCCCTCACTCCATTCTCCTCGTGTCCATCTTTGTCCACTTCTGCGAGATGTGGGTGGGCATCCCCCCCTGCGTCGAGCTCTTCCGAACCTTCTTCACCGTTCACACCACCGGCCGGAGCAATGAGTACCTTGGCTTCTACTACTTCGTGAAGCGCAAGAAGTGCCCATTCAAGTACCTCCGGTCGTTCCCTTCCGGGAAGTGGGATGACTGGAAGAAAGATTGGATAGTCGTCAGGGTGGAGGAGCATGAGCGGTTGGAGCTGCCAGACGGTCTGCCCGGCATCGACACGTCGATATGGAGTGAAGTTCTGGTGTTGGCGGAAGCTTTCGACCCTGCCCTGACCAGGATCCACCGATGCGTGGAGGGAGGATTGACTCCCCAGGCGGTGTTCTGCAACTTCCTGGCCAACAGGTGGGCGCCGCTGAAGAGGAGGGAGAAGCTCGCCTGGGCCCTCAACAGCGTGATGGACGAGGACCGGGTTGATACCGGGTTGAAGTCCAACATGGTGGGGAAGACCTTGGAGTTCCACCTCAAGAAATTCCAGCACGGCATCAACGTCGACAGTGATGACTTGACTCCACCATCGGCCTTTCTCCCCCTTAACATGGAAGTGGAGTTCAGCAGGGAGCTCCGGCGAACGATGCCCGCGCTTGACGACCTTGGTGTCGTCGAGAGAAGACCAACCACCCGGGTGGCAATCCCCGGGGTGCCCGAAGATGGCTCGGTCCCTGCTCCACATCCGAGGGTCGAGGTCATCGGCAAGGGCAAGGAGCTGGCGGAGGAGCCATAGAGTCGGAAGAGGAAGCTACGACACGCCGACGGAAGGTCCATCAGGCCCGCTACTTCCGCCTCGGTTCCTTCTCCCCGGGGGGGGGGGGGGGGGGGGGGAAGATCTTCTGCCGCCGTGGCGACTGTCCCCGTAGTGGGGTCCTTCCGGAACGATACTGTTCCTGCAGTGGGATCCTCCCGGAGCGCGTCTGTCCTCTTGGTGGAGCCCTCCTGGGGTGCTAGCTCCGGGTGCACGACTCCGGCACCTGGGGCGGTGGGAGCCTCCAGGTCCAGGGGTTCCTCCCGATCGAGGAGAGCCTCGACCCAGGAAACGCCTGTGGCTGCGACAAGTTCTGGGGGGCCTCCCGGAGCTCCTACGCCGACCATGGCCAGCCCGGAACGTCCGGGAAAAAGGTTCCACGCAAGCTGGTGCGGAAGCCTTCCAAGGTAATTTTTGATCTCTACCTTGGTTAACTTTTTAATTGTAGCGATTGTTTGTTAATTTTCTTTATCCATCCTCTGCAGCGTCCCCAAGAAGGGGAGTGAAGCTCCACCCTCGGCCACGATGTCTGAGGCCGTGGGAGCTTCTGCTCCTGTCCCAGTGCCGCCCCAGGTGGTGGCTGAGGCTGCGACATTTCCGGCGCCGGCTGTCGTGGTCATGAACCCCGACTCGTCCCCAGAATTTCCCGTGGTAGCGCCGGACCACGGGAGTGAAGACACGCCAGCGGCACTTGTCTCGGAGGTTGAAGCTCCGGGTCCTGGTGCTGCAGTAGTGGAAGCTCCCGGCTGTAGAGTCGGATGAAGTAGTAGTCCCGGCCTCGGAGCCGGAACTTGTCAAAGCCCCGGCGATTGGGCCGGAGGTGACTGATGCTCTGGCATGCGAGCCGGAAGTCGAGGTAGTTCCGGCAGTTGAGCAGGTTACCTCTGAAGTACCGGTCGCTGAGCCAGTTATTGTTGGAGCGCCGGTCACAGAGCCGGCGGTTGAAGACGCGAGGGAGCTCGAGCCTCCCTCGGAAGAGGTGTCCTGGCCGGAGCCAGTAGTAGCTCCTGCTCCGGAGGCGACGACGTCGATGGTACCTGCGGCCGAGCCGGAGTGCCTAAGCGAAGTCGTCGGCCCCCTGCCCGAGGGGGCGAATGAAGACTTGGCGGCGGGGCCTTCTTCGATGGCGACTGAGGCCATCCCGGAGGACGGCCCTAGCGCCTTGGAAGCTCAGGGTTCCACTCTCATAGAGTGGGGCCCAATTTTTATATGTGAAGACCCGCTGGAACCAGCGGAGGAGACCCCAGCAGGTCCGGAGCCCATCCCGCTGTCGATGTCTATCGACAACGCCTGCTCCAGTCTACGTGAGGTCCAACTGGCCTTCTTCCACGACAGCAAGGCTCTTGAAGAGGAGCGCCAAACCCTTAGGCGGTGGCGTAATCGGCTCCACTTCGAGACTAAGCTGGCGCAGTCGATGCTAGCGGACGACAAGGAGTGGATCAAGCGGGAGAAGATCTGCCTCGAGTACTGGGGCAAGCTGCTGGATGACAGGGAGAGCATGACTCATGCCCTCGACGCTCAATCCCGGGAGATCCACGATCGGGCCAAGGCTGCCAACGACGCGGCCAATGCTCGGTACGAACAGATTGAGGCCATCAACGCCGCACTCATCAAGCGCCGAGAGGCACTCGAAGGGAGGGAGAGACGTCTCGAGGATGAAGAGCAAAAACTCCTGGAGCTGCGGGATGACGTCCTGAGTAGGGAAGAGGAGCTCGCCGAGAAAGTAGCTCTGGCTGACAAGGGCCTCGAGGAGCGCACCAAGAAGTTGGAAGAGCGCTGCCTCGAGGAAGAGGAGAAGACCTGGGTGCGGGGGCAGGAACTCTACGAATACAAGTGTCCTTGTTGCCCGGGAGAAGAAAGTGGAGGCTAGGGAGAAGGACTTGGTCGATCGTCGGAACAAGATCCACCTCCGGGAGGAGGAGCTCGGAAGACTTGAGAGGCGGGTTGCTGCAAAGATTCAACAAAACGCCAAAGAAGTTGAGCGCCTCGCCCGTGAGAATTTCGAACTGACGGCGGCCAAGAGATCCCTGGAAGAGGTGAAGAGCCTGAGGACGGCGGACTCCTTGCAGATTTGGGAGTTCCTGGGCAAGGCCAATGATGCGCTAACGCTGATGGGTTTCAGTCCCGTGCGCCCGGATGATCCGGAGCCGGAGCCGGACCTTGCGCTGCAGGCGTTGAGCGCAGCAGGTAGCAAGCTCTCCAAGGTGGGCGACGTCATCGCGGACCAATTGGAGGTCTAGGGGCAATCCCTGGCGAGGAACGTCACAGAATATGTGCCGACGTGCTACACCAGCCGGAACCCTCAATTTCCTCTGGACCCGGTGCTTGAAGGCCCCGTCGAAGGAGAAGGCGAAGCTACCCGAGCCAGCGTGTCGGAGGTCGCCCAGAAGGTCTCCGAGTTCTTCCATAGGGTCTAGGACCATCTCTTTAGCTCTCACTTGTATTTTCTCTTCTTCTTCCTCAATTTTGTAATCCCTTGTCTCCAGATGAATGAAATCCCCAAATTTTTGCGAATTTCATTTTTTGTCTTCAACATCTTTATCTTCACTTGGCCCCCTGGTAGATGTACACAATTTGATTGTGAACATGTACCAAAAGGATATTGAGTTTTGTTGAAGACGAATTTGCTCCGAACTTGTAGAATTTAGGTTCGAAGTCTTTGATAGTGAAGGTCCCCTGAAGTTGTCGGAGCTTAGAAGCTCCGGCATTGTCCATCGCTGGAGCTTGGTAGCTCCGGAAATAGCCTTTATCAACACGTAGAGCGTCGATAGTTAGTCCTCCGAGTTGTCGGAGCTTAGTAGCTCCGGTAGTGACCTTTGCCAACACTTGGTTTGTTGGCAACAGACTCCATTTACGGGGTCTTCTCACCATCTTTTACTCAGCGTCGACAGTTGACCCCCTTGGGGGAGTCGGAGCTTGGTTAGCTCTGGCTTTTCTCCATCAACGTAGAGTTTATTTTTCCTGCACACTTAAGCCAAGAAAAATAGTAAAATTCGTTCCTTGTCTATAATTTCGTCGCGACTTACGATTCTCAAGAAAATTTTAAGTTGAACGCGATTTTAAATACAACTGGATGCGTTGTCTTTTCTCTTAGATCCAATTGTCCATGGACCCGCCTTACTTCGGCCTGCCGGGGTGTAGGTAGAGTGGCGTACTTAGGGTGCTTGACCAGGCTAAGTCGATAGCGCACTCCGGCCCTAGATTGGCTTGGCGGCTTTCAGGCAAGTTGGCCATAAACGATATTTAAATCCAAAAGATCTGACAATAAAACTCGAATCGTATATAAACCGGTCGAACTAAAAATTTCTTAAGAATTGCACGTCTCTGTTATAGACAAGAAAGAGAAAAATAAAAATCTCGAGCCTGCACAAAATGAATGCACGTGGAGTCTATTTCACATGAAGATGTCTTTCATTATAGGTTCGGGGTACAGGGGAAACAAGTACACTCTTAGGGTACAGGACCAGGCTAAGTGTGTTTGGTTTCTCGTTTGACCCAGGGTAGTTAGCCACACTTTTAGTCCGGACACTGTGACAAGTGCTGCATGAGCTTTGCGGACCTTTCGGGAAAGGTCCGACCGCTCTCCCGGAGGAACTACCCGACTCTGTACAATGATTCTATAACATAAATCTCAAGTTACTCAAGACTCACCTCCGTGGTATTAAGTGTAGAACTTACGGAGGTGCTCGATGTTCCAAGGATTTGGGAGAGGTGTCCCATCCTCGGTAGCCAAGCGAACGCTTCCGGGACGGGATACTTTGATCACTCGAAAGGGCCCCTCCCAGCCGGGGGAGAGTTTGTTTAACCCTTCTCTGGATAGTATTCTCCGTAGCACCAGATCGCCTTCCTCGAGCTGTCGGTTGTGTACATGCTGCTGGTGATAACGTCGTAGATCTTGGCGATATCGGGCATTCTGAACAGCTGCTTGGCACCTTCCCTCCTCGAGGAGGTCTAGGTCTTCACGCCGGAGCTGGTCCTGCGCGGCTTCATCGAAGGTCCGGACCCGGAGCGAACCCAAGGTGATTTCCGGAGGAAGGATTGCTTCAGCTCCGTACACCAGAAAGAAGGGTGTTTCTCCGGTTGACCGGTTTGGAGAAGTCCTGTTGGCTCATAGAGTGGGCGGAAGCTCTTCGATCCAGTTGGCTCCGTGCTTTTTCAAACGCTCATAGGTGCGTGTTTTGAGTCCTTTAAGGATTTCTGCATTTGCTCTCTCGGCTTGGCCATTGCTGGCTGGATGAGCTACGGAGGCGTAGCAAACTTGTATGCTGAGGTCTTCGCAATATCCTTGGAATGCGGAGCTTGTGAATTGAGTCCCATTATCAGTGATGATCTTGTTTGGGACTCTGAATCTGCTTACAATGGATTGCTGAAAGTTGATAGCAGATTGCTTGTTGATCATCACAACTGGAGTTGCTTCCGGCCACTTGGTGAACTTGTCAATGGCAACGTACAGGAACTTGTAACCTCCGACGGCTCTTGGGAAGGGTCCCAAGATGTCCATCCCCCACACAGCGAAGGGCCATGTAGGAGGTATCATTTGTAAGGGCTGAGCAGGTGTATGAATTTGCTTTGCATGAAATTGGCATGCTTCGCATTTCTTCACCAGCTCAGTGGCATCCTAGAGCGCTGCAGGCCAGTAGAAGCCATGCCGAAAGGCTTTTCCGACCAGCGTGCGGGAAGATGCGTGGTTCCCACACTCGCCTCCATGGATTTCTACGAGGAGCTCGCACCCTTCTTCCCTTGTGATGCACCGCAATAGAATGCTGTTGGCACCGCGCCGGTAGAGATCCCCTTCTACCAGCGTGTATCTTTTAGCCAATCTGACTACCCGGTCAGCGGATACATCATCGTCAGGAAGGATGTTGTCTTTCAAGTAGTTCCGGATCTCCGAGATCCATGCATCGGAACTGACTTGAGCATTTGAGTCTTGCGTGCTGGGTTGCTCGGAGCTTCCGGCAGCACCTACGACCCTTGATGGCTGCCATGGTAACAGGGCCATCGGGACCATCAGCTTCGGGATGCTGATCTCGCCCCCTTCGTTCAGTTCGGCAGGCTGAACTGTGGGTTTCGACAATCTCCGGACAAAAGTTCCTTCAGGAGCTGGAGCTCCGGTTGACGCTTTCGTCGAGAGTCCGTCAGCTTCAGCGTTGTGGGCACGCTGAACATGGTGGAGGTCTAGGACTTCAAAGTCCTTCTGAAGCCTCTGGACTTCAAGGAGGTAAGCAGCTAGCTGGAGATTACTGCAGGAGCATTCACCCTTCACCTGCTTGATGATGAGCTGTGAATCTCCTTTGACCAGCAGTTGCTTGACACCGTATGACAGTGCCACCTTTAGTCCGTAGATGAGTACTTCATACTCCGCCATGTTGTTGGTTGCCTTGAAGTCAAGGTGCACCATGTATTTCATCTTCTCCCCAGTCGGTGCAAGGAGAAGGATTCCAGCTCCGGCCCCCTGCTTCTGCATGGAGCCATCGAAGTAGAGGGTCCAGTGAGGCTCGGTGAAGGTTGGAGCTTGATGCTCCGTCTTCTGTTCACTGGGTCCCCCAGGGTTTGATGGCGAGGGAGTCCATTCCGCCACGAAATCTGCCAACGCTTGACTCTTGATTGCTTGCCTCGGAATGAATTCGAGATCGAATTCAGCCAATTCCGCTGCCCACTTTGCAATATTCCCAGTTGAATTGGGATTATGCAAGATCGCTCGAAGTGGATAGGAGGTCACCACCGAGACTTTGTGAGCTTGGAAGTAGTGTCGAAGCTTCCTGGAGGCAATAAGAACTGCATAAAGCAGCTTATGCACCTCTAGATATCGAGTCTTGGCATCATGTAATACTTCACTGATGAAGTATATCGGGCGTTGAATGGTCCGGACCCTCCTGGAGGGGTCCGGGGTTTCCTCTTCATTGATTCGGACCCTGTCGAAGGAGTCCAGATTCTCTTCGGGGACTTCCGGGTTCTGGCTGGAAGAACCCGGAGCTTCTTCAGAAATGACCTGGACCCTCTTAGAGGAGTCTGGGTCTTCTGAAGTGACTTCTTGTGGATTTGAGTCTGGGAGCTGGGACCCAGACTCACTTTCAGGAACCTCCGGACCCTCCTGAAGGGGTCTGGATTCCTGAGTATAGGGTAGTTCTGGTCTCTCCGCAACCAGAACCATACTGACAACTTCGTCAGTAGCTGAAATGTAAAGCAACAAAGGCTCACCAGGGTTCGGAGCTACCAGAATTGGTAGGGTGGTGAGGAACTGTTTCATCTCCTGGAATGCCTTCTCTGCTTCTTCGGACCATTGGAATGGTCCGGACTTCCTCAACAACTTGAAGAAGGGAAGTGCCCGTTCCGCCAGTCTTGATATGAACCGGCTGAGGGCTGCTAGACACCTAGTTAACTTTTGGACGTCTTTGATGCGGGTTGGTGGCCGCATGTCTTCAATGGCTTTTATCTTCGCCGGATTAGCCTCTATGCCCCGGTGACTTACCGGGAAACCAAGAAGTTTTCCGGAGCTAACCCCGAAGACACACTTGTCTGGGTTTAGCTTCGTGCGGGTGGCCCGCAGCTTGTCGAAGACAGCCTGCAAGGTGTCTAAGAGGGACTCCTTGTTCTTGACCTTGACCATGATGTCATCGACGTACACTTCCACTATGTCTCTAATGAGTTCTTCAAAAGTTTTGTACATAGCTCGTACAAAAGTTGAAGCTGCATTCTTGAGACCAAATGGCATGGTTGTGTAACAATACAATCTATCTACCGTGATGAATGAAGTATGCTCTTCATCCTCCCTAGACATCCTGATTTGATGATACCCAGAATATGCGTCTAGGAAACACAGTAACTCACACCCGGAGGTGGAATCCACTATCTGATCTATTCTAGGTAGTGGGAATGGATCTTTTGGACATACCTTATTCAGTGTGGTGTAGTTGATGCACATCCAAAGCTTCCCGCCGGCCTTGGGCACAACGACTGGGTTCGCCAGCCATTTTGGATGGAAGACTTATCGAATGAATCCGGCTTCGAGCAACTTCTTCACTTCTTGTCGGATGAAGTTCAGCCGCTCTACAGATTGCTTCCGAGGCTTCTGATGCACAGGCCGAGCATCGGGGTAAATCTTCAGATTATGCTCAATCACTTCCCTGGGGATCCCAGGCATTTGTGACGGTTGCCAGGCAAACACGTCAACATTAGCCCGGAGGAAAGTGATGAGCGCGAGTTCCTATTTGTCGTTCAACCCTCCCGATATACGGGTGGTTTGAGCGGCATCGGAACCAATTTGGATGACTTTGACGGGAATGTCGGTGTCGCCGCTTGGCTGCACACGGGGTGCAGAGGTTGAGCCTCGTTGACGAATGCTCGGGGGTTTCGGAGCTTGCTCCTGTCTGGAGTCCTCCTCTTGCGCCGTGGTGAGTGCATGGAGCTCCTCCAGAGCAGTTACTCCGGCGGTGCGATCTCCGCGGATCCGGAGAACGCCTACTGGTGTTGGCATCTTCAACACCAGGTATCCATAATGAGCAGCTGACATAAATTTGTATAGGGCAGGTCTACCCAAGATGGTGTTGAATGGTAAGTTGATCTGAGCGACGTCGAAGACCAACTTCTCGGTGCGATACTTCTCCCGTGTCCCGAAGGTAACGGGGAGAGTTATAGCTCCGAGTGGGGTAATGGCCCCCGGACCTCCTCCGGAGAAAGGTCGAGAGGGCTGGAGATCCGAAGGTCGGAGCTGAAGCTTTGTAAAAGCTTCAAATCTTATGAGGTTCAGCCCCGAACCTCCGTCCACCATAACATGATGGAGCTGGATGTTATTGATGGTGGGAGATACCATCAAAGGTAACTGTCCAGCTCCGACCATGCTTCGAGGACAGTCCGAAGCATCAAAAGTGATGGATGTGTCCATCCACTTTCGATGTGGCTCCGGTCTAGTTGTAGGAGCTACAACGGCCATATCCCGCCGCATAGTCTTGATGACGCGACGGGAGGTGATGTCCCATGATCCACCAAAAATGGTGTTCATGGTTTTCCGACGCTCGTTGTCAGAGACGTCAGAGTCATCGTCGATGGAGGTGTAGACAGCCTTCAGGACCTTTTTGGGGTCCTGAAACCCTAACTCCTCTTCAGCCAGATCTTCATCGACCTTCTGTTTTCCTTCCCTCTGTCGGAAAGGGGACCCTTCCCGGCGCTTGCTGTAGCGCTCGGCAAGGTTTTGGACCTCCCGGCAGTCTTCCAAACCGTGGCTGCCCGTTTTGTGAATGGGACACCACACTTTGGGTTTGCCACCGTCTTCGAAAGACGGTCGAGGTCGCTTCTCGGGGCGTGGCCCCCGGCCACCCGGAGTTGCAGCAACTGCAACGTTGGATGTGCCGGCCGACGACTTCTTCTTGCCGTTGGTCTTCTTTTTCTTCTTGCCACCCCCGGAGGTAGCGGCTTCTTCTTTGGAGGATTTCTTATGATCCTCCGAGACTGGTTTGGAGTGCATTTCACGGCCCTCCGCAGCTCTGGCACATTTGTCTGCCAGGCTGAAGAGTTCCATGACGCTGGTGATCTCTTTGATCGCCACCTTCTCCAACATCTTCTTGTCCCGTACACCCTGTCTGAATGCCACAATGACAGAAGCGCTTGAGATAGAAGGGATTGTGTTGCGTACCTGAGAGAACCTCTGGATGAAGGACCGCAAAGATTCTCCCCCTTTTTGCACGACCGCAAAAAGGTCCAGTTCAGTGCCTGGTCGGGTGTATGAACTCCCGAAGTTGGCAGTGAACTGACGGCACAGCTCCTCCCAACTGTTGATAGAGTTGGGTGGAAGGCTCATAAACCAGGACCTGACGGTCCCAGTTAAGGCCACTGGAAAGTAATTGGCCATTACAGGCTCGTTTCCTCCAGTTGCCAAGATTGCAGTGGAGTATATCTGAAGGAATTCGGCGGGGTTGACAGTCCCGTCGAATTTTTCCGGCAGGTGTGGCCGGAACTTTTGTGGCCATCTAACCATGTGCAGGTGCATGGCTAGGGCTGAACAGCCTCCTCCTACCCCTTCCAGAGTAGAAAGGTCCTGAGCTTCCCGTCTTTCACGGGCTCGCTCAATATGGACACGGCCATCTTGCTGGCGGTATTGGCGATCAAGCTCCGCCCGGAGGTCATGAGTCGAAAGCCTGGATACCGTATGGGTGCGTCGTGCCCCAGAGGGCAACGACGTCACCTGCTGTGACGCATATCGTCTCCTGTTGTTGGAGACGTGCGGACCAAGTCTTCCAGATAAAGTCCGCCACTGCGACGGGGCCCGTCCTGAAGGAGGAGGACCCTGGTTGTTGAGGCGTTCGGCCGCTGCTGCGACCAAATGCTCCACATCGGCCCTCCACTGCTCCATTGCATCTCGAGATGCGTCCGGAGGTGGTGGACGTTGGAGAAGAGCACGCGCTGCATGGAGCGCGTGTTCCGGGTTGTCATGACTTGCCGACGCAGTAAGTGACGCCGGCGCACCATCACGTTGCCCAGCACGATTTGCTGGAGAAGATGGTGGTGGTGGGAGTGTGGCTCCTGTTGGTGCTGAGGCTCCTGCTGGTGGCTGCCTGTTGGAGGGATTGCCCCCAACAGCCTGAGCAGCAGGTTGGCCGTTGGATGATCCAGCCGCGGAGTTCACCATTCTCGAAAATCTCAGGCGCCCCCTACCTGGCGCACCAACTGTCGACTGTTGGAGTCGGCAGATCTCCTGACACTGCTAAAGTGTTGAAGGAGTTTGTGGTTCGGTGTGGGCGCGCGGAGACTCAAGAAGGTGAATTGCAGTTTAACACAGGAGACACAAGGATTTACGTGGTTCGGGCCGCCTGAGCGTAATACCCTACTTCACGGGTGTTTTGGTGTTGTATTAGCTTGTCATGTATGATCGCTTGTCGACGTCTGTCAACCTCCTTCAACGTCTGTCAACGTATGTCCCGCGTGTATCGTCGGCCTGTCCTTTTATATTACAAGGACAGACCGTTACAAGCTAGTCTGGCCCGACATGTGGCCCCGGCGGATACTAGTATTGATACACGATTAATTGTTGTTAATGATCCTGTAACGGGTCCCGACAACGCCGTTACAGGTGTTAAGATCGTCCGTTTAAGTGTCATTAATATGGCATTAATGACATTTAATCGGGTCTTGAAGTCCTTGGCTCTCCTTTGAAGATCCAGAGCCGTTACAAGGTCTTCCGGAGGTTAGAGGCTGGCAGGTCCGACGATTTGACACGTGGCAGCTCTGGAGCTTGCTGAGGGAGGCATGTAGCTCCGGGGCTATTAGACATGTGTCAGGTCCGGAGCTTCTCTCGGTCTGGGGTTAAGTCCGGAGGTGCCGTTTCGGTACGTGGCGCGGAACTTCCCCCTTGTGGGCGGTAGCTCCGGGTTAGTCGTACACGTGGCGACCCAGGGATTAACCATGTTGGAGAAGCGGGTCCGGTCATGTCTGACAAGTGGGCCTCCGAGGGTCTTCAATCCAAGTAGACGGCCTTCCCTCGAGATCTTTGTAACCTCAGGGGTGTACGGTTTTTAGGGTACTGACAGTAACAATTTTGTGTTGAAGTTGTAGTTTGGGCTGATTTATGTTATATTTACTCAAACCGGAAGGGCATCCGGGTTTTCAAATTTCACCCGTATGTTATTTGGTTTCGGATGGGTTTTTTGCTCTACTCGATCGATCTCAGCACTTCAGCAGTGGTCCATCTCGGACGAGCACCAAGGATCGCATCGGGCCGGCACCCGTCGGTTCCATGCTGCGTGCCCTCCGCTTTGACGACATGTTTAGAGCGATCGAGTTCGGTTGGCGTGACGCGCGCCAGCATGCCTACAGCTCCATATATCGATCGTAGGCAGGGTCCAAAGCTACTAAGAGCAAGGATAATGGAGTAGCCGGTTGCAGGCTGTAACTCAATGCCATGTCACTTTAGAGTCAACAGTTTAGCCTTCTTATATAATAGACTAGCTATTAGATTGACTGTAAAGTGATTGGAATAAGAGCAAGGATAATGGAGTAGCCGGTTGCAGGCTGTAACTCAATGCCATGTCACTTTAGAGTCAACAGTTTAGCCTTCTTATATAATAGACTAGCTATTAGATTGACTGTAAAGTGATTGGAATAAATGCCCTGTTTTGCCTACCCCCAATCGCATGCAGCCACATAGGTAGAGTCACCTCGTAAATGCCGCTGCGCCTGGCTACTATTCTGGAGCCAGCAACTCTCTCTCTCTTCTTTACTCCCTCGTCCACGTAAGCAATATGCTGATGTGGATTCTTTTGAGCCAGCTGACTAGGCTCTATTATACTTGCTCTAAATGCCCTGTTTTGCCTACCCCCAATCGCATGCAGCCACATAGGTAGAGTCACCTCGTAAATGCCGCTGCGCCTGGCTACTATTCTGGAGCCAGCAACTCTCTCTCTCTTCTTTACTCCCTCGTCCACGTAAGCAATATGCTGATGTGGATTCTTTTGAGCCAGCTGACTAGGCTCTATTATACTTGCTCTAAGCGCGCGCAGGCGCAGCGGCATGATGATTCTTTGCTGCTGCTAGCTAGCGAGCGGCCTAAAGCGTCAGGCATCATCAAGGTCTCCGCGCGACCGCGAGATCACGGCTCCTTTTTTCCTCTGCCTGTAGCCTTTTTTAGCGTTTTCGATCTCCGGCCCGGTGGCTTTACGCCCCCGATCCAACATGGGGTGGGTGTCATCATGGTTCCGGCCACTGGCAGTTTTTTTTCCCGAAAGCCCTGAGTCGGTGCTCAACCATTTCCATAAGCAAGACGTGGAGTTTACAATAGGTGACAGCACACACAAGCCGCGAGATGATCACCAGACAGCAAAACAGAAAAATTTTACAAACGAAATTTTTTCAAGCATGTTCGTCGTGCGCGTAGCATTGTTTGATTTCTTTGGTGTCGTTGCTGCGGCCTTGCGTCGCGTTTGCTTGCATCTCGATCGGTTTTGATTCAAGGAAGGTCATCACAAGCTAGCAGTCAAGCTCTTTCCAAACTCATCTTTCAGCAAAGATCAGTAACCTTTATCGAAAAAAAATAAATAAAACAGGTATTAGTAAGCTAGCACAGAGAGACAGATCGAGTTTGTGCATGCTTTTAGTTTTCGAACACACGGTACGGTTGGATCGTCCGAGCCAGCCGTACGATCAGTGCAAATCACAACAGGTTAGCGGATTCAACGCATGAATCTGCATTAGTTTTCTGGCATGACAGGATTTATATATGGATATGATGGGCGGCAGTTACGTTACGATCATAGTTTGTCGCTTTTTGCTGGAGATTGAGAGGAATATAGGTGGACGCATATTGGTGATCGAGATGGCTCAAGTTCCAAACGCGTAAACAAATTTAAAAATGATTGGATGGTTAGTTCGATTCAGAGTCTGTATGTACGTACGTACATACTCCACGACTGGAACAGATGGGAGCCTTTTCTATACTTTCCCGTGGACACGCCTCTTCTCACCTACTCTAGAAAACTGAATGTGCACGGCCCTGAATTTCCAATGCATTTTATGTTTAATATATGATAATCATTAGAACATCGAGGTAATGTCCTGCTTTAAGATACTAGTACCACATAAGAATATTAGTACAGCATTTTGAAATGTTCCGCGTAATTTCAGAACTACCAACTGATGCATTGCATGTCGTACATACAAAGCGCTGAAGGGGTACGGTGTCAAACAAGGACTAGAATATCTCTTTGCGGATGCAGGCTACAGTGCAGAATCAAAGCTGTGGCCCGTGGTGGGGACAGGGATCCCCTGACTTTACTGCACAGGTAACTTGGCCACTGACATGTGGACCTCTAGCACGTGAGCCCCACATGGCAGTGATCAAGTCACATGTGGATTTAAGTCGGAAGATCCTCTTCCCCGTGGTGGTACCTGTTCGACCAATTTGCCCGACAGCGGAGCTAGGGATATACTAATACATACGCCTTGCAAGAGCCTCTCAGCCACCTCCATCCATATGAGTAGGAGCAGACCTGTAGCAGCACTGTACTTTAGCGCCCGTTGGTGGCGGCCGCTCATATCATACGGTCCCATGCAAAAGCATTGAACTCCTTTTCTTGGATTTAAATTTAGAAGAAGCGTCGTCGCTGGATGAGAAAAGGAACGACATGTGCACCAGCGCTTTTGCTCACATGCATCAAGGGCAAGGAGGAGGCAGCGAGAAAAAGCATCAAGCAAGCAAGCTTGTAAAAGCTCTACCTTTTGTGTCTGGAGATGTTGTTATGCTGGAATTCCGGCCGCGATGTTGATTGTATTAGTGTCACTCTTGAAATCATGGATATTTAAACAGCCTAGCCCTGTGATGAAGTTTTGGAAGCAAGGTCGGTCCCCAGCAGAAAAAAAAAAGGCTTCCTTTGGGCCATCCATGCATGCACGCAGCCTTAGACCGATCGCAGCGGTCACTCTAAACGGACCGTTATGCCGCATATAGCGGTGGCGACCCGAAAAGCACCCCCGCAGCGGTGCAACATAACGCACCTGTAAAATAGGTTTCTCTACAGTGTTGCGCCACAGTTGGAGATAGCGCTATGAAGAGAGAGAAACTCTGACGGTTGCTTCGCGCGGTTGGAAGTTCCCTGCTTCGGGCGCGGGAGGACGAAGGCAGAGCTGAGGGGGCGCTCGGGAACGGTGAGGAGAGAGGGGCCGGCCGGAGACGCTACCGCGGTGAGGACGGAGGATGCTGGAGGACGGAGGGGGCACAGCGGTGGGGAGAGAGCTAGGATCCGCGAGCTCGGCGGCCATGGAGCCGGGATCCGCGAGCTCGGCGGCCATGGAGCCGGGATCCGCGAGCTCGACATCCATGGATGACAGGTGGGGGCGCTGCGGTGGGGAGGGAGCTTGGATCCGCGCCGCTCGGCGGCCATGGACGATGGGAGGGGGCGCGGCGGTGGGGAAGGGCGGCGAGGACGGGAGGGAAGACGTGAGAAAAGACAGAGAGTGCCAGGAATGTTCCCGGGAGAGAATAACGGGAAGGAAGTCTTTGCCCGGAATGTTCTGGAAGTGTGGGGAGTGGGGAAAGAAATAAGGAAGAAAAAAATGAAAAAAAGGAGGAAAAATAAAGAAAGGAATAGGAAAATAAATAAAGGGAAAAAAAGAAAAATTAGGAGATGGAAAGAACATAATAATAGAAATGAAGATGAAATAAAGAAAAATGAAAAAGAAGGGGTACTTATAATAGATGATATAAAATAGATGGTAGTTGATATAGAGGTGAATATAAAGATGAATCAGCGTTCGGAACGAAACTGTAAAAAAGAGAATCTTTTAGAGGTAACTGTAAAAGAGGATACAGAGGTAGGATATAAAGGTGAACCTTATTCGCTCCAGCGAAGCGAGCTCTGACTGACATCTAGGGATGCAAGCGGCGCAGATCTGCCCGCTAGGCCGCTGGGCCAACTCGTCCCGCAGACCCAGTTAAATCCCGTAAAAGAACCCGCTTCAGTAAAATGGGTTGTTACGGTTCTTCCCGCGGCTCCCGCGGCGCCGCTTGCCCGCTCCAACCTCACACGATTACACCCGCCGCCCCGACGCTCACAATCCTGACGTCGTCCTTTCCTTTGCTTTCCAATCCTGACGTAGAGTACGTACGTACGTACGCGCGTACGGTAGATTCCTTTTCCCCTTCCTGATATCACCTGCAGTCTGTGGCGACAGCTTTGTTATTCACACGTCCAATCTTTAGTGCTGAGCTGGCTGCCCGATCAAGATATATCAATCATATATAGAAGTACTTACTAGTTTCTTCAGCTAAAAAGGTTGCCTAATATTTTTGCACATTAGTCTGCATATATGTGCATGTCGTCTAGGTTAGTTAGTGCTTGCCGCATAGGTTAGTCTAGTACGCTATAAATTGAACGTAACTCTGAACGACGAACTTCTTGCCAGCTGCGGTCTCACCGGAACGCGAACACGCCGGCGTATATGCGGGACGAGGCGGGATTATGCGGGACGCCGCGTTACGTAGCGGCTTAGGCGGGACTGGCGCTGGACTCCCGCCAGCTAGTTGCGGCGCGAGCGGGACGCGGGGCGGCCAGCCGCGTGCTGCTCCGCTTGCATCCCTACTGACATCCTGCACGACCGGCCGGAAGCGACGTTACCAAACTGCCCTCCCTCCCGTCTTGACCCCACCCGGCCGTCACCACCTTCCTTAACTGACTCCCAGTGCCTCCACTCCACGCCATGGAAGCCCGTAGGGGAATGTTGTAGTGACGGCTTGACGTGACCTCAGTTCTCTCTACTCTCCTCCTCTCTCTGGAATCTGGACCTCTGTCGTCGTTCGGTTCCACTTGTCCGCGGTGCGGCGGCACGTACAGATGTTCCTCCACTCCTTGTTGATGCAAAAAATGGCAAAGAACACACAGCAATCAAGGTATATCCATGCCTCTCGTCACTGCTTGTGTAGTTGTGTATGTATGTGTCTGTCTGGTGGTAGTGAATCGTGTCGTGTCGACTGACGGTGCTCTGTCCGGCGGTGCACGCAGAAAAGACGGCGGCGCGAGGTCAGGCCTGTCGTCGAAGAAGTCGCCGTGGTACCAGCGCGCGGTGGAGGTGCTCCTCGTCATCTGGAAGCAGCCGGCGGCGGCGGGGACGACGACGAAGGCCGCCGCGGCGTCGGGGGTGACAGCGGCGTCAGGACCGGGACCGGGGCCGGGGAAGCTGCGCAAGTCGTCGTCGCTGAACGTGGCGGCGTCGCTCACGCGGGTGTGCCTGTGCGCGCCCATCTCCTCGTACAACGCCGAGTCGCTGTACAGCTTCCAGGCCGACGCGGCGCCGCGCCGGAGCTACAGCTACCCGCGCGCGTCGTCGTCGGCGTCCGGGTGCGGCGTCAGCCCGCTGGTGGCCCCGCCGCCGCCGGCGGCCGCCGGGCAGCAGCAGGCCGGCGAGGGCGCGCGGCGCGTGTTCCGGGGCAAGTCGCTGACGGACGACATCCTGATGCGGCGGTTCGTGGTGGACGAGGAGGCCACGCGGCGGCGGCGGCGGAACGAGATGGAGGTGATCCGGCGGCGCCACGCCGCCGCAGCCAAGCGCCGGCGCCTGGGGCCCAGCCCGCTCCGCCGGATGGCGCTGGCGGAGTCGGAAGCCGAAGAGGAAGCGGAAGCCAAATGGAAACCGACAAATCCGTGATCGCCATTGTAGCGTAGCAAGAGCGAAGCTTTCGTATGCTGTGGGTGGCGTGCTTGCGATGGGTCGCTCACTGCCTGCTCTTATTTTTTCTGTCTTTTTCTTTTCGATGCTGCCTGCTGTACGTCAGCCTGTCATGCAAGAGATCGAAGGAGAATCTGGCGTAGCGCCAGTTCTGCATAGACTTGTCGGCTTGTCGCAGCCCCTGGCAATCAGCCTCAGAAGCTGACGCTGGCGCGCCCGTGAGCCTGTATTGAGATCGTGTCTTCTGCTTCTGCTTCGTTTCGTCACCTGCACCTGTTCCTCTGGCTGTATTCGGGCTCCCGTCGGTTTGGTCCTTCCGCCAACGCGGCCGCCGGAGGCAGGGAGACGGACGGCGGCGTCGACCTCACACCTTCGGTGCCGTTTCGGCGGGCGCCGCGGGCGAATTGCGGTGCCGCAACGAGGAGTTAATGAGCAGCTGATGCAACGGCTGTTAGAAATCAAGAGGGAGCTCAAAGATCAAATAGTCACTAAATCATCTCGAATTACATGAAGAAATCTGATTACAACATGAACACCAAGTGTTATCTCTCAAATAGCACAAGAACATCAATAATACCTTCTCCTCCATCTTTGTTGTTACTTGACGATGCGGCCATCTAGCCAACAAGGCGAGGCCGCAAGAAGAACGACGACGAGAGGTGTTTCCCCTTATTCTTCTCTTGGTATCTTGATCGGATTCTGAGTGGATTAGAGTGTTCAAGTGTGTATGAATGTATGCACTTAAGCTTCCTTTGATCACACACTTGACCCTCTTCTTATAGTTGACCAAGAGACACAAGAGGGGGCCTCCCACTCTTAGGAATTATTGAGTCTCCCGATCAGAGACTCAAAATTCGGTGGGTTGTGTCCTTTCAATTAGAACACATGTCAATTTCGAGTTCAAACTGACAGTTACTGAAAAATCGGACTAGTCCGTATAGGGTCCGGACTAGTCCGGTTACCCTTACTGGACAATATCGGACTAGTCCTCTAAGGGTTCGGACTAGTCCGGTCACCCTTACTGGACAAAACCGGACTAGTCCGGTCTTTACCAGACAAGTCCGGTACTCCCAACATTCTCCCCCTTGAACTCGAATCTGAAACTTACCAACTTACTTAATACTAAACTTAGTGTCCATTTTCTCATGCTTGACATATAGGGCACGACGCATCACAACAACCATTTACGTATTGTTGGACTCGATGACCACAATACATCTCACACTTGAAAATGAACCTTACTCTTACTTGGCCCCTAAATATCCAGTGATCATAGGCTCTCCCTTAAACCCATGTCGGCTACGTGTTCACTGAACATGCTGGGTGGAAGACCTTTTGTTAGCGGATCCGCAAGCATACGTTTGGTACTTATATGCTCAAGACTTATGGTATGATCCTGGATTCGATCTTTCACAACATAAAACTTAATGTCGATGTGTTTGGCAGCACCACTCGACTTATTGTTGTGAGAGTAAAATACTGCGGGCTCATTATCGCAGTATAACTTAAGTGGTTTTTCAATGCTGTCGACGACTCTAAGACCGGGTAAAAATTTCTTAAGCCAAACAGCCTGCCCGGTGGGCTCATAACATGCAACAAACTCGGCATGCATTGTGGACGATGCAGTGACGGTTTGTTTGGAGCTTTTCCACGAAATGGCTCCATTCGCGAGGGTGAATATATAACCTGACGTGGATTTCTTAGTATCCACACAACCCGCGAAATCTGAATCTGAATATCCCACTACTTCAAGTGGGTCTGACTTACTATACGTTAACATGAGGCCTTTTGTGCCTTGCACATATCTTAATGCTTTCTTAACTGCCTTCCAGTGATCAATCCCTGGATTGGCCTGATATCTGCCAAGCATTCCGGTCACATAAGCTAAGTCAGGGCGAGTACAGACTTGAGCATACATAAGGCTTCCGACAGCAGAAGCATATGGAACCGACTTCATTTGATCGATCTCATATTGGTTCCTGGGACACTGAAAGTTCCCAAACTTATCGCCCTTGACAATCGGAGCAGGCGAAGGCTTACTCTTATGCATACTGTACTTTCTCAGTACATTCTCTAAGTATGCCTTTTGTGATAAGCCTAATACCCCCTTATTTCTATCTCGGTGAATTTCTATACCCAATACATAGGATGCTTCACCAAGATCTTTCATATCAAAATTAGAGGACAAAAACTTCTTAGTTTCTGATAGTAGATTGACATCACTACTTGCAAGTAGTATATCATCTACGTAAAGCACGAGGAAAATAAATTTCCCGCTCTTAAACTTAGCATAAATGCAATTGTCCTCCTCATTTTCTTTAAACCCAAACTTTCTTACTGTTTCATCGAACTTGAGATACCACTGTCTTGATGCTTGTTTAAGTCCATAAATGTACTTCCTTAAGTGGCATCCCATATGTTCCTTACCCTTAATAACAAAACCTTTCGGTTGTGTCATATAGACGTTCTCATATAGATCACCATTGAGAAACGCCGTCTTTACATCCATCTGATGTAATTCTAAATTATAATGTGCAACTAATGCCATAATGATTCTGAACGAATCCTTACTTGAGACAGGTGAAAATGTCTTATTATAATCAATCCCTTCTCTTTGAGTGAAGCCTTTTGCAACAAGTCTGGCCTTAAACTTATCAATATTCCCTTTGGAGTCACGTTTAATTTTGTAGACCCATTTACAGCCTACTGTTTTGGCTCCATTAGGAATCTCAACTAAATCCCAGACTTTGTTTGTTTCCATAGACCTCATTTCATCCTCCATGGCTTTACGCCATTCAGATGATTGAGGACTTCTCATAGCTTCTTCAAATGTGGTGGGATCACCCTCCATTTGAATTGCCTCACTCAAATAGATCTCATAATCGTCCGGAATGGCCGATTTTCTTTCTCGTTGAGATCTTCTTAATTGCACATTATCCTCATTTTGAGCCTGTTGTTGCTCTTCATTATTAGTGACAACGGGCTGAAAATGTTCAACCTCTCTTAATAATTCCGTTGTCAATGAAGAACTAACAACAGGTGTTGAATCATTACCAATAGGCACTGATGATTCAACAGCAGTAGGTAACGAGAAATATGGTTCTTGAATTATAGGAGTGGGTACATAAACCCGCTTCTCTTCAAGATTAATTTCTCGTCTTACCGTACTCCCCCTGATCATGGCATCCTCTAAAAAGACGGCATGTCTTGTTTCTACAAACTTAGTATATCGTTCTGGACAATAGAAACGATATCCCTTACTTTTTTCTGCATAGCCAATAAAATGGCAACTTACTGTCTTAGAATCCAACTTACCAATGTTTGGGTTAAACTATTTTGCCTCAGCGGGACAGCCCCATATATGCATATAACTTAATGAGGGCTTACGTCCTGTCCACAACTCATACGGTGTTTTGGGCACCGACTTAGTAGGGACCCGATTTAGCACATGAATGGCGGTTTTTAATGCCTCCATCCATAAGCTAACCGGCAAAACTGATTGACTTAACATGGATCTAACCATATCCATTAGCGTACGGTTGCGCCGTTCCGCTACTCCATTTTGCGGAGGCTCGCCCGGTGTGGAATACTGGGCGACTATGCCATTTTCCTGTAGGAATCGAGCAAACGTTCCAGGAACTTGGCCATACGGGGTATGACGACCGTAGTACTCACCACCACGATCGGATCTTACCACTTTAATCTTAATATTATGCTGATTTTCAACTTCAGCCTTAAATATCTTAAATTTATCCAACGCTTCAGAGCGTTCTTTAATTGGATAAATATAGCCATAGCGAGAATAGTCATCCGTGAAGGTTATGAATGAATCAAAACCATCAACAGATACTACGGGGAATGGACCACAAATGTCCGTATGGATTAATTCCAAAATTCCCGCACTGCGTATGGCACCTTTGTTAATTTTCTTAACAAACTTTCCCTTAATGCAGTCTATGCATTCTTCTGAATCCGAAAAATCCAAATGGGGAAGAATCGATTGTGAAATCAATTGTTCAATTCTCCCCCTCGAAATATGGCTCAAGCGACAATGCCATAATTTCGAAGAAATTTCGGAATCGATTCTCTTACGCTTACCCTGATGTGAGGAAAACTGATTGTCGCTTACAACATTAACATCATCATGCATAGATAATAAGTATAGCATGCCTTGTCTTATGGCAACACCAACTATCTTATTATCATACTTAATTACACATCTGTCTTTGCCAAAATGGCAAACATAACCATCATCATCTAAGCATGACACTGAGATGAGATTTCTACTTAAAGAGGGTACATATAATACATCCTGAAGTGTAAGTACAAAGCCATTTCTTAATACTAATGGATAATCTCCAATGGCTTTCACTTTAGCTTCATGGCCATCAGCAACTTTAATGGCCCTTTCCCCTCTTTCTAGGGTGCTCCTCATATTTAACCCCTGCAACGAATTGCAAACGTGCACAGTGGCACCTGAGTCAATCCACCAAGAAGATGATGTATAATCTAAAAGCAGGGATTCATCAACAAAGGTCATAAAGTCATTACCATTTTTGCAACACCATTTAAGGAAGCCAATGCAATCCTTCTGATGGTGACCTTTGTCTAAACAAAAACGGCACTGATCTTTATCCACTTTCACATCCTTATTGTAAGGATGGCTTTGTGGAAACTTACCCTTATCTTTATCATGGTGAGATGAACCATGATACTTAAAAGATTGCTTAGAAGAATAATTCTTCTTAGCCTTACCTTTTCCCTTCACGTAATTAATAACATCATAACCGTGAAGGGACTTAATCCTCTCTTCCTCCTGAACACACATAGCCATGAGTTTTTCTATGTTCCATAGTTCAGGTTGAGAGTTGTAGTTGATGACAAAAGTCTCAAATTCCATAGGAAGTGAGGCAATGATGAGATGCACAATGAACTCATCTTTAATCCCCAAATCCATAGGCTTAAGCTTTGCAGCCATATTTGTCATCCTTAAGATGTGCTCACGCACACCACCTCCATGATATTTTTCAGTAACAAGCCTCTTGATAAGAGTGCTTGCAGTGGCCTTAGAAGAACCAGTAAACTGATTCTCTATCCTTTGGAGGTACTCAACAGCAGTTTCACATTCAGGGATTGCTCCCCGAATGGCCTCAGTGATAGTGCTCTTAATTACCATCAAACATTTCCTGTTTGATTTCTTCCACTTATAACAATCAATGTCATAAGCCAATAACTCAGTAGTATATTCCTTTGTCCTCACAACAAAGGCTTCCTGAGTTTCATCATCATTTCTTACTGGTTCAACCGGTGCAACCGGATATGGAGTAGTGAGAGCCAAGTCTATCTCAGAGACTGCCAAAACAATCTCCAACTTCTCTCGCCATCTTCCATAATTGCTTCCATTGAGTGGATCAATAGAAGCGATGAAACTCAGTGCTGAATTAGCATTGGAGGAACTTTCATAATCAAAAAACCAAAATCAAGAAGAATGCATAGATGTTAACCACAAGAAAATGATGAGTTTTATCTTTCACTTTGGTTACTCGACCAAAACTCAACATTTGAGAATAACTGAAAATCAACATAGTAATTTATCTTTCGCTTTGGTTACTCGACCAAATTACTATGTTCTTACAAAAAGAATGTCATTAATGCCTTTCGCTTTGGTTACTCAGCCAATAATGACATTGAAACTGAATATTGAAGAACAACTGAAATACATAGTAATTTATCTTTCACTTTGGTTACTCGACCAAATTACTATGTACTTAGAAAGGATAATATCATTAATGCCTTTCGCTTTGGTTACTCGACCAATAATGACATTAATAAAACTTAAAATCATGATAATTCTATTTTTCACTTTGGTTACTCAATAGAATTTCATGCAACTTAAATTGACATAGCAATTTATCTTTCACTTTGGTTACTCGACCAAATTGCTATGACAATAAACTTAATTCACAGCGGAAGCTTAACTTAATAAGCAAACTTAATTGTATAGCACGGATTAGTCCGCACATGGCCGGACTAGTCCGAACTCTTACAGTATGGTTTTCGGACTAGTCCGGTCCATACGCCAGACAAGTCCGATCCCATCAAAACATTTGATCCGTTCTTTATTGAACTTTTCGAGTTTAGTCCGTACTATTCCGGACTAGTACGACCAACCCCGGAAAAGTTTCATATAAAAAACTGGAAAAAATGTCAAAATACCCAAAAGGGAATCTTAATCTTACCATCTTACCAAATCAACTTAATTTTCACAATGGATTTCAATCCAAAGTGCTTAATTGGTTTTCAATCAGATGAACGCGTCAAAACGCCCTGATCCGAAAACCTAACCACTTAACTGTGGCACACCGGACTAGTCCGTCCCTTAGACCGGACAAGTCCGGACCTTCAAAACTTTCAGCGAAAAACTTCGATCAAAACTCAATTCGAAGTGATTAGTGGTCTAAACCGCTCTGATACCATTGTTAGAAATCAAGAGGGAGCCCAAAGATCAAATAGCCACTAAATCATCTCGAATTACATAGAGAAATCTGATTACAACATGAACACCAAGTGCTATCTCTCAAATAGCACAAGAACATCAATAATACCTTCTCCTCCATCTTTGTTGTTACTTGACGATGCGGCCATCTAGCCAACAAGGCGAGGCCGCAAGAAGAACGACGACGAGAGGCGTTTCCCCTTGTTCTTCTCTTGGTATCTTGATCGGATTCTGAGTGGATTAGAGTGTTCAAGTGTGTATGAATGTATGCACTTAAGCCTCCTTTGATCACACACTTGACCCTCTTCTTATAGTTGACCAAGAGACACAAGAGGGGGCCTCCCACCCTTACGAATTATTGAGTCTCCCGATCAGAGACTCAAAATTCGGTGGGTTGTGTCCTTTCAATTAGAACACATGTCAATTTCGAGTTCAAACTGACAGTTACTGAAAAATCGGACTAGTCCGTATAGGGTTCGGACTAGTCCGGTTACCCTTACTGGACAATATCGGACTAGTCCTCTAAGGGTTCGGACTAGTCCGATCACCCTTACTGGACAAAACCGGACTAGTCCGGTCTTTACCGGACAAGTCCGGTACTCCCAACAACGGCGAGGGAATACTGCGCACGGTCTCGTGATAAATGCGGGCGACGAGATCAGTGTGAGCCGAGAGACGACTTGCATTTTTTTTAAAAAAATAAAAGGCAGGAGCTTGCCATGCATTAAGATAGAATGAGAGACTTGTAATTTCTGTAAAGAAAACTACTGGCTGATGTTTTTAAAGTAATGATCATCTGTAAGGACCTGTGTCAAAATAAAATGAATGGAGGGGGTATATAAAATTTACATTTTGAGCTGCAGATGGCAGTTAACTCATGTTTGAAGGCCTCCATATTGATGCATTGGCCCAACCCACTTGGGTGATCTGACGAAAAAAAAAAACAGCCCCTAACCGCTCCGCAAGGTTAGCGGCAACGAACACGACCAAAAGTGCCGCCGCCGCTGAAGAGCGTTGTCTGCTTCCTCCTCGCCGAGCCGTCGACGTTTGGATCCCTCGCGATGCTGCCATGGAGTATCGTCCCGTTTCACGTGCCACCTCGTCCTGTTCCCCGACGGGATAATGAATTCTATGGGTTCTAGAATTTGTATGCACGTTCCAAAGGATTCAGTGTCAGAAAGGGGGGAGTCAGACGTTGCATATGCACCAAAAATGTGATATGGAGAAGTGTGTTGCTGCTCGTCTGAACATGCTGAGGCTCTACAATCAGAAAAGGATGTTGGATAAGGCTATGTCGGACCATTGATTGTACTAAAGGACCGGGTCTTCATGTCAAAGTATGTTTTTTTTGCCTGTTAAGTTGCTAATAATAACTAGAGTTTATATTTATGGTGGTGTTAAATTCAATTTCACACGCACTCTCTAGACTCTCCAGAGGCACCGCGATTTACTCTGGCGGCTGGCGCCGTCCGGGTCTCAGCCGGTGCTGCTTCTCCGAGCGTAAGAAGCATCGGAAGTGGCCCAAATCATCCTCTTATGGTCGCAACCGAGCAAGCCAATGCTCAAATCCTCGCCCCTGTCGTCGGGACTATATGTGCCACGGTAAATGTAAATGAATCTGCAGCGGGAGAAGGACGTACTGATGAATTTTCAGTTACACACCCAAGAACAATACAAAAAGCACACGTTGCAATTGCAGCGTTGCACAAATCGAGTCGTGGTGGCTACGAGAGCATCGCGCGCGGTCACAGCTTGGAGTAGAGCTGCGGCGTGCACCACCTGAAGAAGGTGCCGGTGGGGAGCTCGGCGGGCGGGAGAAGCGCCAGCCGCGCGCCGACATCGGCCGCCTCCTCGGCGGTGCGCTTGCCCCAGCCCTTGGTCATGTCGGTGCGCGTGAACCCGGGGCAGAAGCAGTTGACGCTGACGCGCTGCCCCCGCGCCTGCAGCCGCCGCGCCAGCAGCCGGGAGTAGGCGTTCAGGGCCAGCTTGGACACCGCGTAGTCCGTCCACACCTGGGGCCACCCGCGCCCCACCTCCGACCACGTCCCGTCCCTCACCTCCGCCAGGAATCGCGACACCATGCCCTCAATCGCCGCCTCCGTCAGCCGGTCCTCGTCCAGGAGCAGGGCCCTCAGTGACGGGTCCCTCACCTTCTGCATGCACAGAGATCATCAGTATAACGAAGAGTTAATTAACGATATTTATCAAGCTGCTCATTGCTTTCCCCGTTTTTAAATTGTTTTTCTTACCATAAAATTTTAGTTTAAAAATGAACTATAGTTATTGTCATAACGATAACTATTTAAGAATGAAGTGAGTATAATTCTCCATGACTTTGGTTTTTGCAAAGGCTACATATTGTGTTTCTTTAGGCCGGTGCCCATGTACATATGAGTTTTCCATGCAAATAAGCTTTGCCGCTCTAGCAGACAACTGGCCTCAGATCTTTTCATGTGAGCTCTCGCCTTCACAAGTTTAAGGGTCCAATATGCGTCATATGGATATGGACAATGCACCCAACCAATCTGCTGATGTGATATGTATGATATGCTTCAATATATATAGAATAAATTAAAAACTGTACAGATGTCTACAACTAGCCAGCCTCGTGCATTCACACTTCAGAGACTGCCAAATTTGGAGTAAGCTACAAGTGTCGTTATTACCCAAGCGACGTGATTATTATTTATTAGCAAGTGCTATATTTTCTGGAGATTGTTAAAACCCTCATGGAATCAGAGGATGCACTCGTTTGGTTACACCTTCAGATTTCGACCAGTAAGAGTCAGATTTGACTCTAACACATGAAAAGTAAAGGATAACGATGTTTTGCCACCATCATTTCAAGCTTTCCAAGTGATAGGAATTGACTATGCACATGTACCATCATTTCAACCTCTCTCGGAATTTTGAGCTGTCGACAATGACAGAGAACGAATGTTCCTTGGGGTTGCTATCATCAACAGATTTGTCTTTGTTTCCAAGTATTAGTGTTTTGTTAAGTAGAACAAAGAGGGCCGGAGCATGGAGCTAACATGCTTTTGAGAATCATCTATACATTACTTATTACCGTTGTTGCAGATATCAAATTAAACAGTATTTGCACCGCGTAGTAGCATCTGAAATAATATGAAGAACAATGTGGTCTACTGAACTTACGTTGAGAAGGCCAAGCTGCGAGCTGATGTTCAGGATCCGGCTGGTGGCGGGCGACTGCCGGAACAGCGGCAGGAGCGCTTCAGTTAGCATCTTGGCACCGTAGAAATTGGTCCTGAGGACCGTCTCGGCGTGCTCCACGGAGTTGGTGTCGATCTCGTTGAACGACACGGCGGCGTTGTTCACCTGCATGCATCAACAACACAAGCAGATTAAGACGAAACATTGAGTACTACTTTCAGCGCCGCCTCCGGAAAGCGTGAGGTCACCCAGCTAGCAACCCCAATAAACCAAAAGTGCGTGGAGCTGTTGGGAAATGCTTGCGCTCTGCAACTGCTGCCTTTCCTCGTAGCCTTCTCGTGTCTCGGCTAGAATTGGCAACAGCACCAGCGGCCACTACTACTGACGTGAGTGTGTATGGGTCATGGGTGGTGGTGCACGGCACAACAGCTTTCACTCTTTTGACGTCCCGGCCGGGTCTGAACTAGAACTTTTATTCTGAAAAGAAAGTACTTAGCATGAACTAGACATGGAAAAAGCTTTTGAGATGAGTGGATAGAGATCTCGGAGACTGGACCTTGAAAAATCCTAACTCGACACGAGTGGACTGATCATGCCGTTTGAGCTATGATTGACGCCAGCACACGTAGCTTGACCCTGGCCCGGCCTGCACGTTCACGGCAACAGCTGAATAATAGTGTGTCCTTCTGTTTCGCACAACCCTATCATGTACCATTGCGGTTGTGCACCTGGTGTTTGGGTCTCGTTTTGCATCTGGTTCAGAGCGAACGATGTAACACTGATCTGCCGGCTCGAAAAATTGTAAAGTTACGCGCAAATATGGTGAAACAAGGATATAAAAACGCGCGTTGCCATCACTACTTACCGGTTACTATATCACTCTTTCACAGCTGGATGGCTACAGGTAAAGCAGAGGCCGACTGAAAGAAGAGCGAGCGAACTCGATCTCCAAATCTGACGTGGTTGAGAGCTCAACTTGGCCTCTGGAACCAATCGTAACCGAGACTAGGTGTGTGTGCACCGTACCTGCCTAAACGTCATGTACCCTCCTCGACAAGAAAAAGGCCGTCGACCCAGTTTCCCCGGCCGTTGGTCGCGAGACGGCAGGCGAGACGAACAGGGGGGAGGTCATGGGGCCGTGTGGCGTGGCGGTCACGGTGTCGTCGCGTAAGCCTTGGACCTATCTATGGGCGGACGGGGTTGCCTGCCCTCCTCTCCGCCTTTGTTTATTCCGGCCGGTGAAAACGCGAGCGGCGTGGCGCTTTGATTCCGGTGGTCGCGCTAAATTCGGCAGAATTTAAGGGAAACTTTACGGGTGAATGATACCAGAGGATACCAATAAAGGTGGTGATACGGGTGGCGGCTTTACCAGGATGTCGAGGCCGCCGACGGCGTCGCGGAGCCACGCGGCGAACTCGGCGACGGAGGCCGCGTCGGAGACGTCGAGGCGGCGGAACAGGACGGCGGCGAGCCCGCGGCCGTCGCGCAGCTGCGCGGCGGCGGCCTCCCCGCGCGCGCCGTCCCGCGCGGTGAGCACCACGGTGAGGCCGCGCTCCGCGAGGCGCGCGGCGAGCACGTGCCCGATGCCGCGGTTCGCGCCGGTCACCACGGCCACCGTCTCCCGCGACCACCACGACGACGCGCTGTGCCTGTGCGAGGAGGAGCCAAGCAAAACGGTACAGTAATAATAGGCCAACCGTCAGACACCAGGCGTCCATACGTACGCGGTAGGAGACGAACGAAGAGATGGAAAAAGGAGAGGAGAGGAGGCGTTTACCTGCTTGCGGGAGGCGGCGGCGACTCCTGCTCCTGCTTGGAGTTGGAGCCCGAGTAGTCCATCGGCCGGCGGGGGGGAGGAGGTGCAGCTCGAGGACGGACGGAGACGAGGCGGCGGGGGCAGGCCGCCCGGGAGTTGCGGGGAGTGGCCGACCGGGAGGGGAGGACTGAGAACTGGCAACGGGTCAGACCGAGAGGGGCAGAGAGGTATTTATACACGCACAGCGTTGCCCCTTGCAGTCATTGCCAGTAGCGTCTTGGGACATGACGGAGAGGGCCTCTGCCTGATCGAGTTGGTCGTGCCTTCCTGCTTCTGTATTATCTGCACATGCATGTCGCACCTGCTCTCCCGTCTCGTTTTTCATTGTCGCGATTTCTGCCCGTGCCAGCCATGCGCGTGCGGTTGCATGATCCACCCGTGACAACCCCGCACACATATACTTCGGCTGACATGTGGGCCCCATGCCTCAGAGGCCCACATGTCAGCTACAGTACTGTAGAGGATATACCCCCAACACACACACAAAACTCGCAGTCATCTAATCCGTCCAGCATGCACCCGTGTTTCCAGCCGAGCAGTTGGTGCGTAGCGGGGATGGAGATTAGTATACCTGAGACCTTTTACGACCTGAAATAAGTACTTGCTAAATCTGCCTAAACACGCCCTGGAGTATATTCCTTAAAGACGACAGCTAGAGTTCAGCTAGCACCTGCTGGTGACTAACTTTCTAGCTCGTCACTCCGATAATGGAGCTAACAGCTAGAGCACAGGAGTTAATCAGCTGCAAGTGGCATTCACTGTCACGCCCGCGTTAGAGTGTTAGGTGTGGTTACTGTTTTTTCTATCGAGCTAGCTGCATTTCCCGCCGTCCATTCTGGACGGAGATGGCATAGTTTAGTGACGACAGCGCCGACCATGTGTTTGCTGCTGACAAAAGGAACAACAATCATGGAGTAGCTCGATCGAGGCGACCAGATCGGCTGGAAATTTCATGTCGTCGTCCTCCCCCATCATCGTCTGGTAAGGAGATCGAAGTGGAGCCCGGCCTGATTCCGGCTACGGTTTCAGCCGCGCGCGCGCTTGATCGGCTGCCCGTTCGCGTGGCTGCTTGATTAGGCCACCACATATATATTTATGATCAATCTGCCTGACCTGATAGCGACGGGATGCATTGGTAATCCAAAACATGTCATAATCCCGGGTGCCGGCCGGCCTATGTCTCTGCAGTCTTTTGGATCATTCTCCGGACTGCAGAGTACTCTCACCTTCTCACAATCTTTGGACAAGATTTTCAGTTCATTTTGAATTAAAAATATTGTTTAAAATGACAATTATTGTAGGAATGAGGGAATACCTGTCTATGAGGGTAGTGGCAACACTACTTGGCTCCATATGCATTGTACGTAATCCATCTCTACGGTTCCTGAAAATAGGGCTTAATTTCTCCAAGAAATCACGTGGTTGGGTCGATATCAAAAAATATCAATCGGACTTCTGGTCCACGAAAACCGAGCTTAATTTCATTCAGAGTGAAGTTTTGCAGGAATCTCGTCGGAATAATTGCCCTTTTTTGGGGTCACGTAAAAGTTGGTTTGTCAAAGAGAAAATTCCACTCTGAATGAAACTTCTGTTGTCGTGTTCAGAGAGTTATCCATATCAAGCAGGGTCAGGCTGATCAGGCCAGCCAGATGGAACAGAGTGGTGGGGGGGGGGGGGGGGGGGGGGGGGGCATTGTCACCTGTCGATCTGTTAGTCGCGATATATAGCTCAGTGGTGTGACCCGTCTATCGTTATGCGGGAGTTAGCTCGATGAAGAAGCAATTTATATCCTTTTCTACATAAAGATGGCTGACTCAACTACTGTCTTCCTCAAAACTTTGAGAGAGGGAGAGAGAGACAGAGAGGGGTTGAAATGATCCACTGCCTAATTTACTGCAAAAGTCAAGATATAACGGAGAACTCGCAGACGTGCATGACCACTACTTTGTCAGGAATGAATGAATGGATGGATGGGTGGTGCTGACTGCTGACTCTTCAGGCGTAACTTTGACACCGATGTTCACTTAATATCAAGTGTTATCCGTTCTTCCACATCTGACTGGCTGCCGTGCTCGAAAAAGTTTCATAGAATGGAAAAGGGAAGAACAGACCTCGAAAAAGTTTCAGGTCTAAATTTTGAGATCTCCAGAGCTCACGAACTTTCGCTACGGGACACGATCTGAAGGTCTAAGGTCACTGCAATATCTATAGTGAAGTCGCAGAGGTGGCGTGGTCATAGAGGACCCGTAACCCAGGAATGTAGACGGATTGCAAGAAGGCGTGACCTTAGTAAAATCACTGATGAAAAGTCATTGTTTTCGGTTCAACACTCGTTAGAAATTCAGGCTCAAAACTGTTAGCATCAGTGTCAGCCTGTGGACAGGAGAGCGCAAGAGAGGGTGTTGATTCAGACGTGGCTTCACTTAATATCGTGGAGCATTACAACATAACTATATTGCATTACGTGACACAGCACAAACCAATAATCGAATCACATCCAGCCCCCGAATCCGAATGTACTAACAAGTACTCCCTCCTTCCCATATTATTTGTCGTTTAGGACAAAAATTTTAGTTCATTTTGAACTAGAATTCTTGTCCTAAACGACAAATAATAAGGGAAAGAGAGTGCTAAAATACAGTCCACGCAACGCTAATGACTTTCATCCAAGAACTCATAGTTCTCAGTGAAATTTATCGCTTCCGATCGACGGATCCTGCAAATGACCCTCAAAGGTCCATCAGACCTGGAACGGCCATGGCCCGTTGCCGGCGCCGTCCGTGCCGCCGACCTTGGCGCTGCGTCGGAGCGGGTTGCCGCCGCCGCACTCGCCGTCGACGTAGGCGTAGTACCTGAGCACGAAGGCGAGCGCCAGGGCGACCCACTCGAGGCAGAAGATGGCGACGCCGAGCCCGCCGACCATGCGGAGGATGACGGCGCCGTCCTCCTCGCGGACGTACGACCTGAGCCCGCCTGAGAGGAACTCGGCGGTGCGGGAGAAGGCGAGCACGGCGGCGGCGCCCTGCAGGATGGAGACGACGACGGTGGCGGCCATGTGCGCGGTGTAGCAGCGGCCCCGGGGCGGCTCGGGCGCCGCGATGACGGCGCACCCGGCGGCGGCGGCGGCCACGGTGAGCGCGTGGAGGAGGATGAGGAGGAAGCCGTCGACGGAGGGCGCGAGGCGGAGCGAGAGCGTGAGGAAGCCGCACCCGGACGCCGCGCCCAGGATGAGGTAGTTGGACACGAGGAACGCACGGCGCGCGCGGCGGTGCGGGCGCGACGCCGTGTCACCGGCCGGAGGCGCGATCACCGAGAGGCCGCCCATGACCTTTTGTCTTGCTCGTCCTTGTGCGCACTAGCGTGGGGGAGTGGAGAGAGCGAGGGCTTGGGCGCGCGCGAGAAGAGTGGAGTGAAGTGGAGCGGAGTGGAGTGAGGTGAGGTTGTTGCGGGAGGACGAGGGGGTTTAAATGCAGCGAGAAACTGGATCCGACCGTTTGGTACTTTGGTGGAGCTGGACACGGCGGGCGGGGGAGCCGGGAGGAGGCGGACGCGATGCAACGGCTAGTCTGCTACTCTTTGGAAAAGCAGGGAGCGGCCACGCCGTGCTGCCGTGGACGGGACTGTGTGTCTCCGATGGCGATGGTGCCGCGCCAGAAATCTTCCCGTTGCTTGCTACACCAAAATCGCGGCCGGCCATGGATAAATCGTTGTCCACACTCCACAAGACCACAAGCATGTGAGCTGCTGGGTCTATTGTGGCCCTTGGCGCAATCTGGGATGTGTCTCATATTTTTCAGCAAAATTTTACATTTAGTAATTGAACGATGGTAACTGTTACGTAGATACAGGGATTTGCCTATGAGAACTTGTCATGCTGGTCGGCGTAGGCAAGCAATCTTCTTCGAGCTGGATATCGTGGAAAATTTGCTAGATGTTAGATGAGTGTCATTTTTGTTTTGAAGTTGTAGGTAAAATTAGGAATGGAATCGTCGTGGATTGGAACCCAGTTATTGAATTTCCTTGCTTGAAATGAACATTAGGAATTCAGTTGCAGACTTAACAAGCACCCCATCCGTTCCTTTATATTTAATGCTGGTTAGTTCAAAAATGAACTAACCATCATCAAATAAAAAGAAATCGAGGGAGTATCTTGGAAAATTGAACCATATGGAAATTCAAATTTCAGTTGACCGGAAACATATAATCAGGGGAGTGCTCTTTGGTGGAGCTTTTGAAGAAGACACTAAACAAGTGAATATAAGAAGGCACAAGATCTGCATCTATAGCACTAAAAAAACATTGCTTTAACGATGATAAAAAACATTGTTTAACGTCAAGCAGCTGCAGCTAGACTCAGACTGCAATACACATAGTACACCTATTCTTGCTAATTGATTGATCGGAAGCTACTGTTTGATTGTCAGGAACTCAGTTGCATTATTCACCGCGCGCTAAGCTTCAAACGTTTACAATTCTATGTTTTGCAAACACATATACAAAATGATCCACCAATCAAGTTATTAGCATAGTCAATACCGACATAATATAAGGGTGTTACCAGCGAGAATAGACATTGCCATTAAAATTGATAATATTTTATAAACTGGTAGAATATCTTCTCAGTACAATAGTGTAACAATAACTCGGACATTTCTTACTAGTTGCAGGTCGCCGTACTATTTGGTAACCAAACCCTCCAATTTCTTGCAGTTTGCACCCTCAACACTCCAGTAGTAATCTGAACTGAATAATGCTATACATCTACATCCAAATGAAAATAAAAAGGGTGAAGAATCTATGAGTTGCAATAAATCTCAAGAGGGATTTTCAGTCCCACGGCCTGGCCAACCACAGATAGCCATGCCGGTAAATACTTCAGCGAGTGGCCCTTATCTGCCACTTGAGTTTCTTGAAGAAGTATCTTCATCCAGTAACTGGTTCCACAAGGATGCAAGGTGAACCATGGCCTGCTTAAGTAGGGATGCTCCTGCCGGAAAAGGGCGCAAGAACAGTTCACTTCTTTGTCCAAGTTATAATCCTTACAACACTTATTGAATGAAAGACCAATATTTATCTTTTTTTTTAATGATCACTTAGAATCACCAGTAAACTGGTCATACCTCTCGAGTAATAAATGTCCACTTCGACTTGTTTAATACTTTAACCGAGTTAGAAGGAAGGTCCTGTTTTATCTCATCTAGGGTTAGCAGTTTCCCACCTAAGCACAAGTGACAGATGTTTGTTGTCAAATAAAACAATGGAAGGAAGTAAATATTCACTTGTGTAGACAGAACTGCATACTGGTGTGATGACCCTGAAAGTATAGAACTGGAACTCTGTAAGAGTGGCTGTAGATAACATGGAAATCATAAACATCAGCAGCATCGCTAGAGCCCTGGACCTGCAAAGCGAAGGACACCATAAGCGGAGTACAAGTTACTTAAGAAGTAGAGTTCAGGTGGACAACATTTGCTCCTAAAATAGCCTCAAGTACAGGACCCTGAGTTACTGAATCACAAGCGAAATGCGTTTGCGTATTTATATAGCTTTTTGGCAGACTTGATGTCTGTGATAAGATATCCTGAAGACATGAGCATTTGAAGTTCAAAGCAACCTAATGTACCGATAAGCAGTTCATAGAAATAGAGTGAAGTCATTACTCTTGTAAAGTTCGAAATTGAAGTTGTCACTCTTATACAGTTCTATGCAAGTGCGAGTGAACCAAACATTTACCCAAGAATCATCAGCAACCATGTCTGCATTATCAAAGTCGTTGCTCTCCTCAATCTGCTCAAGGAAGCAAAATTGAGTTAAATGCTAGTCTTCACCATAAAAAGGAGAAGAAAACATATTGGCAAAGAAACTACACCTGGCCCTGTCCAGAATTGCGGTACACTCCTTCAAGTGCCAGATATCCTTCAACCTGAAAGAAATCAAGCGAGGTCATCGGTGACGGCGTATGTGAAATCTAATGTTTGGTGGTAAGAGGGCATCAACAGCAACCGCACAGAGGAGAAGAGACCTCGGATGGCACCCCGATTCTGCAGCAAGGTCGCCACGTCCAGTCGGGAAGAGACTCATCGACCTCCACCTCCTGCCACCGCTTGACCAGCGCCGTCGCGGAGGTGTTGAACCCGTCCAGAGACAGAGCCCCATCCCGAACAGGGGAGCCGCCCATCGCGAAGCAGAGCTGGAGACTCGAGCGTCGCTCCAGGCGCACGTGGCTCTCTCCCGATCGGCTGCGCTCTCTCGCCGCACGCGTTTGCCTTCTCCCCCGAACGTACGGGCCAGCGAATCAGCAGCTCCACCCCGACGGCCGTCGGCTTGGATCCGCAACCGCGAACGACCGCAACCCTGATGAGGAGTTCTTTGGACTTCGGTGGCGTTTGGATATGATTTGGTTTGGGAAAACGGACGACGGGTCAGGGGGCTGACGATATACGAAAACCGTCCGATCAAGTCGAGTGTTCCAGATTAACGCGGTGAGAAGGGGGGCGGGGAGACAAACTGGGACTCGTCACCAGGACACCGTAGCCCCAAGCCGGCACCACCGCACCAGGCAAGTGCAAGTGCGATCGGTTCGGCTTCTTGATGAGGGCATGATGCTAGCGCAGACACTACAGACGCCAACTATCACCTATTTTATGAACTCCAGATCTAAATAATAACGAAAACATTTTTTGCCAGGAAAAGTAGGAAAGACTACAAGGTAGACATCGGTAAAAGCACTTGGAAACAAATTATTCATTGTCTCAATTCTCTGACAGGAGCATGCCTCGTGAGTCTTGCTAATAATCGAGAAGCAAAAACAAATCAACACACGGACTATTAGCCAAAAGCAACTCTGATAACCAGGTTGTTGCTCCAAGCACTACAGAAACCTAACGATTTGCGACGGTCAGGGCCGTCGCAAATAAGCCAAATACCGTCGCAAATAAGCTATTTGCGACGGCTTTCCTTATTCGCGGCGGTTTTGGCCGTCGCAAATAAGCTTATTTGCGATGACCACCGTTGCAAATAAGCTTAATTGCGACGGCTAGCAGCGACCGTCGCAAGTTATTGCCGCGGGCCGGTGGGCCCCGACACAATATTTCCGACGGCCTGGCTGTCGCAATTAAGTGCCTCTATTTGCAACGGTCTGGCCGTCGCAAATAAATTCAGTGGGTAGGGCCCACGTGTCCTCCTCCGGGACTCACGTCGTTATTTGCGACGGCCCGACCGTCGTAATTAACACTTATTTGCGACGGCCAGACCGTCGCAAATAGCAGTGGCTTAATTGCGACGGCCTGTAACCTTATTTGTGACGGTACTGTATAAAAAGCCGTCGCAAATAAGGTTTTTATTTAAAAAAAACAGAAAATACTACCCGGCTCGATAGCCAGAATCACAGAACAAATACAATATATCACACACAATATAACACACAAACATCATCACAATCACAAACTAAAGTTCCGATACATCTCACATCGTCATTAACAAAGCAAACAAGGGCTTACTCGCCCATCTGACCTCCGTAGTGAAAATGCATCTAGGATCCCCGTGGGTTTTGGATGATTGATGACGACAATTAAGTGACTAATGAGCTCAATGATCTTAAGCACAGGTGTGGACTAAGTGGAAGTACAATCCCTCAAAAAGGAAAAAAGATGGAAACGGCGATGTCAACTCGAAAAGGGAAATTAGAGTTTCTAGTGTGTCGAGTTAAGCACAATCCCTCACAATGGAATGCTTGTGTGACAGTTCTGTATCATTTTTTGAGGACTCATCTGCATCATTAGTCCGCACAATTTGGATTGAAGCTCACATAACGTTACTGTTCATGGAAACATAATTTATTTCGCCCACTAGCATGTGCAAATAGTAAGAACTCTTCAATACGTAAGCACATGGTCTGGGAGCATGAACAACACTATTTTGGCCACAGAACAAATTCTAGGAACTTGGCTTGTTTCCCATTTATACTGGCTCAATTTTCATACTCAGAATTTTATTATTTCAAATACCTTATAAGCAATGGCGGATAATCTCTGGATGTTCAAACAGACTTTGAATGGACACATAAGTTCAAAAAAGAGGATCTGGATATATGTAGCATTTGATAAGAGGTATGTGCAATAGAATCATTAATACCTGGTCCATATCTTCACAGGTTAGAACACCGAATACACAAGGAATACCTGCATCAACACACAAAAAATAAGTAACATAACAGAAGTTTCTAATTCTTAACTTTATATAATCACCAGAAATATAACCAAGATGAGTATATCACAAAATTTCACTGAACCATGCAAAGTAATTTGACAGCACCAACAGATTTTGATGACTTATTTACTATCATTGATCCTTCTAATTATGATTCTATAAGTCATATGGCACATATATTTGTCTCTTCTTTTTCTCAACCTCACAAGAGAACTGTGTCATTGCATTAACTACTTTCCTAATTTTTGGACCTGCCGGTTAACCATGTTAAGAACAAGATCAAAGTTCTACTTCTACTTAGGCCTACCCCAGGCAACAGACGACAGAAAGTCTTGGTAAATCAAGTTTTCTACTGGCATCATACACAAGGTAGCCTAAGAGCTGAAAGCAACATACCAGCAGAAAACCCAGCAGAGAGCACACCCGATGCAGCAGAGTTTGCAACGGAATCATAGTGGGTTGTGTCACCTCTAATCTGCAAATAAGGTTAACGAAGACTCCACATAAAAAAATAACAGCTACTATTAAATGCTCACAGCGGTATACAGAGTATAAATGCAATTAGGTCTTATGAAACGAGTAGCATGACAGTGATAAAAAAGGACTGAAAAAGGAAACATAGATACAACAATGCTTTTATTTGTTAAAGAGACTTGCAATTTGATATATGCCTCCCCACAGGATCACTAAATAGACAACTTAACTCAGAATTGTTGGGGTTTTTTTATATGTTTTTAGCTTTTGTTCTTTGACATTTTTTAGACCTTTCTTCTTTCGATTTTCTCTTGCTGTATGATTGGAATGATTCATAATATTGATTATTAATTTAGAAGGGCAGTTGTTCCATATCTGGAACTAGAGGATCGATATTATCGACATGCTACATCAACATCAAACACAAAATGAACGTTGAGAATAATAAAAACAAGTCATCTAACATGGAGCTGGTACTAAAACTAATCAACTTACCACAGCTCCAATGCACAGAATGGCATCAAAATTTCTAGACTTTCCAAGCTTTAGTGCTGTCACAGGAACCTCAAAGCTTCCAGGGACACTAACAACCTGAACAAATAAGAGTTTCTAAGACTTTTTTGGAGCACACACAACTAAGTTAATCAGTACAAAGGTCTTTTCAAACCATGGTGCATATACAAGTCTGAATCAATACATGTTGCTGATTTATACGTGTGATTTTCTAACATATAAAGAAGGCTTCAGATGGATATGCCTACTGTTATGTTGTCTGGTTTGACAGAGTATCGCTCGAATGTCTCCAGGGCTCCCTGCAGTAGCAAATTTGTCACAATCTCATTGAACCGTGCTACAACCTGCAAGTGATTAGTGTACCATACAGTCATCGCCTCGTGCATTCAAAGGTAAAATGGTGTCAATACAGGAACACGGCATGCCAGTAGTAAGCAGTGCAGAGCAAAGCCATCGCCGCCGGTGAGTAGGGAAGATCCGACTGGTTGCTGCTCCACTCAACGAATCGAGTGCGGATGTTGTCAGCGGTGATTCTCCCTGCCTGCTACCATGAATAAGATAGCAGCCGGCGTCGTCGTATCCGGTGGCATTTTGGTGAAATCACGGTGCGTTCCAGGTTGGGCACGAGTTATCCGCCCAGCCCAGCTTGGGTTATTGGAGTGGGAGGGAATAACAAGCATGGTATATGGTTGAATCTATAGGCGAGGATTGAATCTAACTTGATTCCCTTCAAATCTCTATGAAAAGAGAAATAACTGAATAAAGCCTAAAGAGTCCTCGTTGTGCATCAAATTATTTCTTGTAAAAAACTCTTGCATTTTTTCTGTTCGACACTGATTCTAACGCAGCTTTTTCAAAGAAATAAATAGGGATTGGGTCAAACAGTAGGCTTCTGCAATCTCTTATTAATTTATCTGCTTCTCAAAATGAAAGCAGTATATAAGCATAACCTGTTTTTTAATAAGCTTAAACTCTATAAAATAGGGCCTTAATGTCTTATAAACAAATTTGCTCTAGGGAGCTACCAATGAGAAGTATCTGGCCAAAAAGCATAGAAAACCCTGACGTAGGTTGAGAATGGAAACAGTATGTTACTCAATTTGTAAAATGGAACACATTTTAAAAGAACTTTGTGATTTCAGTATATTAGGAAGACATCTTGAATAACCAACTATAGGACCGCAGGTGAGAAAGGTATAGCAATTGAAGTAAGTTGTTCCAAGTATCATTCAAGGTGCGAAAGCAAAACATAAGCCATAGTGACAACAAAATGGTTCTCCTAAATCATACTGGATTTGATGTCCACAGTTGGAGAAAGTAGAAGACATGCCCTCCTAAAATTCAGCATCTCTCCTAGTCTGAATTATCAGCTTGTTCTGTAGTTCTTGTTGCTTTGGAAGAACAATGTTAGCTCCTCGACCTGATAACGAGAAATATCTCTCCAAAATCATCTATAACCAAAGCAAACAAGTTATATTTTAGACAGGAACAACCTGTGATGACTTAAATAGTTAAGAAATGTTGAGCACGTACCACAGCAGCATATGCATCAGATTTGACGTCACGGGAATATTTCTTAACGCCCCTGGAAATTGGGGATCATACTCAGACAAGCTTCATGGTGTTAAAACATAGAAAACTATCAATTCACTAAGAAATGAGGGAATAGTCCATGTAGATAGAAGTAATCGCTACAAATTTGAAGTCAGGAGCAAGGGTTCAGCTAAATGAGCAACAACAGGTAAGTCAGTGGCATGTCGAAACTGTGGAAGACTTGTGGTCAATAGGATAAGACTCACCTGGAGATCATGAAATCAAGAGCGTCTTTGGACGTTCCATGTTCATCCTGCAGATACACCCTCAAGCCCCTGCGCTATTCAAACAAACCCAATTAGAGACTCAATAATCACCACACCACACACTGAACCAATCAGGCCTAGATATCCAAAGGAGCTCGAATTTTGAAATTAGGAGCACATCATGCACCAGACGCACCTCTCGGCCGCTTGGACGGCGAGCCTCCCGACGACACTCCGCACCTTGTTGGACTGCGGCGTCTCGCTGCCGTCGGCCGACAGGGGAAGACCGACGATGAGCTCGTCCGCCTCCTGCAATCAGGTCGCAAAGAACCAAGTTCAAAAATACACACAACTTATCATCGTGTTTGAAATTCGAAATACCGCAGCAAAGAGCAAGGCAAGCGAAACGCCACCTGCTGCCGAGCTATGTCTAGCAGCATCAGCTCCAGCTTCTGCCCGCGCAGCTTCAGAACCTGGCGAGAATGACCAAGTCAACGTCAGTTTCAAATCAAACGGGATGTCAGCGAATATGTAACCTCGTTGGTCTGCTTTGGTGTCTGGACAGTGGATTTGAGCTTGAGGGTGCGTACGGTGAGCGGGCGGGGGAGGGTGATGCCCCTTCCGACGGCGAGACCGGTCCGGGAGCCACCGAGGTCGACCCCGAGACTGAACCCGCCGCCGTGCCAGAGCGGGTCGAGCCCCCGCCGCCGCGCATTGGGCAGGAGGGGTGCGGGGAGCTCGTCGGCCCCCGCGCAGATGAGAGCAGGTGAGACTCTGATGACCCCGGTGGCTCTTCGACGGCGCGGAGGCGGGAATCGCGAGTAAGAATCCGCTGGGCCAGCGGTTTGAGGTGACGACGGGCGCGTGCGGCGGGAGCGGGACGCGGGGAAGGAGGCAGCGGCGGCAGCTCTCGGCGGACGCAGAGGCGGGCGGGGAAGACGCGCGTAGGAGGAAGAGTTCGCCGCCGCGAGAGCAACCACCATCGCCGCCCTGTGGCTACTCTGCCACGTGCCCGCGTGAAGAGTGCTGCTCTATCCCATGGCGTTTTGGTCAAATCACGGCATGTTTCAGATTGCGCATAAAAGTTTCTGGTTGCGCACCGGTGGTTTTCTGCTGATTCGAACCGGAATCGGGCTATTTTTCTTCAAATTTGTAAGGGTTACGTTGTTTGATCAAATCACGGCATGGATTGAGATGGCCGAGTTGTTTGGTACTCCTCGTTTTTAAAAGTTTGTCGATTTGCGACAAATATTTTAAAATTTAGAGAGTATTTAGTAGCTTTTAATTCTACCGCTGATCTTTTTATAAAACACAATACACACAGAAGCTCGTACGCACACTCATTCATATAGTATTTAGTAGCTATTCTTCAGTCATCTGGCACTCGCTAGCGTGCACTAGAGGGAGGAGAAAGATGATTAATTTTTTTTAATTTTTTAAATTGTCAATCTGTAATTTGTAAGGATCATGTTAATTGTAAAATAAAAATAATTTAAAAATTGATTAACCTATGAAACTAAGAATTAATGGTTAATTACCAGGACTAGTTGTTAATGATATTAATTAGCTGCTAATTGCTCAGTGACTGATATTTTCTTCAATTTCAAACACATGAAATCTAGACAGCCCCCTTCTGTAAACATACGAACACATCCTCAAATTCAGCTGTGCTTATCTTATCTAGAAGGTTTAGCTGGTTTTGCTTCCTAGATACTTTAATCATCTTAAAAAGTGTGTCGCTTTATATTTCAAAATTGAACAACAAAGCGACAAACTTTTCAAAATGGATGAGTATCTATCATAGTGGTTGGTATAAGAATTTCGTAAGCAACCATAGTGCAGCAGCAGTTGACATTCCATTTTTCTCTCTCTCAAAAGCTAGTAAAAAGCATCGATAAGAACTGCACGCCGACAAATTAACATGATTTCAGCTTCTCCAGAAAATTCCCTTTGAGAGCCTTCAAGAATCAACGAAGCCCCAGCTTTACATTCAAACGAAGTTGTAAAGTGCACAGATCAAACCTTCTTTGATTAGAAGGGCCCTTGCCGGGATATTGTAACACCTACATTTTATGTACAAAAATTTGCTCAAACCTTGATCATTGTAGCATGCATTTTCATGTGAATTTTTGGTGTTCAAACGAGTAGCAAACGGTTCAAATTGAATTTGAATTCAAATCAAAAGAAAGGAAATGGAAAAAGAAAAAGAAAAGAATAAAACCCCCCTGTTGGGCCGATTCTTCCCCCTGGCCCATCTTCCCTTCCCTCTCCCGCCGGCCCAGCCGAACCTCCCCCTCTCTCTCTCTGCGCCGTGGACCCCACATGTCATCCCCGCCCCCGCGTAACCGTCGCTCGCCTCCCTCCCGCGCGCAACTGCCGAACACCCCGCGCCCACTTCTCCTCCTCCCTCGGAACCACTCCCCCGCTCCAAAATTCGGCCGAGCTCCACAACCGCACCTCCTCTCCGCGGCATAAAGGAACCGGCGCCCCCATTTTCCCTCTCTCCTCGCGCCTCCCGGAACCCTAGCTATTCTTCACCGGTGAGCAACCCCGCACCCGCGTTCCCGACTCACCGGCGATCACCGCACCTCTCCTTCCGCTCTGACCTCTTCGCCGTGAACCCAGGAACTCGCTGGACAAGGTTGCGCAAGGAGGTCGCCGGGAAATCACCAAGTCCGACGAGGTCCGACGCCAACCGCCGCCCTCCCTCGTCGCCGACTCATCTCCGGCCGATTCCACGCCCCAGCACTTCCCTAGGTGAGTTCCCCTACTCCCCCTCTCTCGGTTCATGCCCTTGGCGCATAGAATTGACGTAAGAATCGCCGTTTGGGCCAACTCCGGCGAGAGCGCCGCCGTCGGCCGTCGGGCGCCGCCGCACACCGCTGTGGCGCCGGTTAGAGTCGACGTGGCCCCCTGTGAGCCGTCGGTTAACCCCCAACGGCTGAGATTAGAACCCAGTACCGGTTCGCTTCATAAAATCCTAGCCGTCCACCTGAGATTCAACGGCCTGCATTCAAAGCACTTTTCCCGCCTGCGCAATTGCACCCAAGCCCCTGGAAAATTCGTTGCTACCCTCGGAGCTTCTCTGTAATTTGAGTCTAGCCCCCAGAATTCGCAGACTAGCCCCTAGAACCCTAAAAATTGGTTTTAATCATTTAATTAAGCATTCTAACCCCTGTAATTTGGTAGAATAGTGTATTTAGGCCCTGTATAGTGTAGAAAACTATTTAATTAACCCCTGGACTTTTATTTATTTGCTGAATAGGGTTTTTAATTGTATTTGAGGTATAGAAATTAGATAAAAATGATGATTAAGTGTAGGAATGCTATGAAAAATGTTTATAAATTATTTTATGCTGTGAATTAATTGTAGTGTTCAGATAAAATATATTTGGTCCCTGGAATAATTATTATAAAGGTTTTAAAATACATTTTTGCTATAGAAAATTCAATAAAAATGGTTTTAGGCTATAATAAAATCCCAAAATTGTAGGATAAATCTAAAATGCATACTTTGGCCATGTTAAGTGATAAATACCTCGTAGGGACGCATTAGTGAAGGATTTTGCGCTTTTGTGTATGTGTGAATGCATTGTTTTGCGTGCCTTTACTTATTTAGCTTTATTCTATTCTTGCCATTGCTTGGGCATATATCTAGAGTCGTTCTACGACCCTAACCTCAACTTCCAAGACCAAGACTTCGTCAATTCTCAAGTCTCCAACGAAGGCAAGTGCCCTTGACCATCTTGTACCTATTTTAGGGAATTAGCTAGTTGCATGCTAATTAAAATTGATGTCCTACTTCATGTTTACATGCCCTGTTCCTTACCATTCCTTGTTACCTGAAATGGGTTGGGTAGTAGATAGGCTTTATTTATGCTTAGCCCTGCTTAGATGTTGGGATTGGGATTTCATACAAATGTTCTATGCTCAACTTTATTGCTACTTTAAATTGGTGATGATTATACATAATGGTAGTGGGTAGGAATCTGGTGGTTGGTTAGCTTTGGTATGGTGCATTTTGCACGAGACCCGGGATTGGGGTTTGTTACCACCGGATTCTAAGGACCGGTTTATGGAGGAAGCCACTAAGCTTTATAGTACCACCACGAGACTGAGATGGGGCAGCTTGGTCAATTAATTAGGTCTCTCCCGATGAACTGCTAGTGGTTGGATGGTGCGGGGAATGAGTCGGGTGATCCGCTCTTGGAACCGTAAGGCTCAAGAGGGGGCTCTGGGGCGGAGGGTTACTCCGAGAATCCTCAGTGGTGGAAACCTTAGAGGGCTAGCACTAATCGGGAGTACCTTTGTAAAGACCATGTTGTGATCTCCTGGCCTCACACCAAAGGAAGTGTGTAATGTGGTTAGCTACCACGGGCATTCAGGGAGGTTCTCTTAGTCCACCTGGCAACAGGGGATGAAATCACTGCTTGTGGGGAAAGGGTACACTCTCTGCAGAGATTTGGTAAAACTGTCATGACAGCCGTGCTCACGGACAAGAGCGGCTTGGGGCCAGTTCATAATTAGTCTATGGTTGGGAAATGATGGTTCATTATGGTTCAAGTACTTTCATTATCATTAATCATGTGTTGATTATTTATTGAATTATAATCTTGATAATTGAAAGCTAAGGATAGGTTCTAAGCATAGTGCTAAGCCATATTTGGCCTTTCCTTGCTCTAGCCAATCATGTCATTCTCTTCCCGCACTTGCTGAGTACTCTATGTACTCAAGCGTTTAATTCTCCTTTAGAGTATGAAGAAGAAGAAGCTGCACCGGAGGACTTCTACGTCAACCCGGAGGACTTGGTCTAGGCTGGCGACCTCACGCGCAACGGCTGACTGTGGAGACGAAGCCCGCTTATCTATCTTGCTTTCTGTAGTGTTGAACTGTTTAGTGTTGTAAATATTTGTGGAGTGTATTTGTAGACCTTCGGGTCGTTCTGTAAGACTATTTATGTATTCCGTACATGGCAATGTAATGGTATTTCACTTTCGTCAACGCATGTACGATTCAACTGATCCTGGCGTACATGTGATTAGCGTCTGTTCATCTTTACGATGACCGGGCGTGACAAAGTGGTATCAGAGCCGTGTTGCCCGTAGGACGCAAGCCTAGTTAGAAATGGCCGAAAATTAAGGACTATACTATTTTCATATGAAATAGTATTTCCAAAACTTTGTGCTCTCCATCTCAACCCTTGTGCTTCTCACCTTGCTTTGCTTATTGTTTTTATTCTAACTTGATTTATTAAATATTAATCTCACTCTCTTCTTTTCAAATGTTTGTAGATGGCACGGACCAAGCAGACGGCCTGTAAGTCGACTGGAGGTCGTGTTCCTCAGCACGCCCTAGCCAGTCGCTCCGCACCTCACACACCCCGGAGGGAGACGACGCTGCTCTCCAACGGGAGTGCTGCTTCGAGGATGCGCGTCCGTCTTCGTTCTCTTCTTCGAGCTGCGGGGTACCGTGAGTACCGTGTCCGCTTAGTCTACCACACCACTAGGGTCTTTGCACCCTATACTGGTGAGCTGGAGTGGACTTCTCAGCTGGCCGTCTACTACGACTCGGAGTTGCTGCACTCGCACTTCTCTCCGGCCTGGAGGAGCTCCCAGCGTGCAGCTGAGGAGGACGCCACGTGGGAGGCGACCACCTACTGGAGCCACGCCCACAGGTTCCTTCTTGGGTGCACGGAGCACGCGTACACCCCTCAGCGCCCTAGTGGCACAGCCACCTTCACTGGACGTGACGTCGAGGGACGCTTGACTCACCCCCAGTGCGAGAGGCTGGTGGACGACGTTGTGGAGTTGTCTTCGCGACTCCAGCGTTGTCAGCAGGAGCTGCAGGACAGCAGGGACCTGGTTGACCGCTACGAGCGACTTCGTCGACGCTACACGAGGATCACTGGAGTTGATCCTAACTCTCCGCAGTACGCTTCAGACATGGAGCCTTGGGACCCGAACTCTCCGGATCGCCGCATGAACTCCCCCGAGAACTCAAGAGAAGACTCAGAAGAAGAAGACCCGGAGATGGAGGTTGAGGAGGACTCCGACGAGTAGGAGTGGACTCGTTTCCCCGCTGGTCGACTCAGGACAGTTATCCTTAGTTTGTAGGAGCGTGTAGCTACGCCCTCCCTAGTCTTGAGTTGTGTCGTTTATGTTGTCATGCTAGTAGTTTGCTTTATGTGGTGTGTGTTGGTTGCGACATGAGATGTGGAATGCTTCGGCATCCTGTCCACATCCATGTCTTTAGTCTTGTTTATGTGTCGTGTGAGTGGTGGAATGCTTAGGCATCTTGTCCACCTCCACACTAGTTGATTAATGAACTTGCTTTATATCTATTACCCTTGATGCATGTAGTCGGGACCGTGTTACCCTAGCATCCTTTCTTATCTCATCTATTATTCTAAGACCTCAATGAACTTCTCTATCACAGATGGCTGGACGAGGTAGAGGTAGAGGCCGTGGTCGTGGTAACCCACCTCTGGATGAGGAACTTGGAGGTGTCCCTGGATGGAATGCAAGGGGTGCTCGAGGAGCCCCAGCCTCTCAACAGATGCAACAGATGATGGCTCTTCAGACTCAACTACTCAACAACCTCACCCAGATTGTCACCAACCTGCAACAAGCCCCACCCCCACCACCACCAAACTACAACCTTCCGCCACCACCACCTTTTCCACCTAGGTCCTTCCTAAGGGACTTCCTGAACACCCATCCACCCACTTTTGCCACCGTTACCGAACCCATGGACGCCGATGATTGGCTCCGTACCATTGATAGCAAGCTGAGGCTCATCCACTGTGAAGGAAGGGAGAAAGTGCTACTAGCCTCCCATCAACTTCAAGGACCAGCAGCTGACTGGTGGACCGCCTTCATCGAAGCCCACCGGGACCCGGAAAATATCACATGGGAAGAATTCCGTACCAACTTCCGCAATCACTTCGTACCTGAAGGAGAGATACAAGCCAGGCGTGAAGAATTCCTGATGCTAAAGCAAGGCCGTATGACTGTGAGGGCCTACCTGAATGCCTTCACTCAGCTATCCCGCTATGCCCCAACAGACGTGGACACCGACGCCAAGAAGCAATTCCGCTTCAAGAATGGGCTGGACAAAGAGTTAAAGTTCGCCATGTCTTCCAGCGACTACGGCGACTTCCAGAAATTAGTTGACAAAGCTTTTGAAGTGGAGAGGACTAAGAAGGAACTGGAGGATGATGAAAGAAAGAGGAAGTTGACTTTAGCAGCACATGCCTCTAGCAGCAATGTACGCCCCCGTCTCAACCCTCCGCCTACAACTCACATGACTCGCCCCATGAACTACTCGGGACAGAGGTTTCCCAACTCCAGCTACAGGCCACCCACTCCCTACAACCAGCCAACGCGCCAGCAGCAGCAGCAGCAGCCACCACGCCAGCCAATGCAACCCCCACGCCAGCAGATGCAGCCACCCCGCCCTTCAGCCCCAGCTAACCGTCCAAGTGGACAACCCCCAAGAAACCAGTCAGGAGGCAACAAGGGTCCGAATAATGCTGCAGGAGTACAATGCTACAAGTGCGGAGAATGGGGACACTATGCCAGCAGTTGTCCAAAGAAGCAGCAAAACCCAACTGGCCGTGTCAACCATGTGACTCTGGAGCAAGCACAGGAGGCACCTGATGTGGTGATCGGTACGTTCTCTGTCAACTCCCACCCTGCCACCATATTGTTTGATTCGGGTGCTACACATTCATTTATATCCAAGGAGTTCATAAAGAAGCATGACATGGTAGTTACATTCTTGAATGGGCCGTTATTGATAAACTCTCCTGGAGGAGAGATGGTGGCAAGGCATCTATGCCGAAAAGTGAGTATAAACATAAGGGGGGTAGTCTTTTGGGCCAACCTAATAGTGTTGGACTCACAAGGATTAGATATCATTCTGGGAATGGACTGGTTGACAAAGAATCAAGGAGTAATTCATTGTGCAACTAGAACAGTCTGCTTAACACACCCGGATGGCACTACAGTGGAATTCAAACCAGATCAGACACAAGAAGCAGTAGTGCAACTCAACCATCTTGAGAGTACTAAAGACATCAGGGTTGTGAAAGAATTTCCGGATGTGTTCCCAGATGACTTACCAGGTATGCCCCCTGATCGAGAGATTGAATTTATCATTGAATTAGTACCTGGAACGGCCCCAATATATAAGAGGCCGTATAGAATGGATGCTAAACAACTAGCTGAACTAAAGGATCATATTGAGGAATTATTGGCAAAAGGATATATTCGTCCTAGCTCATCGCCTTGGGGAGCACCAGTTATATTTGTACCTAAGAAGGATGGAACTCAAAGGTTGTGTGTGGACTACCGTGCTCTAAATGAGGTAACAATCAAGAACAAATACCCACTACCAAGGATTGAAGACTTATTTGATCAGTTAAGAGGAGCATGTGTGTTTTCCAAGATTGATCTTCGTTCGGGTTACCATCAACTGAAGATTAGACCGTCGGATATTCCCAAGACGGCATTTGTCTCTCGGTATGGATTGTATGAGTATACAGTCATGTCATTTGGATTGACCAATGCTCCGGCGTATTTTATGTATCTTATGAACAAGGTGTTCATGGAGTACTTGGACAAGTTCATAGTGGTATTCATCGATGACATACTTATCTACTCCAAGACGGAAGAAGAGCATGAGGAGCACCTCAGGATGGCCCTACAGAAGCTTCGCCAGCATCAACTGTATGCCAAACTTAGCAAGTGTGAGTTTTGGCTAAAGGAGGTATCATTTTTGGGACATGTCATATCTGAAGGAGGTATAGCAGTGGATCCAGGCAAAGTGGCCGATGTCCTTAAGTGGGAAACACCTGAGAGTGTACATGATATAAGAAGATTCTTAGGTATGGCTGGTTATTACCGTCGATTCATCGAGGGATTTTCAAAGATCTCTCGACCACTAACCAAGTTGCTTGAGAAAGGAGTTGCTTTCAAGTGGACCCCCGAATGTGAGGTAAGCTTCGCCGAATTGAAGAAGAGGTTAACCAGTGCACCGGTATTGGTGATGCCCGATATGCAAAAGGAGTTTGTGGTCTATTGTGACGCATCTGGTCATGGTTTAGGATGTGTCTTAATGCAAGGAGGACATGTTGTGGCTTACGCTTCAAGACAGCTTCGGAAACATGAGAGGAACTATCCAACACATGACTTAGAATTGGCAGCTGTTGTTCATGCTTTGAAGATATGGAGACACTATTTGATGGGAAAAAGGACGGAGATATATACAGATCACAAGAGCTTGAAGTACATATTTACACAGCCGGATCTTAACCTCAGGCAACGTCGTTGGTTGGAATTAATCAATGATTTTGATGTGGGAATCAACTATCATCCGGGCAAGGCTAATGTGGTCGCTGATGCTCTAAGCAGGAAGGGACAAAGCAATAACTTGTCAGTACAAGCTCTTCAACCCCAGCTATGTGAAGAGTTTGCAAGGTTAAATCTATGTCTAGTGTCTAGCACTGAAGCAGTTGCTATGGAAGTGGACTCAACCCTTGAGCGTGATATACGAGAAGGGCAGAAGAATGATGAGAAGGTCAAGGAGATCAAACAGTTGATGAAGAAAGGGAAAGCTCCGAACTTTAGAGAGGATGAACAAGGAACCTTATGGCTTGGAAAGCGGATTTGTGTTCCAGATGTCAAGGAGATTAAAGAGTTGATATTAAGAGAAGCTCATGACTCATCGTACTCCATTCACCCCGGAAGCACAAAGATGTATCAAGACCTTAAAGATCGATATTGGTGGCATGGAATGAAACGGGATGTAGCCGAATATGTGGCTATATGTGATACATGTCAATTGATTAAGGCGGAACATCAAAGACCAGCAGGGTTATTGCAACCAATCAAAGTGCCAGAATGGAAATGGGAAGAAATTAGTATGGACTTCATTGTGGGACTACCAAGAACACAACCTGGATATGATTCTATATGGGTTATTGTGGACCGTCTAACTAAAGTGGCTCACTTTATTCCTGTGAAAGAGACCTATAATGGCCCCAAGTTGGCGGAACTATACATCTCCAGGATTGTGTGCTTACATGGAGTTCCTAAGAAGATCATTTCAGACAGAGGCACCCAATTCACCTCAAGATTCTGGCAGAAGTTGCATGAATCGATGGATACCCGTCTAAATTTCAGTTCGGCATATCATCCTCAAACTGATGGCCAGACAGAACGCACCAACCAGATATTAGAAGATATGTTGAGAGCGTGTGCTTTAAAGAATAGCAAGAGTTGGGACAAGAATCTGCCATATGCCGAATTCTCTTACAACAACAGTTATCAAGCCAGTTTGAAGATGTCTCCTTTTGAAGCATTGTATGGGCGAAAATGTAGGACACCGTTGTTTTGGAATCAAACTGGGGAAAGTCAAGTCTTTGGGCCTGACGTATTACAAGAGGCTGAAAGACAAGTACAAGAAATTCGGAAGAATCTAAAGGCGGCTCAAACGAGACAGAAGAGTTATGCGGATACTCGAAGACGCGATCTCACATTTGAAGTTGGTGACTATGTATACCTGAAGGTGTCACCTATGAGAGGATTGCGAAGATTCAAAGTAAGAGGCAAGCTGTCACCCCGATACATTGGTCCGTTCAAGATACTCGAAAGACGAGGTGAAGTGGCATATCAGCTTGAGCTTCCGCCACACTTGTCAGACGTGCATAATGTGTTTCATGTATCGCAGCTTAAGAAGTGCTTAAGAGTGCTTGAAGAGCAATTGCCTATGGAAGCCGTGGATGTACAAGAAGACTTGTCTTATGTAGAGCAGCCTGTCAAAATACTTGAGACACTAGAAAAAGTCACGAGGAACAAAGTCATTCGCATGTGTAAAGTGCAATGGAAGCATCACTCTGAGGCAGAAGCAACATGGGAAAGAGAAGAAGCTCTCAAGGCGGATTTCCCTCATCTATTCTCTTAGAACGTCCGAATCTCGAGGGCGAGATTCCTTTTAAGGGGGGTAGAGTTGTAACACCTACATTTTATGTACAAAAATTTTCTCAAACCTTGATCATTGTAGCATGCATTTTCATGTGAATTTTTGGTGTTCAAACGAGTAGCAAACGGTTCAAATTGAATTTGAATTCAAATCAAAAGAAAGGAAATGGAAAAAGAAAAAGAAAAGAATAAAACCCACCTGTTGGGCCGATTCTTCCCCCTGGCCCATCTTCCCTTCCCTCTCCCGCCGGCCCAGCCGAACCTCCCCCTCTCTCTCTCTCTCTGCGCCGTGGACCCCACATGTCATCCCCGCCCCCGCGTAACCGTCGCTCGCCTCCCTCCCGCGCGCAACTGCCGAACACCCCGCGCCCACTTCTCCTCCTCCCTCGGAACCACTCCCCCGCTCCAAAATTCGGCCGAGCTCCACAACCGCACCTCCTCTCCGCGGCATAAAGGAACCGGCGCCCCCATTTTCCCTCTCTCCTCGCGCCTCCCGGAACCCTAGATATTCTTCACCGGTGAGCAACCCCGCACCCGCGTTCCCGACTCACCGGCGATCACCGCACCTCTCCTTCCGCTCTGACCTCTTCGCCGTGAACCCAGGAACTCGCTGGACAAGGTTGCGCAAGGAGGTCGCCGGGAAATCACCAAGTCCGACGAGGTCCGACGCCAACCGCCGCCCTCCCTCGTCGCCGACTCATCTCCGGCCGATTCCACGCCCCAGCACTTCCCTAGGTGAGTTCCCCTACTCCCCCTCTCTCGGTTCATGCCCTTGGCGCATAGAATTGGCGTAAGAATCGCCGTTTGGGCCAACTCCGGCGAGAGCGCCGCCGTCGGCCGTCGGGCGCCGCCGCACACCGCTGTGGCGCCGGTTAGAGTCGACGTGGCCCCCTGTGAGCCGTCGGTTAACCCCCAACGGCTGAGATTAGAACCCAGTACCGGTTCGCTTCATAAAATCCTAGCCGTCCACCTGAGATTCAACGGCCTGCATTCAAAGCACTTTTCCCGCCTGCGCAATTGCACCCAAGCCCCTGGAAAATTCGTTGCTACCCCCGAAGCTTCTCTGTAATTTGAGTCTAGCCCCCAAAATTCGCAGACTAGCCCCTGGAACCCTAAAAATTGGTTTTAATCATTTAATTAAGCATTCTAACCCCTGTAATTTGGTAGAATAGTGTATTTAGGCCCTGTATAGTGTAGAAAACTATTTAATTAACCCCTGGACTTTTATTTATTTGCTGAATAGGGTTTTTAATTGTATTTGAGGTATAGAAATTAGATAAAAATGATGATTAAGTGTAGGAATGCTATGAAAAATGTTTATAAATTATTTTATGCTGTGAATTAATTGTAGTGTTCAGATAAAATATATTTGGTCCCTGGAATAATTATTATAAAGGTTTTAAAATACATTTTTGCTATAGAAAATTCAATAAAAATGGTTTTAGGCTATAATAAAATCCCAAAATTGTAGGATAAATCTAAAATGCATACTTTGGCCATGTTAAGTGATAAATACCTCGTAGGGACGCATTAGTGAAGGATTTTGCGCTTTTGTGTATGTGTGAATGCATTGTTTTGCGTGCCTTTACTTATTTAGCTTTATTCTATTCTTGCCATTGCTTGGGCATATATCTAGAGTCGTTCTACGACCCTAACCTCAACTTCCAAGACCAAGACTTCGTCAATTCTCAAGTCTCCAACGAAGGCAAGTGCCCTTGACCATCTTGTACCTATTTTAGGGAATTAGCTAGTTGCATGCTAATTAAAATTGATGTCCTACTTCATGTTTACATGCCCTGTTCCTTACCATTCCTTGTTACCTGAAATGGGTTGGGTAGTAGATAGGCTTTATTTATGCTTAGCCCTGCTTAGATGTTGGGATTGGGATTTCATACAAATGTTCTATGCTCAACTTTATTGCTACTTTAAATTGGTGATGATTATACATAATGGTAGTGGGTAGGAATCTGGTGGTTGGTTAGCTTTGGTATGGTGCATTTTGCACGAGACCCGGGATTGGGGTTTGTTACCACCGGATTCTAAGGACCGGTTTATGGAGGAAGCCACTAAGCTTTATAGTACCACCACGAGACTGAGATGGGGCAGCTTGGTCAATTAATTAGGTCTCTCCCGATGAACTGCTAGTGGTTGGATGGTGCGGGGAATGAGTCGGGTGATCCGCTCTTGGAACCGCAAGGCTCAAGAGGGGGCTCTGGGGCGGAGGGTTACTCCGAGAATCCTCAGTGGTGGAAACCTTAGAGGGCTAGCACTAATCGGGAGTACCTTTGTAAAGACCATGTTGTGATCTCCTGGCCTCACACCAAAGGAAGTGTGTAATGTGGTTAGCTACCACGGGCATTCAGGGAGGTTCTCTTAGTCCACCTGGCAACAGGGGATGAAATCACTGCTTGTGGGGAAAGGGTACACTCTCTGCAGAGATTTGGTAAAACTGTCATGACAGCCGTGCTCACGGACAAGAGCGGCTTGGGGCCAGTTCATAATTAGTCTATGGTTGGGAAATGATGGTTCATTATGGTTCAAGTACTTTCATTATCATTAATCATGTGTTGATTATTTATTGAATTATAATCTTGATAATTGAAAGCTAAGGATAGGTTCTAAGCATAGTGCTAAGCCATATTTGGCCTTTCCTTGCTCTAGCCAATCATGTCATTCTCTTCCCGCACTTGCTGAGTACTCTATGTACTCAAGCGTTTAATTCTCCTTTAGAGTATGAAGAAGAAGAAGCTGCACCGGAGGACTTCTACGTCAACCCGGAGGACTTGGTCTAGGCTGGCGACATCACGCGCAACGGCTGCCTGTGGAGACGAAGCCCGCTTATCTATCTTGCTTTCTGTAGTGTTGAACTGTTTAGTGTTGTAAATATTTGTGGAGTGTATTTGTAGACCTTCGGGTCGTTCTGTAAGACTATTTATGTATTCCGTACATGGCAATGTAATGGTATTTCACTTTCGTCAACGCATGTACGATTCAACTGATCCTGGCGTACATGTGATTAGCGTCTGTTCATCTTTATGATGACCGGGCGTGACAGATATATATTAGTGTCTGATCTTAATCAACATTTTCAAAAGGTGAATGATCAGCAGGCATAATTAGAGGCCTACACATGACATCATAATAAACAAGGGTTACGAGACTTCAGCAGGAATGATCTTTAGGCAGCAGCAGATGAGAATGATTAACCTAATGTAAGATCAAAGTCATTGATTTCTTTGCTTTATGTTGGGTAATGACACCAACCGGTAAAGGCAATACTGCTGCCTTCTCAACAGAGTACAGACTAAAGAAGCAATATCGGGAGCTGCTAATCTATTCCTCAACAACGGCGACAGGTCTGGATCATTAGCAAACACTATCCTACTTCAAATAATGTGGTCATTCCTTGGGAGAAAGGAAATATAATAATTTGCCGGTTAATGGAATTTTTCCTAATTTATGCTAAAGCCGATCGTTCCAAATGCGACAGCCCTCATACCGTAGCTGCAATCAGCACAGGTTACGTTATTTCACTCCAGCCTTGCATTCACCAATTTTAACCCTACTGCAGCGTCATACTCCCACTGCTCTCAAATTAATGTCGGTAGGACAATAAATTTCGTTTAAAAAATACTAAAAGCGCTGTCCTAACAACAATAATTTAATAATGATGACAATACTTCATAACTGAAGAATGCATACTTATAGGATGCTTTCCACCTTATATTAAGAACAATCATGATCTCTAAACAGAATGTTATGCAATATACCGATTTTCTACTTAGTATTTTTTTTTATGTAAGGCTATCTGCACCTCTGGTGCAGGGGATATTGTAAACTCAATTCCGACTTATATATAATTTAGAGCCGCTCTGTCGGCCTTTTCTAAAAAAAATTATACTCCTTCCGTTTCAATTTATTTGTCGTTAGGACAACTTTCATTGATTCATTTCTAGTTCTTTTAATTGTCTGAAACGATAATTATTTCAATACAAAGGTAGTAGTACTCGAAGGGCTGCAACAGATGTAAGGGTCCATCATTATACTTATTCTGTGCTCCATCTACAGTTTGCTACAGCATGATACTGTCAGATTGAACCCTGGTGCACCGAACATCCACTAGATCCTTGCATTCTGACGTTAAAGAGAGATTACGCTACTGGTCTACAATGTTGGGATTCTGGGACTTAATTCTTTGTGTATTCTTCGGATAATTCCGGTTTTATATAGACTAGTACAAATAAGACTTCTTCCTAACCACGATTCGAAATCTTTTAAACTACTTTTGACTCGACTCAAGACTCTATCCCTAATAGCAATACGTGACCGGATCTGGACGCCTACTAATTATCTTCTAGGAAACAAGATTATCTCAACATTCACCCTCTAATCTTGTTTCCTAGGACACACTTAGGACGGAAGCACACTTATTCCATCCTACACACTTTGGATGGACGCAAATACACCTTCGGGATGGACACAACTACATCCCGAATACGAATTTGGGTTTTATCCCTGGAGTGGCACAACTACACTCCTTAGGCATGGACACTTTCATCCCGAGCACGAATTTAGATTTTATCCTTGGAGTGGATACAACTATACCCCCTGGGCATGAACACTTCTATCCCAAACATACTTCCATGTGAAATTAAAATAATTCCCCTCCTGTCGAGGTGTCTAAACCGACACCTCTCCCGGACCTACACAGGTGTAGTCCGCGGAGGTTCAATGAATATTCGAGGGACTAGTCCTAACAAGATCAAGCTCAGAGAATGATGAACACAAGGGATTTACATGGTTCGGGCCGCCTGAGCGTAATACCCTACTCCACGGTGGTTTTCTGTGTTGTATTGCTTGGGTCTGAGAGGGCCTGCTTTCGTCCGTGGCTGCTCGATCCTTTTATAGCTCAAGGTCGAGCAGCTTACAAATGGGGCCCAGAGCCCGACAGGTGGCCCTGGGAGTACCAAATCCACCCTAAGATCCGGGAGTAAATGCTATCCCTGACAACGGTTTCAATGTGCCGCCTATCCATACCCTGCCGCAGGGCTACCTATAGCCCCTCATCATGGTCGGTCGTGTCTTGTAGGTCTTGTCGAGGCCTTCTATTGGCCCACCGTACGTATCAGTTCGGCTCTGACCAGTCATGACAAGACCGGCCACTGTCCACTTGACTTATGAGTGTGAGCTCCCGCCTACCTAGGGAACATGCGCGTCCTTCCTAGCTTCGGCGTACCGAACACGCCTCCCTTTTATTGCTCCTTCCACGGGGAGGCTCTGGCTCAGCGCTGCCTGACACGTGGCAGCTCCCGGACCTTCCCTCAGTGGGAGGTCCAGGTCCGAGAGGTTGGGTCTGGAGGTGCCGGGAACGTAGCAGCATCGGACCCTCTCCTCATGGGGGGAGGTCCGGGGTCGCCGACCTAGTGAGCACGCCAGACCTTCCCTTTGCAAGGTGGTGGACCCAGAGTTGCAGGCCTCATGGCGACACTGGACCATCTCTCAATGGGAGGTGCTGCTGCTCCACTTGTCGCGTGGCACCCTGGGCCCATGGCAGGTCTCGCCCCTATGGGCAGTGGGGCCAAGTATGCATTTATCCCTGTACCCAGAGATACCCGGTTCGCCAGGCATCAACAGTGGCCCTCGGGCCCATCTCGGGAGAAACTTCCTTGTAAAGGCAGTTATACCCATGGTGGGGCCATTCTGAATCTTCGTGCCGCGGCTTTAAGGTCTTCCCTTCAATGCGACAGAAAAAATCTTTGTCTGCGGATACTGCACCATCAACTGGTGCCGGTTCCCGAAATTCGTTTCGGCTCCGCGCGCCCATTAAGTTTCTACATTTAAATTTTGAATTCACCTATGAAAGCAACTACCTTGAGGCGGCCACTCGGTATTTCCGCCGATTCAGGCTCTTGACCCACCAGTCATACGCAGGTTACCCCAGTATCCTGGTGCCTGGGGTTTCCTTCCAAACGTCGTAGATCCATTCTTAAGGGGGAGAGTGGCACAAGTCACATACTCTTCACTCCTCCACTCCCACCCGCACTTGAGCCCTTGCAGCCTTCCCACTTCCTTCGACTCTGAGCCCTAGTCCTCTGCTAATCCAATCTCTCCCTCCCCCATCTTGTCGCCATGGAGTTGGGCCTGCCTGCTAGCAAGATCAAGACCGAGAAAGGGTTGAAGAAGTTTCGGGCTTACATGGGTTGGTCCCATGAGTTCTTCAACGGCAGGATCCGCATCGGCGAACTTCCTTTTGAGAAGAAGAACGCCGATGACATAGTCTTCTTTCAGGGGTATGCCATGGCTAGCCTACTTCCCCCCTTCTCATCCTTCCTGATGACCCTACTGGAGTTCTACAGAATCCAGCTACACCTCCTTGGGCCCCACTCCATTCTTATGGTTGCTATCTTCACCCACTTCTGCGAGATGTGGGTGGGGGTACGACCCAGTCTAGAGCTTTTCCGAAATGTCTTCACCCTGCAGACGACCGGGAAGGTGAACGAGTTGATTGGGATGTACTACTTCATGAAGCGGAAGCGGTCCCCTTTCAAGTACTTGCACACCTTTTCCTCCGACAAATGGGACGAATGGAAGAAGGAGTGGATGCTCATCACTGTGGACTGGCACGAGAGGATGGAGCTGCCAGAGAGCCTCCTGAACGTGGACATGGACCTCTGGAACGAGATCCTGGAGCTGCCACTGGCGTACGGACCCGTTGTGGCAAGGATCGAAGGCTGCATAGATGGTGGAGTGACTCCCCATATGGTCTTCCGGAACTTCCTGAGGAACAGGTGGGCGCCACTGAAGTTTAGGGAACGAATGGTGTGGACATTCTCTCTGCGGGATGCTGACACCCAAGTGAAAGATGAAGCGTTGAAGGACCTGTTGAAGAAGTTCCAGAGCAAGCCCAACATCTCGCTTGGGTCCCTGGCGCCCCCAACGTCCTTCCCACCTTTGAACACAGTTCCTGAGTTCTGCCGGGAGCTCCAGAAGCTGATGCCGAGGTTGGATGACATCAGGATCGTGACGAGGGTGGCTCCTCCGGCAACCAGCGCTCCGGGAACCTCCGAGGGATCAGCCCCAGTCCTCCTTAGCCCGGGGGTGGAGCCGTCTGCTCCAGCAAGGGCGAGGCTTCGGCGGCACCCTCGAGTCGCAAGAGGAAACTGGTGCGGGGTGACGAGAGTCATGTCGGTGCCTCCGAGGAGCAACCCCATCTGACTCCGGGACCTCCGGCGGGCGCCAGTTCTGAGGGGCCACCTCCCGCCACGGCGCCAAGTACGGGGCCGAGCTTCGGAGGTCCCCTTCAAACAAGGGCTTCTTCGGCCAGGGAGGCTCCAGCTCCGGCTCCTATTCAAGCCTTTGAGAGACCTGAGGCTCCAGCCACATCGGGTCCTTCAGGCTCCAGCTCCGGTCCTGCCCCGAAGCAGCTCTGCCTCCGCGGGACTTGGGGCTTCCCAAGGTAAGCAACCGATCTTCTTGCTTCGATTCCACTTCTGGCCAAGGTCACCCCTTAAATGTTTCCAACTTGATTGTGTAGCACTTCCAAGCAAGGTGAGCCGACCACCATACCTCCGGCATCTCGGGAGGCTGTGCAGGTAGGTGCTTCGGCCTCTACTCCCGCACTGGCCCAGACAACTGCGGAGGCTCTGGCCGACACGAGGGCGGCTCCCATCCCGAGTGCAACTGCGTCTGAATCAAGGGTCTCGGTCATTGACGCGAGGAGGTTGGGGCTCCAGAGGCCGGGGCTCTGGTGCCAGAGCTAGTGGCCCCCGAGGCCTCGATGGAGGTGCCAAGTGTCGGCCCAACTCAGGAGTCAGCAAGGGTTCCGTCCTTGGTGCCAGGAGCCACCGAGGCATCGGCCACTAAGGCACCAGCCCCGGCGCCCCTGCCGGATCAGGTGCCGATGGAGACTCCACCCCTAGTGTCGGGGGCCACAGAGGGACCGGCTCCCGCGCCATCTTCCGAGGAGGTTTCGGCGCCCCAGTCGGATGTAGCCGAGGAGCTGGCCCCCACGTCAAACACGGAAGTGGCTTCGGTTGGGGTGCCGGGAGTGATCTAAGAGCCGGTCCCCATGCCAATTAATGCGTAGGTTGGGGTGGCCATCCCGGCGGTTGTCGAAGTACCCGCTCCCACTCCAGTGCCTCAGTCAGCGACGTCCAGTGTCCCGACGATGGTGCTTCAAGCCGCGGAGGCTCCGGGCACACGTCCCACTTCTCAAGCGTCGGGGACTGAGCCAGGAGCACCGAGGGCCAGACCGGGAGCGTCTGCGGTTGCTCTGGAGGGTCTGGCAGGGACCCCAGGCGCCTCGACCCCACAGGTGCCACCACCTTCAGGGGATAGCCCCTCACGGGTGATGTCGGACATCTTAGTGGAGACGGGGGAAGGGACACCCCTATACGGTCCAACACCCCTTTCCTTAGAGCTGGCCATCGACAACGCTCCCTCCAGTTTTCAGCAGGTCGCCGTGTCCATCGAGCACAACCTTAAGGCTCTGGAGGAGGAGCGCAGGAGGCTCCACCAACATGAAGAGTGGGTCAAGGGCGAGCAAACCCGGCTGGCTGAGCAAGGTGAGCTCCTCAACGTGAGAGAGGCTACCATCAAGGCTCTTAACCAGAAGGTCCAAAAGATCTACGAAGAAGCTGCAGAATGCCACCGAGCTGCGGACCAGTGCCAAGGTGGTTTGGCTGCCTGGCATGAGACCCTCCAGAAGCGCCAGCAGGAGCTCGACTTGGGTGAGTCCAGGCTTGTCGAGAAGCTGGAGGACCTGACTCAGAGGGAGGAGGAGCTCTCCCGTAAGCTGTCGGCGGGGGAGCAGAGCTTGGCGGAGCGCTGTGAATAGTTTGAAGCGTGGTGCAAGCTCGAGGCGAACAGGCTCTAGAAGCGGGGGCAAAGCCTCAACGAGCGGGAGACCAACGTCTCTGCGAGGGAAGCCACTGTCTGGGGCCAGGAGGAGGACTTGGCGGAGCGCCGTAACCACATTCTTGACAGGGAGTCAGAGCTCACTGATCGCGAGTGGCAACTTGCCAAGAGCATCCAGCAGCACGGCAAGGAGGCCGAATGCCTTGCAAAGGAGGGCGCAGAGCTGGCGGCCACCAGGAGGGCTCTGGAAGAGTTGCAGGGCTCAAGGGCCTCTGAGTCCCAATGAGTGTGGGACTTCCTGGAGCGGGCAGACGGAGCACTGGCACAGTTTGGTCATAGCCCTGTACGTCCGGCCCACCAGATGCGTTGGCGACTCTTGGCTCCGTTGGCCGCAAGACCTAGAATCTTTGCAAACTCCTCAAATGTGATAGAGAGCTGCTCGCCATGTGTCATCCATATGATCCTTCTATCACCAGAGGTGGTGAAGTAGACGGTGGAATAAAACTGCAGGATGACTTCGTCGTTCCAGTCATACTTGAATCCCATGATGTTCTTGAGCACATGGTGTTCAGCTACTTCAATGACTGCATCAAAAGCAGAATGTTGTTTCCTAGCCATGTACTCCAAGTCTATCCACTGTGCTTCAATCGCATGTTTCTTCATGCTTTGGTAGACGAGATGGTAATAATCACAATGAAAGTCACACCAGAACCGAGGGTCGGCGGTGCTCCTTTCATACTTGTACACCTTGTCCGTCCTGAGCCTTCTTGCTTTCTCGACTCCTTTTCCATGGAAAACATTTGCAGCCGTTTCACGCTGCCTGTTGGGATTCCTTTCGGGAGTGTGCACCTCCAGGGGGCCAATCGGTTTGGCCTTCCCTTTCTCCTTGATAGAGATGCCCTTGGCCTTCGCAGTCGGGACCTTTACTGAGTGCTTCTTCTTCTTTGGCTCCACGGGAGCCGGAGCCTTGCCCTTCTTCGGATCACGCTCGACCCAGTGTTCAACAATTTCTCCTTGGGCTGGCTCCTTGCCCTTCTCTTTCTCTCCAAGGCTCACAAGCCTCTTCCGCTTGGAGACTTGTGCAGCACCCGCCTGAGAGTTATGAGCTTCGCGCTCCTCTCTCTTCTTCTTCTGGAGTTCCTTGCAGGACTCCTCAATGGCCCGAGCCATTGCTTCATCTTCGTTGTAGGCCAACGTTGCGGCCCTTGCTTGTTGATTCTTGGCTGCTTTTGCTTTCTCATGCTGCTCGAGATACTTCTCGGCGGCCTCAACTTCGGCTCTTGCTCGTTCTTCGTCGAGATGAAGTTGCTCCTCTTCCCACTCGGGGTCAGTGGGGGGAGAAGCAGAACAGCGAGGAGCAGCCATTTCAGCTGAAAAGAATAGATGCCATAAGATATTAGGTCAAGGAGTTGGAATAATGCGAAAGAAATCTCGAGAAACGACTAAAGTTGGAGTTTGACCTGTGTACACCGGACTTGTCTGCCCCATGGGCGGACTAGTCCGCCCGGCACCGGACTAGTCTGGTTCACACAGGTTAAACCCTAACTCTAACGGTTTTTCGAGAAATTTTGGAATCAAGTCGCAATATTCCTAGGCTATGATCACAAGGTCACTAGAAGTAACTTTAATGAAGAGGCATCTATCAAAAACTCAATGAATCAAGAATGAGGCAAGTTTTTTGAAAAATGAGGGATACCTCTTCAAATCTTGAGAAATCGACGGAATCGGGGATGGATCGCGTCGCGAGTGGTCGGGGAAAGTTTCCCACACCTCATGAGCTTCCAATGCACGGATTGGAAATGATTTTTTGTGGTTGGAATCGAAAATCGCCGAAAGAGGGCGGTTGAGCGCGCGTGGGAGAGAGAGAAGCAAAAGTGAAGAAGAGGAGGGGTCGGCCACCTCCTGGGGGGGTTTAAGTCCCTAGGGGCCGGACTAGTCTGGTAAAGGGGCCGGACTAGTTCGGTCAGCGGACCAAACCCGGAATAGTCCGGATCCGGACTTGTCCGGCCAGAGGGCGGACTAGTCCGGTCCAGGGAGGCTGAAAACATATATATTTGAGTTTTAGCCACTATAGATGATCCTTTTAGACATATTGCCACACCAAAACTTTATGAATATGGTCAGTAAGCATTCAATATTCAAACTATGACCATAACTCAAAAAGTCTCTAGTTTTTCAAATTTTTTGAAGAAAATCGAGGTAGAGATTAATTTTTCAACCACATGCATTGTTTTGAATAAGGCAAAAGGTAAACATCCAGATGTGCATGTTTCAAGCCACATTTCGAGAATCTAAGATATTGAGCTCACTCCTAAGCTCACAAAATCGCTTCTCATCTAGGGGCTTGGTGAATATGTCGGCTAGTTGGTTCTCGGTTCTCACATGGGAAATTACTATATCCCCCTTTAAGGAATGATCTCTAAAGAAATGGTGTCTAATGTCTATGTGTTTGGTCCTTGAATGCTCAACTGGATTATGGGCTATTTTGATGGCACTTTCATTGTCACATAGGAGAGGAATATGGCGCAAGTTTATACCATAATCCCTTAGAGTTTGTCTCATCCAAAGAAGTTGTGCACAACAACTTCCGGCTGCGACATACTCCGCTTTGGCTGTGGAGAGAGCAATGGAATTTTGTTTCTTAGAGGACCAAGACACTAATGATCTACCCCAAAATTGACATGTCCCGGATGTGCTCTTTCTATCAACTTTGCACCCCGCATAATCCGCACCGGAATAGCCAATGAGGTTAAACTTGGATCCTTTGGGGTACCAAAGTCCTAGGCTAGGTGTGTGAACTAAATATCTAAGAATTCTCTTCACGGCGGTCATGTGACACACCTTAGGTGCAGCTTGAAAACGTGCACACATACACACACTAAGCATAATATCCGGTCTAGATGCACAAAGATATAACAAAGAGTCAATCATGGAACGGTATACCTTTTGGTCCACACTTGGACCGTCTTCGTTTAGGCCTAAGTGTCCATTTGTTGTCATTGGAGTCTTGATGGGTTTGGCCTTGTCCATGTCAAACTCCTTTAATATGTCTTGAGTGTATTTTGTTTGACTTATGAACGTGCCTTCTTTGAGTTGCTTGACTTGAAAACCTGAAAAGAACTTCAACTCCCCCATCATGGACATCTCAAATCTCTCTGTCATTATCTTAGAAAACTCATCACAAAACACTTTGTTAGTAGGATCAAATATAATGTCATCGACATATATTTGGCACACAAAAAGATCATCATTAAAATGCTTTGTAAAGAGAGTGTAATCAGCTTTTCTTATCTTAAAACCATTTTGAACTAGAAAGTCTCTAAGACACTCATACCAAGCTCTAGGAGCTTGTTTGAGGCCATAGAGAGCCTTACGCAATTTGAAGACATGGTTTGGGAATTCTTGATCTTCGAAGCCCGGTGGTTGTTCCACATAGACTTCCTCCTTGATTGGGTCATTTAGGAACACACTCTTGACGTCCATTTGGTAGAGCTTAAAATCATGGTGAGTAGCAAAAGCAAGTAATATATGAATTGACTCTAGCCTAGCTACGGGAGCAAAGGTTTCATCAAAATCCAAACCTTCGACTTGTGAGTACCCCTTGGCCACAAGTCATTCCTTGTTACTTGTTACAACACTATGTTCATCTTGCTTGTTGCGGAACACCCACTTTGTGCCCACAACATTTGCTTGTGGACGCTTGACAAGCTCCCAAACTTTGTTCCTTTCAAAGTTGTTAAGCTCCTCTTGCATGGCCACCACCCAATCCGGGTCTCTCAAGGCATCTTCAACCTTATGGGGCTCCAAAGAAGAAACAAAAGAGTAATGTTCACAAAATTTTGCAACGCAAGAATGAGTGGTTACCCCTTTAGTGATATCTCCTAATATGTTGTCAACAAGGTGATCCCGTTGAACACTTTGATGCACACGAGGATGTGGAGGTTGAGCTCTTGAGTCATCATCTTCTTCTTCTTCTTCTTGATCTCCCCCTTGATGAATGCCTCCCCCTTGACTTTCGTCTTCTTGATCGTTTTGAGGTCCCACTTGTTCATTTTCAACTTGATCGTGTGGGGAGTGGCTTGCATCATCTTGTTGTTGGTCACTTGAGCATTGAGGTTGTTCTTGTGGTCGAACATCTCCAAGTGCCATTCTCCTAAGAGCTTATTGTGGAGAGTCTTCTTGATCTAGTACACTTTGATCAACTTGCTCCACTTGGGAGCCATTAGTTTCATCAAACACCACGTCGCGTGCTATTTCAACAATACCGGAGGTTTTGTTGAAGACACGATAGGCGTGGGTGTTTGAGTCATAACCAAGCAGGAAACCTTCATCGGACTTAGAAGCAAACTTCGAAGTCCTAGGCTTCTTGCTGAGAATATAACACTTGCTCCCAAAAACACGAAAGTAAGAGACATTGGGTTTCTTACCAACTAGAAGCTCATAGGGAGTCTTCTTGAGTAGGCGGTGGAGGTACAATCGGTTGACGGCGTGGCAAGCGGTGTTAACCGCCTCCGCCCAAAACCGATATGATGTCTTGTACTCATCAAGCATTGTCCTTGACATCTCGATTAGTGTCCTATTCTTCCGTTCCGCCACCCCATTTTGTTGAGGGGGGTATGGAGCTGAAAATTCATGCTTGATGCCATCCTCATCCAAGAATTCTTCCACTTGAGTGTTCTTGAATTCAGTGCCGTTGTCACTTCTTATAGATTTGATTCTTTAGGCGAACTCATTTTGAGCTCTCCTCAAGAACTTCTTGAGGACATCGTGAGTTTCACCCTTATCATGCAAGAAGAACACCCAAGTGAAACAAGAAAAATCGTCAACAATAACAAGACCATATTTGTTACCGCCAATGCTAATGTAGGTTATTGGGCCGGAAAGGTCCATATGTAGCAGCTCCAACGGTCTTGTTGTCGTCATGATGTTCTTTGAGGGGTGTTGAGCTCCCACTTGCTTCCCGGCTTGGCAAGCACTACATGACCTATCCTTTTCAAAGACAACATTCTTCAAACCATGAATGTTGTCGGTACCCCGCAGACCGGGTACCCCTGCGCACAAGGAGAAAACGGCTAAGGACTCGACCTCTACTAAAGAGGCCGAATCCGAGGCTGCGACGTCGTGGAGGGAAGGACCAGATGCTACCTCTCCACCGGGGCAGGCTCCCGGGTTGCCGCGTGGCCGGCTGAACTGGACCCTTGCCTCCCCGCTGAGGCGGGCTCCAGGGCTGCCACGTGGCTAATCGGAACCTCGGGGCCAGGCCTGCTTCCTTGCAGGGAAAGGCACCGAAACTACCACGTGGCCAGCAGGGCTGAGCCCCCACCCCTCCACAGGGGTGGGCTCCGGATGCGCCACATGGCCTATACCATCGAGTGCTCGACTCCCCACAGAGGCGGGCTCCGGCGCAACCATGTGGCAGACGGCCAACTCAGTGCGGTAGGAGGCCGCAGTAAAGGAAGGCGTGCGCTGCTCGAACATGCATTAAAGTACGCGCGCCTTCCCCAGGCGAAGCAGAGTCGCACATGCGTAAATCAAGGCTCCAGTGTCCTGTCTTGTCCAAGTAGTCGGTACAGACCCACGCCGCAAGACGGACGAATGGGCCGTAAGGAAAATACAGGCGGGACGTGCACCGCCATCATCACCAACTATGTGTAGCCCTAGCGCACGACGCGGCGGGACGGTGCATTGACACCCCTAACAAAGGGAAGTAGATAGCATTTAATCCTAGATCTTGTATAGGATTTGGCTCTCCCCGGGACCACCTGTCGGGCCCCGGGGCCCACCTTGTGACTGCAGAGTCCTTGAACTATAAAAGGACTCGGTAGACGACCTTGGAAGAGGATCGAAAAGTCAGACTAGGACTCATACACGCTCAAGCAAGGCAATACACAAACACTCCTGTGGACGTAGGGTGTTACGCTCCGGCGGCCCGAACCACGTAAAACCCTCTGTGTTCACCATCTTGCTGTGCTCAATCTCCTGGGACTAGCCCTCGTGAATCCAAAGAACCTCCGCGGGCTGCTCTCTAGCAAGTCCGGGGGAAGTGTCGTTTAAGACCTTCGACATTTGGCGCGCTAGGTAGGGGGCATTTTCCCCGAGAAGATTTCCACCAGCAGCAATGGTGAACGGCCATTCCAACGCCGGTACATCCAGGCCGTAGTCACGGCGACAGGCAGCAGTTGAGGACCAGGCATCATCTCGCTCTAGAGCGGGATCCCGCTGTAGAGCAGCGAGGCCGGGACCTTCACGTCGCCCTGCTGTCACCTCGCCAGCTGCAGGTCGGCACGCCACACCATGGCGTACTCCAGCCGTGATGGCAGCTACATCGCCGCCGACAGCAAGCCCGGAGAGTGCACTCGCAGCAGCGCGCGCGCTCCTCCACAATCCACCTGCTGGAGATGCTCCTCGGGGAGCAGCTCAGCAGTGGATCAACGACGTCGACCACCTCGTCACCGCTGCACTCAACGCACCTCCACCAAGGGAGACACATGCCCAGCCGATGCATGTGTCGTTTTCACGGACTCCGACCATCGATCGATGTACGGCAGACTCGCGATCGACCAGGATCTCGGCAACAGACCTGAGAACCGGGCTGCAGCACCACAGGTCGGGAGAAGACTGCCGAGTTACCATCGAGCGACAGAGGGAATGGCGGCGCAACCTTGAGGCGGACTACAGTGCGTTGGGCCCTGTTCCCCAGGCTCACACCGTGCCACCGCCGAACCCGGTGTATGTTACGCCACCTCCATACCAGGCGTACGTCGCGCCTCCACCTCCACAGGCGTACGCTGCACCACCCCAGCATCAGGTGTATGCAGGCCCACCTGCTCACCCGGGGTATGTAATGCCACCACCGGCGCCAATCAGCCCCACCCAAGGGTGTGCGGCTCTGGCACCTCACCTCCATTTCGTGGTCTGGCCACGAAAGTTCCGGCCACACATGCCGGACAAGTACGACGGGAGTGTCAACCCGAGTGAGTTCCTACAGATCTACTCCACCGCGATACTAGCTACAGGAGGCGATGAGGCCATCATGGCCAACTACTTCCAAGTCGTCCTGACCCGCCCAACCCGATCATGGCTCATGAACCTGCCCCAGAGATGCATAACATCCTGGGATGAACTGTGCCGACAGTTTGTGGCGAACTTCGGCAGTTCCTACAAGCGCCCCGGCACAGAGCTTGACCTCCACGCCATTAGACAGCGCTAGAGAGTGGCTACGATCATTCATCCAGCGGTTCTCTTAGGTACGGAACACAATCCCTCATATCGCTAGCGCATCAGTTATTGTTGCGTTCAGGCATGGTGTGAGGGACAAGAAAATGCTTGAGAAGCTAGCCACGCATGATGTGCGTGATGTCTTCGAGCTGTTCGTCCTGGTAGACAGATGTGCTAGGGCAGCTGAGGGATGCAACTGGCACTCCCAACCTTCCTCAGAGGCAAGGGAAGCCACGCTGACTGAGGAAGGAGCCTCTGCAAAGAACAACGGCAAGAAGAAGAAGAAGGGCAACGACAGGAACAAGCCAAAGCCCGGAGCCCATGCAGTGGCGGCCGCGGCACCCGGCGGATCCCGACCACCGCGTCGAGATAAGCGCCCTCGGCAGTCACCAGAACCAGAGGAGTCTGACTTCAAGTGCCCGGTGCACCGCACAAACGGCCATAGCGCTAGCGAGTGCCGAGAAGTGAAGAAGTTTGCGAAGTGCTTCCGTGAACAAAAGCAGAAGCAGCAGCGCCAGGACGGCGCACCTTCCTGCCAGAGGGAGGGCAAACAGAAGGTCGATCCCGAAAGGGAGGATGACAGCGAGATGGGGTTCCAAGAACCCCAGAGGGCGGTGAAGGCCGTCTTTGAGGGTGGCGACTCCGACTCCAGCAGCGATAAGGAGCGCCGCAAGACTCTCCACATCATCTACGGGGGAGCCACAGATCCCACGTCCCGAAACACAGTGAAGACTCTGCGACGGGCAGTGGCCGCGGTGGCCCCCGCTCCGAGCCCGGCTCCCCACCACAAGTGGATGAGCACAGCAATCAGCTTTGACGCCTCTGACTGCCCGAAGAACATGGCGGGAGCAGGCGTACTCCTGCTGCTGGTGTCCCCGACCATCGCCAATGTGGAGGTCTTTCATGTGCTGATTGATGGTGGGGCAGGCATCAACCTCATCTCCATGGCAGCCTTCCGGAAACTACAGCTGTCGATGTCTCGGCTCACACCTTCGAGCCCTTTCTCAGGTGTCGGACCGGCACAGATCCTCCCGTACGGTAACATTCATCTCCCGATGACATTTGGGACCCCGGAGAATTACTGTACGGAGAGCATTTTGTTCGACGTGGCAGACGTCAACCTCCCCTTCAATGCAATCATCGGGAGGCCAACGCTCTACAGGTTCATGGCCATAGCCCACTATGGCTACCTCGTCCTGAAGATGCCGATGCCTTCCGGCGTCCTCAGGATCAGAGGGGACCGCTCAGCTGCAGTATCCGCATTGTAGCAGCTCCAGGCGCTCGCATTAGGGAGGGCTCCGGCTTCAGGGGCATGAAGGAGAGTCAACCAGAACAGGGTCCAAAGTAGCGGGCCTCCACTTCTGCACCCCGTGTGCAACCATCCGACGACGACGTCCCAGTAAAGGTCATCAAGATTGGTTCTGAGGCTGCCCAAACAACCCGTATCGCGGGGAACCTGGACAGCAAATAGGAACTCACACTCGTCACCTTCCTCCGGGACAATGTCGATGTGTTTGCATGGCAACCATCACAAATGCTCGGGATCCCTAGGGAGGTGATTGAGCACCATTTGAAGATATACCCTGACGCCCGACCGGTGCAACAGAAGCCTAGAAAACGTCCATCGAGCGGCAGAACTTCATCCGTGAAGAAATCAAGAAGCTGCTCGATGCTGGTTTCGTCCGGGAGGTCCACCACCCACAGTGGTTGGCCAACCCTGTTGTTGTCCCCAAGGCTGGCGGGAAGCTCCGAATGTGCATCGACTACACCAACCTCAATAAGGCATGCCCAAAGGATCCATTCCCTCTTCCTAGGATAGATCAAATAGTAGACTCAACATCAGGTTGTGATCTTCTGTGTTTCCTAGATGCGTATTCTAGTTTTCACCAAATACCAATGTCTAGGGAAGATGAGGAACACACTGCTTTCATAACAGTAGATGGCATGTATTGTTATGTCTCCATGCCTTATGGACTCAAGAATGCTCTCCCCACCTTTGTGCGTGCAATGCATAAGACATTTGGGGACCTCATTAGAGACCTGGTAGAGGTGTATGTTGATGACATCGTGGTAAAAATTAGAGCCCGCACATCCTTATTAGACAACTTGGCCCAGGTCTTCAGTAAGCTGCGCACGACGCACACAATGCTAAACCCCAACAAGTGCGTCTTTGGGGTTTATGCAGGGAAGCTCCTTGGTTTCTTGGTCTCACACCGAGGAATTGAAGCTAACCCAGAGAAGATCAAGACAATAGAGCTGATGCGGCCGCCGGACCGTATCAAGGATGTGCAGAAGCTTGCAGAGTGTTTGGCGGCCCTCAGCGGTTCATCTCAAGACGGCCCGAGTGAGTCGTGCCCTTCTTCAAGATTCTGCGGAAGTCGGGTCCCTTTGAGTGGACCGAGGAAGCGGAAGCGGCATTCCAGGAGCTCAAGAAGCATCTGACGACGCTACCTATTATGGTGGCGCCAGAACCCGGAGAACCGCTCCTGCTATACATCATCGCAACAACGGAGGTGGTCAGCATGGTCTTGGTTGCAGAGCGGCCGGAGCTACTGCCGCAGCAAGCACCAGAAGGAGCCCCAGAGGGGGAGGCTGAGCCTCAGGGGCCGGACCCAGAAGAGAACCCCCCCGCTGTGTGCTCCAGCAACCAAGTGCCCTCCGGGTCCTAGACCCCGGGGGTCCGACTAGACCTTAGGAGCCACATTCCTCAGGATGCACACGCATTGCAAGGAGCCCCGAACCCCCAAGGGAGGGTTCGGACCTCCCAACGGCCAGTCTACTACATGAGTGAGGTCCTCCATGAAGCAAAAACAAGATACTTGGAGGTACACAAACTGTTGTATGCAATACTCATAGCGTCGAGGAAGCTCCGACATTACTTCCAGGCTCACCGGGTTTCAGTGGTGACCTCCTTTCCACTAAAAACAGTGCTCCACAGTGAAAGCATCTAGGCCCCATGAGGTACGGTTTCGGTGATTAATGACAACCATTAGATATTACTAATGAATTTGTGAATGCAAGGTCCCAATAATCACTCAATCAAATGAAATCAAAATTACATTAGAGACCCAGATAAAATCAACCAATGAGATCAAATCGAATCATATGAAGACAAGAAGTGAAAGCTCTAACTTGACATCACTCAATGCTTGAAGACTATCAGAACAACACTTCAAACAAGTATCAAAGAGGTCACAAGTTCAAATTCCAAAAGAACAACTCAAAACAACTCGAAGTCAACAATTTGAACACACCGGATCATCCGATGTTTTCTGAGTTGACTGCATCGGTCGAGTTGGTTCAACTGAAGAAGAAGACCTCAGACAAATGCACTCGTTCTCGCCATGTCGCTTCGTTTTGTGAGCACTACTCGTTTGTTTCGTGTGTAGAACCCACTCATATAGAGGAAGCACTCCAAGATCCAAATTGGGTGATGGCCATGCAAGAAGAACTTAACAACTTCACCCGCAATGAAGTTTGGGTGTTGGAGGAGCGACCCAAGGACAAGAACGTCATCGAAACGAAGTGGGTGTACCGCAACAAGCAAGACGAGAATGGCGTTGTGGTCCGCAACAAAGCGAGACTTGTGGCCAAGGGTTTTTCACAAGTTGAAGGACTAGACTTTGGAGAAACATTCGCTCCGGTCGCTCGGTTAGAAGCTATTCATATACTCCTTGCTTTTGCTTCACATCACAATATAATGCTTTATCAAATGGATGTTAAAAGTGCCTTTCTTAATGGTTATATTAACAAGCTTGTTTATGTTGAGCAACCTCCCGGGTTTGAAGATCCGAGGAATCCTAATCATGTGTATAGGTTACACAAGGCGCTCTACGGGCTCAAGCAAGCACCTAGGGCGTGGTATGAACGTCTAAGGGATTTCTTGGTCATGCAAGGATTCAAGATCGGGAGGGTGGACACTACACTCTTCACTAAGGACATCGACGGGGATTTATTTATTTGTCAAATTTATGTCGATGATATTATTTTTGGCTCAACTAACAAATCTCTTAGCCATGAGTTTGGCACCATGATGTCTAGGGAATTCGAGATGTCAATGATTGGAGAGCTCAACTTCTTCCTTGGATTTCAAATCAAGCAACTTCAAGAGGGGACCTTCATCTACCAAGAGAAGTACACCAAGGACCTCTTGAAGAAATTTGAGATGGGAGATTATAGCTCAAGAAGTAGTCCAATGGCGACAAATTGTCATCTCGACACGGACTTGAATGGTAAACCTATTGATCAATCTCTCTACTGTTCCATGATTGGTTCATTGTTATATCTTACCGCATCTAGGCCCGATATCATGTTTAGTGTGTGCTTGTGTGCTCGCTTTCAAGCGGCACCTAAAGAATCGCATAAGAAGGCGGTCTTTAGGATACTTCGGTATCTCAAGCATACCCCAAGTGTAGGTTTGTGGTACCCTTCGGATTCGGACTTTGCCGGATGCCGTGTGGATCGCAAGAGTACCTCCGGTGGGTGCCACTTACTTGGGCGTTCCCTAGTATCTTGGTCAAGCAAAAAGCAAAATTCCGTGGCTTTGTCCACCGCGGAGGCGGAGTATATAGCGGCCGGTGCATGTTGTGCCCAAATTCTATATATGAAGCAAACCCTTTTGGACTTTGGGATTAAATTTGGTTGTGTGTCTCTCCTTTGTGACAATGAAAGTGCGGTTATGATAGCTAGAAACCCCGTTCAACACTCCTGCACTAAGCACATTGATATTCACCATCACTTCTTGCAGGATCATGAGGCTAAAGGAGACATCTCTTTGCAAGGTGTTAGATCCGAAGAACAATTGGCGGATATCTTCACTAAACCACTTGATGAGAAAACTTTTTCTAGACTTAGAAGTGAATTAAATGTGCTAGATGCATCTAATGTCATGTAAGTTGCCATGTTCATGTAAGGATGCATTTCATATAGGTCTTCTCTAACTCCCCAAGGATAGGGCGAGCTAGAGATAGTTTTCCCTAAGAAAGCCTTTGGAAGGTTTAAACTTGGCAAGATAGATTTATTTTATGCCTTGCATGATCCCTGCCATATAGACTTGCACTCATTTAATTTCTTGCACCTTAATTCGTTTGGCATTGCATACGGTAGTTTGTCACAAAGGGGAACCCACCACATGAGAAGGAGACTTGTTTGAAATACAATATCTCAACTCATATAAGGTGGAAAGAACAAAATGTTGGGTACGTCAATGCCTAGAGGAACATGCTTCAAAGAGATAGAAGTCTTCATACTCTACCTCACAAAGCATGGGCCTTACATTTTATTTGGATATTTTCTCCTCCATTTTTTCTCGGTGTTCCATTTGCATTAAGGCCTAGCCAAGCTATTGGCATATTAGCTTTTTGAGGGGTAAGGGGTTGCCCAAAAAGTCCTAAGACATGTGTTTCTCTTTGATTGTTTGTTTGGTCTAAGGACATATATGGGATGTTTTTGTTCTGTTGTCATCGGATTATCCGATGCCTAAGTCAATCCCTCATCGGACCAATAGGTGTTCAATCTTCAAGGGCCAGTTCAGTCAAAACCTCAAATGATCCGACGAGTTCATTCTGAAAAACATCGGTCCATCCGATGTTCACTCTTCTGGAGCTATGGTCAATTCAACCGATGTTTTCTTCCTCCAACTTCGGACCATCCGGTGTCAACATTATTCATTTGAGCACCCTTACTGTGCCATTCGACCGATGACCCAAACCCTAAATGTCGGTCTATCCGATGTCAACAGCAATTTTGAATATCCTTACTGTGGCATTCGACCGATGTTCATTTCACCTAGCATCGGTCCATCCGGTGTTAAAATAACGGCTAGGGTTTGGGACCCACTATTTAACCCGCGCACCGCCGCCTTTTCTCTCTCTCCCCGACGCCTCGCTCTCCCGTGCCCTCGCCGCCGCCTCTCGCCCACCTCGCCGCAGCCGACCGCGCCGCCACCTCCTCCGCCGCCGGTCGCCGCCGCCGCCTCTCCCTCGCGCCGCCGCCGTGCTCCCGCCGGGCGCCGCCGCCGCACACCCGCGCCGCCTCACCTCCAAGCACCGCGCCGCCCCACCTCCAAGCGTCGCACTGTCGCCTCCACGCACCTCTCCACCGCATCCAAGCGCCGCCATTGCCCTTCCCTTCGCCACAACGCCTCCACCGCCCCACGTGCACACCTCACCGTCGTGGTGCCTCCACGGTCGTCGTTTCCTCATCGCTAGGGTTGCCGACCGTGATCCTTCCTCGTTCTCGTGCAACACACGATCGCAATGGCTCGCGACAAGAAGAACAAGGGCAAGGCTATCGCGGAGCCTGCCGCGAAGAAGCAAAAGTTGTCCAAAGAGGAGAAGAAGGCGTTGATGGTCGCTCGCGCCGCCGAGGAGCATGAGCGTGGCCGAGGAGGGTCCCTGAGGATCCGCGAAGCTCGTTCCAGGCAGCCTCCCGTGATCGACAACTCCGAGGCCGAAGAGGAGCCGGTTGAGCCTCTCGTCCGCCGGCGCTCAGCCCGGACACGTGGGGATCACACCGAGGCTGCTCCTCGTCCGAGACCGACGGCTGCCGACCATCGTGAGGACAGGGAGGCCCAGCGTGCTATCTACGAGATGGACACCACTGTCCATGTCGCTGAGGGAGTCCGTCTCACGGACTACCGGAAGATGAAGGCCAAGCAACTTCGGAAGCTCAGATGGAGTGTGTTGCTTGAGGAGTGGTACCCGCAGCCCCGGGAAGCTTTGGTGGACAGTCGCTTCTGGACGGTCACACAGGCGTCTCTCTATGAGACCTACAGACGCCGAGGCCACAAGCTGTTCCAACACAACTACATGGATTGGGTTCAGCTTGCAGTAGCCGCAGGGTCAGAGATCAAGCCATTCTTTGAGAGGTACAGGGGCCTGGTACAGTTGCTGTCATATGAGCGGAGTGCTTACGTGGAGGATTGGGTCCGCGTGTTCTACGCTACCCTCTACGTCTCTGAGGGCAGACGATCCATTGACTTCATGTTCATGGGTCAGCACTACCACCTGTCGAGGCAAACGTCGGGACAGTTGCTTGGAGTAGACTTGCACGACACCTGCATACATGAGAGAGTCTACGGTCAGGCAGACCCGCCGAGGAGGCCGCTCACTGGAGGAGTGGCTCCTGCTCTGGAGGAGATCAGATCACTGTTTGGACCCACTTTCTCTCCAGACCAGCCGAGAGTTCTGGCCTTGTTGACTCCTGCAGCGCGCACGGTGCACCTCGCCCTGCGTCGCTCTCTCCTGCCGAGGTCCGGCTATCTTGAGGGTTTCACCAGCCTCTAGAAGATGATCCTGTTCTACATCATGAACGGGATGGACTTTGACATAGTGGATGTCATCATCTGCGAGATGGAAGATGTAATCACAGATGGTGTAGGCATGATGAGGCAGCTAGTGTATGGGCACTGGATCAGCTACCTGCTCACTATGATGGTTCCCGAGGGGTCCGCCGCACACGACCGTCTCTCTGACGAGAGTGTGTCACGGTTCGGACACTATCGTGCCCCGGCTCCTGGTGACCGCCGTCTTGGCCGTCCAGTTGAGCGTCAGGTTAGGGCCCGACTGACCGAGGAGGACTAGTCTAACCTTGAGAAAGAGGATGAGCGACTAGCTGAGGCGGAAGCTCAGGGAGGAGACCTGCAGCACGTCTGGTCCGAGAGCGACACAGACGAGAGTTTCGAGGAGTACTTCCCTCCTCCTCCACCCTCACCGAGGCAGCACGACGCCGAGGCGGGAGGATCAGCTGCTCCACCGCCGACACCACCCCCTATGTCCGAGGCGCAGGTGTCACAGCCGTCAGAGCTGTCGACACTACTTCAGCAGATGATAGAGTAGCAGCGCCAGGACAGGCTCGCTGCTGAGCAGGCCAGGGCAGAGCAGGCTGCTCACCTGGCACAGCTCCAAAGGCAGCAGCAGGAGCTTCAGCTGGAGATCGCCCGAAAGAGGCGAGAGGATACGGATCGGTTCACCAACTTGGTCGATCAGATGCACTGCCGTACCCTCGACCAGCAGCAGCAGACTCTGCAGGCCATGATGGGGATCCTAGGGTTGATCACCAACCTATACACTCAGACCGGGATCGCCCTTCCTCCACAGCAGCCTGGACTGGGACTGGCTCCAGGTGTCGCTCAGGTGCCTACTACTCCAATTCCTTCTATCAGTATGTCACCACTTCTGGCACCCAGCGCACCGATCCACTCACCTCTGCCGGCGACGACTCTGTTCCAGCAGACGCCAGCATCCGTGGTCAGTGCCCCTCTTCCTCCAGCTCCACCGGCGCCTCCCGTACCTGCTACTTCCTCTCCAGCACCGTCAGCGGACCCCCTAGCTCCCTCCGCTCCAGCAGCTACGACCGACAACTCCAGCTCCGACGACAGCGACGGTGACCAGTTCGTCATCGCGCCTAGCTCTCAGGGTCAGTAGGCTCTCTGATCCCCATTTGGTGTCTTGATGCTAAAGGGGGAGAAGAGATAGAGGAGTCAGGGGGACTAGTAGTAGTTTCTTAGTCTCACGGGGAGTTAATCTTGTGTGCTTGAGTAATCTTTTGTATTTTAATTAAGCACTTTTCCGCTTGTCACATTTGCTTATGGTTTTAATCGATTGAGCTTTTCGCGCCATTAATTTCATTTGATTTCTACAAGCTCGATGTGTCTTATCTTGTATTCATTGCATATCTACTTGAGTATTGTACCATCAAATTCATTATTATTGCGCTTTAAATTATTATGTTGTCATCAATCACCAAAAAGGGGGAGATTGAAAGCATCTAGGCCCCATGAGGTACGGTTTCGGTGATTAATGACAACCATTCGATATTACTAATGAATTTGTGAATGCAAGGTCCCAATAATCACTCAATCAAATGAAATCAAAATTACATTAGAGACCCATATAAAATCAACCAATGAGATCAAATCGAATCATATGAAGACAAGAAGTGAAAGCTCTAACTTGACATCACTCAATGCTTGAAGACTATCAGAACAACACTTCAAACAAGTATCAAAGAGGTCACAAGTTCAAATTCCAAAAGAAAAACTCAAAACAACTCGAAGTCAACAATTTGAACACACCGGATCATCCGATGTTTTTTGAGTTGACTGCATCGGTCGAGTTGGTTCAACTAAAGAAGAAGACCTCAGACAAATGCACTCACCGGATCATCCGATGTGAGTGGCTTAGTGACATCGGTCCATGAGCACAGTTTGCAATACCATTGGACCAAGTGAAGCACCGGATCATCCGATGTGCAGAATTACACACATCGGTCGATCACTCCAGTAAGCATCAAGATCAAGCAAATTCTGGAGGAAGAGCCACCGGATCATCCGATGCGAAGATAGGGGAAACATCGGTCTAACAACGGTCATATCTGACATAGTGACATCAGCTAATTTGGCTTTGACCGATGATAACTGAAGGGGAGACATCGGATCATCCGGTGTTCGCAGAGCAGTGATGTCAACCTACTTTTCCAACGGCTATTTCGTGGAGGCTGGCTATTTATACCCTTTCAACCTATCAAATCGACAAGACTTGAAGCCCAGACATACTCTACACATCCTAGAGCATTCAAGACATAGATCTACCACTTTCACATCATTGTTCATCATTTGTACACCAAGAGATAGGCTAGAACTAGCTAGAGATAGTGCTTGTGTGCCTCCATTCTTGGTGATTGGAGTCTCTAGTGTAGTGAGATCCATAAGGGAGTGTCCCTTGGTGTGTGTGAGACTTCCGGAGCTTGCCAAGAGGATTGTGGAAGCCCGGAGGATTCAAAGTGTACAAGGCTTGAGCTCCACCTTGCCAAGGTTGGCGAACGGAGAAGAATAGTGAAGACCCCCTTGTCTCGGTGACTTGGGAGTGGCAAAACCCTTCGGTGGGTGCCACAACATGGATGTAGGAAGATCCTTGTGATCTTGCCGAACCACGGGATAAACTCCGTGTCCCTTGAGCGTTTGCATCCCTCTCCCTTTTACATTTATGCAATCTTCATTCCGCAACTTTAATTTACATTGATAGCATAGATTAATCGCATAGGGAATTGGGCTTTAAGTTGTTAGCTTTTAATTACCTTAAAATTTGAAAGAAAGCCCAATTCACCCCCCCTCTTGGGCGTTTCGATCCTTACACACAGCCCCAACTCAACTGGCAACATTGCCAAGTGGGCAGCAGAGCTGGCGGAGTTTGAGCTGGAGTTCCTACCTCGACATGCAGTCAAGAGCCAAGCACTGGCGGACTTCTTGGCAGAATGGACTCCATCGCCAAGCAACCCAGGGGGCCCGGGCAACAGAGAAATGGTGCCCAAGGCTCCAGTTTTCACCGAAACTCCCTGGACGCTCTACTTCGACGACTCCTCGCGGAAGTAGGGGGCCGGGGCCAGGGTCCTGCTCCTCACCCCGACTGGGGAGCAGTTCAAGTACATGGTGCGCCTCGACTTCAAGGCGACAAACAACATGGCAGAATACGAAGCCCTCATCTTCGGGCTAAAGACTGCCCTGACTCTCAATGTTCGTCAGCTTCTGGTTAAAGGTGATTCCCAGCTGATCATCAAGCAAGCCAAAGGGGAGTGGAGCTACAACGACCCACAGCTAGCAGCATACTTGCTGCACGTCCAGAAGCTCGAAAAGGACTTCGAAGTCTTGGACTTGTGCCATGTACCCCGAGCCGATAACTAAGTCACAGACGACCTGTCAACGAAGGCCTCCACAGGGGCCCCAGTGCCTGAAGGAGTCTTTGCAAGGACGTTACCGCGACCAACCGCCCGAGCAGCCGAACCGGGCGAAGGGGGTGAGCCCAGCACCTCGAAGCTGGCAGTCCCGGTGGACCTGCTACCATGGAGCCCGCCAAGGATTGTATGTACCATCGGGAGCTCCGAGCTACCGGGCGCCCAAGATCCGGAGGCTCAAGTAAGTCCCGATGCATGGATCTCGGAGGTCCGGGACTACTTGAAAGACAACATGCTTCCCGAAGAACATGTCCTGGCAGAGAGGATAGTCCGCATGGCTAAGAGGTACACGCTAGTGGAAGGGGATCTCTACCGGCGTGGCGCGAACAACATCCTGCTGTGTTGCATTACCCGGGAGGAGCGCTGCGAGTTGCTCGCAGAGATCCATGGAGGCAAGTGTGGGAACCACGCATCATCCCGCACGCTGGTCGATAAAGCCTTTCGGCACGGCTTTTACTGGCTGACAACACTCCAGGATGCCGCCGAGATGGTCAGGAGATGCAAAGCGTGCCAGTTCCATGCCAAGCAGATCCACACACGAGCTCAGGCACTGCGGATGATCCCTCCCTCATGGCCATTCGCTGCATGGGGTTTGGATATCCTGGGACCCTTTCCCAGAGCCGTCGGAGGATTCCGGCACCTCTACGTCGCCGTAGATAAGTTCACCAAGTGGCCGGAAGTCGCCCCAGTCGTCACCATCAACAAGCAGTCAACAGTCAAATTCATCAAGTCGATCATCTGCAGGTTCGGGGTCCCGAACAGAATCATCACTGATAACGGGACCTAGTTCACAAGTGTAGCGTTCCAGGAATACTGCGAGGACATTGGGATCTAAGTCTGTTATGCATCTGTCGCTCATCCAGAGAGCAATGGACACGTCGAGAGGGCCAATGCAGAGATCCTCAAGGGCCTCAAGACTTGCACATTCTCACACCTTGAGAAGCATGGTGCGAACTGGGTAGACGAGCTTCCGTGTGCACTGTGGGCTAGCCAGACATCAACCAGCCGGGCCACGGGGGAAACGCCTTTCTTCCTGGTGTACGGGGCATAGGTCGTCCTCCCCCCAGAAATTACCAGGGGCTCCCCCCGTGTTCGGGTGTACGATGAAGCCGCGCAGGACCAGCTTCGGCGTGAAGACGTGGACCTCGTTGACGAGGGACGAGTAAGAGTGGCTCTCCGAAATGCACGGTACAGGCAGACGCTCTGGCGCTACCACCAGAGGACTGTGCGGAGTAGGGAGCTAAAGGTAGACGACCTGGTGCTGCGTCGCATACTCTCCCAGGAAGGGGCTAACAAACTCTCCCCCAGATGGCAGGGCCCCTTCCGGGTCACGGAGGTATGCCGCCCTGGGTGCGTCCTCCTAGCCACGGAGGATGGAGAGCGACTGCCCAACCCCTGGAACATCGAGCACCTCCGTAAGTTCTACCCCTAGACCAGCGTTAGGACAGTTTTCTTTCATTGTAAAACGTACATGGTGCCTAGGAACGGTACTTAGGGTAACTAAGGCTCTGCGGACGAGGCTTTGAGTGCACATTTCGCTTAGCCTGGTCCAGAATCCTAAGTAGGTGCACTCGACTTCCTTTGTCGCTCGAGTCGGGTCGTTCCCCTTGTAAAACCTGTCCCATCTTATGGGAGACCGCAATGAAAGATTGTTGTCCTACCCTGTATAGGGTTTCTCATTCAAAAAATTATCTTTAATTTTTTATGATATTGCTATACGTTCGCTGTAGCTCGTGATCTATCATGAGCGCTGTCATTTTTCCCTGCTCTAGCAATAGTGGGAGCCTTGCTGTCTGGTTGCAGGTGGGGTAGCTTGAGGTACCTGCAATGTGCGTGGGGCCTCGGATGTTCCCATACTCGGGGGTAAGTGCCTCCAGATGGTCTCCCCCAGGAAAAGCTTACGTCGAGAGGGAGGTCCAGGGGCACATTCTGCTTAGCCTGGTCCTGTACCCTAAGCCTGTGCGCCCTGCCTCCCCAGCGCTATAGCTGAGTACTGGGGGGCCAGATGGACCACCCTTAAGTAGTATGGATAGCGAGCCCTAGGTGCAGACGCACTGAATTACCCAAGCCCCATGAGTCAGCCCAAGATCGTAAGTCAAACGACACTAAAAAGGAGCAGGGAAACAATGACCAGCGGACAGAATTACTTCTCCTGTTTTTTTGATCTATACGCAGGTCTTCAAGGAGTTATCCTGGCGATAACCGTCAGAGTACCCACGAAGATGGTGTGCACCGCCGGACCAAGGCTCCAGTGGCACCCCCAGGGGGCCCGCCGTCGACCTTTCGCTAGAGATGGTGGGCACTGCCGGACCGAAGCTCTGGTGGTACCCCCAGGGGGCCCGTCGTTGACGTTTCACAGAAGATGGTGGGCACCGCCGGACCGAAGCTCCGGCGGCACCCCCAGGGGGGCCGCCGTCGACGTCCCTGCATACTCAGTTACAGTAATGCTACCTACGCATCCTAAGCTCCCCTGCAACTGGTCGTCCTAACTTCTAGGTATCTGACAGGTATGCCCATAACAACTGGCCACACCTATCAGGGGGCCACACTCCGAAGGGGGGGGGGGGGGGCGCCAGGTCCTGGAAGCTAAGGAGCAACAAGCAACTAGAAGATATTGCTGGAAATAAAAGCATGCTGAGTATAAGAGGCACCACAGGCAAATTTTTTGTTCCAAAATAAAAAGTTTGCCACCACAAGCAACCACAGACAAAAGTTGAAAGAAACACAAAACATAAACAGCGGATGGGGAGCCCTGAGCCGCTCTGCTGGAACCTTGAGGTGATGAGCGCCACCGCATCCGAGACTTCAGACTTGGCGGCCTCTTCCCTCTCGGTGATGGGCCCCTCGAGGACCGGCTGCAGAAGGACATCAGGGTACCAGCTCTGGTAGCAGGCCAGGATGTGCGTCGCCACCTCCTTCACCAGTATCCTCCCTTCTGCCTCGAGCTGGTTGTCAATGATGGCCCCCAGCGAACGCATCCTCGAGCTGGTGGAGTCAAGTGCCGGGAACACCTGGCTCACCTCCTGCGCTAGTTCCCCCACGCGCACAGGGTTGAAGCCGAGCGGCACCAGAGCCGAGTTGGCGCCACCAAGGAACTCCGAGACCTTCCGGGCCTCAATAGAGCGCGACGCCCGGAGCTCCTGCACCTCCTACTGGGCCGCCGCCAATGCTTGGGGGCCGCCGTCCATGAACCGCTTCTCCTTGGCCGCCAGGGCCCGCTCGCGCTCGCCGACCTCCCTCTCGCGGCGGATCAAGTCACCCTCCTTGAGGGCGATGTTGAACTCGTGGTCAAGGAGGTCCTGGTGCTCGGCGAGCTGGGCTTGCTCCGCCTCAGTCAGGGTAGCATCCCGGCGGTCTAGCTCGGCGGCGCAGACCCTCGCCCCTTCCTGCTGGAGGACGATCCAGCGGGAGGTAGCCTCCACCTCAGCCTGCTTTGCCGCCAACTCCTGCTCCCGTTCAGCGAGAGCAACTTCTCGGCAAGACAGCAGTTGCTGAAGGTCCTCGCAGGACTGGAGGCGGGAGCTGGCCTCAGCGTGGATATCCGTGGTGTTTGCCTTCAGCTTCTGGGTGATGGCGTCCAGTTGAGCGATGATCTCACGCTCCTGCTCGAGGATCTTCATCTCCTCCCGAACAACCGCCTCCCGCTGAGCCGCTCGGCTCTTCGCCAGCCGGGTCCAGGCCTCCAGGGTCCTCGCCCATTCCCGGAGCCGGTCATCCTCGTCTTCAAGTCGCCCCTTCTCCCGGGCGAGGGCCGCCTGAGCCTGCCGGAAGCTGGAGTAGACCACGACCATGGCCTCAGACAGGGGGAGGGGCTCCACTGTAGCAGCGGGTCCCTGCCCCCCCCCCACTTCTTCAATATCATCCTCCATTTGGAGGACCACTGGGGAGACGAGAACCAGAGCTCCCCCAATCGGAGAAGGCGGGGGGGGGGGGGGGGGGACCACCGCCAGAAGCAGGCGCGTCGCCCCCAAGGGCCTCCTCCCCGGTGACGGCACCCGGGGCGGCGGCGTCAGCCGACGTAGCTATGTCAGCCGGCGAGGCGGCATCAGCCGGTACGGAGTAACATGTGGATGCAGAGTCATTGGCGGGTGTAGAAACAGTCGCCGGCGCGTGCGGCTGGGCTTCAGCAGCCGCTGTGGGGGTCTCGGGCATGGAGGCCCAGGGCACCCTGGCGGCAACAGCCTGGTGCGTCGGAGCGGGGCCCGAGGTTGTAGAGGAGCACCACGAGCTGGCTGGAGCGGCATACCGCCCAGCAGAAGGGCCAGCGGGCAGAGGAGTAGCTGTAGTGGTGCTGAAATCAAGCAAACCCGGATCATAAGGAAACGACAGGGTAAGCACACAATAAAGAGCACCCAAGATAAAATCTATGCAGGCTTATCGGGGGACGTTGAAGTTCCACCACTTCCCGAAAGGGTTGGGGGGGGGGGGTTCGGACCCCCCGAACCCGCAGCGGGGGTTGCTGAGTGTGCTGGGGGCCCCTGTGGTGGAGGAGTCGGTGGCACCCCCCGAAGTATGGTGCTCCTCTGAACGATGAGGGAATGCTGGGGTCCCGTCGGCATTGAGGAGCCTCCCCCTCTTGCGCGTCGAGGACTCAGGCGGCAAAGTGGCGCCATCGGCGCCCCCTGACGACGAATGCGGCAGGGCTCCGGCGTCCTGACGAGGCGCGGAGGGGGCCGGCGGCGGCGACCGGGCGCGCTTCTTGGGGATCGGGTCCGACACTGGAACTGGTGCTTTTCCTTTCCCCTTGTCAACAGAGGCGTCGTCGCCTCCCCATTGACGGTGATGAGGCCCGCTTGAGGCATCGTTGCTTGAAGGATCTTCGTCGCTTGAGGGAGCCCCGCCTCCCTCAGCGTCGTCGAGGATGTTGACCCCCTGGAACAGGTCCCCGATCTAGCGCTGCGCCAGCCCGGACTCGTCGAGTGTCGGCATCATCTTCAGCAGCTGCCTCCTCATCTCGTAGTCTGAGCACAAGGGGCGGCAGGCCGTCGGAAGAGCCAACTCCTCGGGGGAAATGTCGTTGGGACAGACCCAGGTCAGCATGTCGTGCAGCTATTGCTCGTCCAGGTTGGAGCCGGGGCCACTCTCGAGCCGGGTTCAGTCCGATAGGCCGGTGAACATCCACGTCGGGCGGGTGCGGCGCTGGAGCGGAGCTATGCAGGCGGGACATGAAGTCCCTCAGCACCATGGCAGGCGACCGTTTGTGGTCCACCAGCATCTGGATCCTCTCCAACACCGGGTTGAATGCCTCCGCCAGCTTTGGGCGCTCCTCCCAGAATGACCGCTCGGAGTAGGGGATCCCGGTGGGGAGGCACATCCGATCATGGGCTTCGACCTTGGCGATCATCCAATCTTCGCGCCACTGCTCCCATCGAGCAGAGTTGAAGGAAGCAATGTACCTCGAGGGGACCTTGGTTCGGCGCTAGAAGTAATAGGCGCCGAGATGCTCCTTTGAGCTTCTGCCGGTGGCCCTCAGTACAAAAAAGTACCTGAAGAGCTTCACTGATGGCATCACCCCCATGAATATCTCGCAGAGGTGAGCAAAGACCGCCAGCATGGCGATCTAGTTCGGCACGAGGTGGTGGAGTTGGAGGCCGAAGGTCTCCAGGAGCATGACCAGGAAGGCGGATGTAGGCGGGACGAAGCCGGCCAACACGTACGACGAAAAGAGCAGCATCTCCCCGGTGGAGAGGCTCAGCGGCAGCCTCCCGGGACAGAGCCACTTCTCCTGCTCAGGAGCATGCCAGCCGAGAAGCCGACGCATGGGTGCCAGGTCAGCGGACCTGGACAGTCGGGACTTGGGCAGGATGCTCGCCATGAGGATCGAAGGAGGAGGCTCTGGAAGGGGAGATTGGGAACTAGAGCGCAAGAACTGGGCTTGGGGCAAGAAGGCACAAGCGCAAGGATGCAGAAGCGGAAGAAAGGACCCTTAGGGGGAAAGGTCTCTTTTTATCCACCTCTGCAAGCCAACAGACGCAGCGTGTGAATCGCCACAGCCTCGGTAGAAGAGCACAGACCTGCACAGGCAATGACATGAGGGCCCGTATCACTCGACAAAGAAGGCGAGCCGGGTGGCTAACTATGCGGGAGGTAACTCGGCGGTTTCTGAAAAGGCAAAAGAAGCGGAAGTGCAGGAGCCACCTTGGGAACCACCGCAGTTAAAGCACGATTGAAGACGGAAGTCATGTCGCGCGACGCCCTTCCAGTGCCTCCACTTACCAGGAGGAGACGCGTCGCCACAATGGCAGGAACGTGTCACCCGGGGAACTACCCAGAATTGGAATCGAAAGAGTTGCGCGGGAATATAAGGAAGAAGCCCCCACCTGCAGTATCGACGACTCTCCCGAGGTGGGCTCGGGGGCCACTGTTGGTACCCCGCAGACCGGGTACCCCCACGCACAAGGAGAAAACGGCTAAGGACTCGGTCTCTACTAAAGAGGTCGAATCCGAGGCTGCCACGTCGTGGAGGGAAGGACCAGATCCTACCTCTCCGCCGGGGCAGGCTCCCGGGTTGCCGCGTGACTGGCTGAACTGGACACTCGCCTCCCCGCTGAGGCGGGCTCCGGGGCTGCCACGTGGCCAATCGGAACCTTGGGGCCAGGCCTGCTTCCTTGCAAGGAAAGGCACCAGAACTACCACGTGGCCAACAGGGTTGAGCCCCCATCCCTCCACAGGGGTGGGCTCCGGATGCGCCATGTGGCCTATACCATCGAGTGCTCGACTCCCCACAGAGGCAGGCTCCGGCGCAACCACGTGGCAGACGACCAACTCAGTGCGGTAGGAGGCCGCAGTAAAGGAAGGTGTGCGCTGCTCGAACATGCATTAAAGTACGCGCGCCTTCCCGAGGCGAAGCAGAGTCGCGCATGCGTAAGTCAAGGCTCCAGTGTCCTGTCTTGTCCAAGTAGCCGGTACAGACCCACACCGCAAGACGGACGAATGGGCCGCAAGGACAAGACGGGCGGGACATGCACCGCCATCATCACCAACTATGTGTAGCCCTGGCGCACGACGCGGCGGGACGACGCATTGACGCCCCTAAAAAAGGGAAGTAGATAGCATTTAATCCTAGATCTTGTATAGGATTTGGCTCTCCCTGGGACCACCTATCGGGCCCCAGGGCCCACCTTGTGACTGCAAAGTCCTTGAACTATAAAAGGACTCGACAGACGACCTTGGAAGAGGATCGAAAAGTCAGACTAGGACTTATACACGCTCAAGCAAGGCAATACACAAACACTCCCGTGGATGTAGGGTGTTACGCTCCGGCGGCCCGAACCACGTAAAACCCTCTGTGTTCACCATCTTGCTGCACTCAATCTCCTGGGACTAGCCCTCGTGAATCCAAAGAACCTCCGCGGGCTGCTCTCTAGCAGGTCCGGGGGAAGTGTCATTTAAGACCTTCGACAGATGTGCTCGCCCTTAAGAAGCTTTTGTAAATTCCTCATCCCAACATGGGCTAGCCGTCTATGCCAAAGTCATCCCATGTTGGTTTTCGCCATTAAGCATGTGTCAAGTTGAGCTTTATCCGAGGCAAAGTCCACAAGATAAAGCTTTCTCTTGAGCACACCCTTAAAGGCGATTGAGTTATCACTTCTTCTAAGGACGCTCACACCCTCATTAGTGAAAACACAATTATAACCCTTGTCACATAGTTGTGATATGGACAAAAGGTTATAGTCAAGTGTAGGATCGAAGAGCACGTGAAAAGCTACCAGAGGGGGGGTGAATGGTAGATTTAAAAATCTTACGCAGCGGAAACAATAAAACCCTAATCCCTTCAGTAGAAAAACGATCTGTTAAAGAAATCGTGTATGAGACTAATCTAAAAGTTTTTCACCGTTAAAAAGTGATATATATCAGAGAGAATCAAGTCACGAAGACAACACAAAAAGAATTACTCAAATCCATCGAGAACAACTCAAGTTATGATCAAAAGATCAAACACTGGTCAATCTGACCTACCCGAGAAAAACAGTTTCTGGAGTGCTGCAAAGAAACTCGTGTAGATCAAAAACCACAAATCCAATGACCGTGAAATTTTGACAGATGATAGACAATCAAGTTGTGAAGACAAACCAAAAAGAATCACGTCAATTGGATCAGAAAAACTTGAGTTATGATAAAACCACCGACAAAAGGTAGTGCTGTCCAGAAACTCGACGAGTAAAACTTGTCTGGAACAAGTCGGACGAACAAGGCACAAAAGTTACTTCAAACTATGAATTTTATTCAATAGAACACAAGAGGAACAGCCCCAAAGTCGTGCCTGTCGAGCTTTGGCCTTCCCTTGCTTATATAACCAGCCCTTAGGCCAACCCAATAAAACTAGGACTCCAATCCTACTCAGATCACGAATCCTAACTTTCCATAACTGCTCAAGATTCTTCTATACGCAGATAGAAGCAATCTTAAGACTTCCAAACATCTTAGGAACGTATCCCACATTCCTAAACAACTCAAATTTGTGACACACACGAAATCCTAACATAACCAACTCGATATTTCCATACCGAGCCATAACCGACTCAGCTAGCAGCCTAAGTCTTCAACCGATACGATCTGATCCTTCCGATCAGATCTTCCTTCCATAATCCGTCTCTAGAAGCATATTGCCACGTCATGCACCTCATGCATACGTGCGAACACCTTCCTTCGACCTTCATATGCACTGTCCTTGATTCAATCATCCCGCGCGACCTCCTGACCCGCTCAACCACAGTTCCTCCTGAACTTGGTTGTTGGAACCTCATCTCCTCCTGAGACTAGTCCAATGGATCCCGTCACCAGCCATGACTTGAACTCAAGCAACACCTGCACATGAATAAACAACCAATCTATACGAGCCCAAGTCCTCGACTTGACTCACGTTAGTTCCGAACACAACATCTTACGTGAGAACCTCACATAAGCATGTTGCAAAACCACAGTAGAAATGATATCAACCGTATCATCCAAAACGTACCAAAAACTTAGCAAATGAAAACTAAGCAATCTTTCCAATCAAGTAAAGCAAATACAAGACATTGCAAATGCAAAGCAGAAGTACTACGGTCAAGTTCCGGACCTTGCCAGAGCAACCCGGAGCTTGAGCCGGAGCTAACAAGAGCTAGTAGAACCTAGCGCCGGAGCTTACCAAAACTAGTAGATCCTGGATCCGGAGCTTATCAAAACTAGTAGATCCTGGATTCGGAGCTTATCAAAACTAGTCGGAACTAGTCAACCCAAAACCCGGAGCTAGACAAAGTACGTCGAAGCTTAGCATCCCGGAGCTAACGAAAATATGCCGGAGCTATCAAATATATGCCGGAGCTAAAGATAAAGCTCACCGGAGCTAACCAAAGCTGGTCGGACCTTACCAAGAAGTCGGACCTAGCATCAACCGTAACCGGAGCTACCCAAAGCAAGTCGGACCTATCGTCGGACCTTGCTGTAGCTCGGAGCTAGAGTCGGACCTTGATAAAAAGGTGTTTTGGTGATATTAAAAACTTTTATCATCAAAGCCAAGTGTATTCACTACAAGCCAATGTATTCAGCACACATAGGTCTTACAATCTCCCCCTTGATGAATGCATTGGCAACACCATTTAAAATTCTGAACATTGGCTTATTCAAATAAAAGTTTTGAAAACAATTTCTCCCCTTTTTGTTTAAATAAAAAATAAAATGAGAAGGAAAAAAATATCCCATATTATCTCTCCCCCTTTATTAACTTTCCTTATGCACAATTTCTCTTCATGCTTATCTCTTCCTTTTTGAATGTGTGATTAATCTCTCCCCCTTTGACAATGTATTCAGCAAGGTAAAAGAGAAATTTTAATTGTTATGAGATATAAACAAATTATCTCTCCTTCTTTAGTTGTTATGAGCATATTATAACATATACACATAAACAAAGCTCACCCAAGTCATACTATCAAGTAACTTACACTATCACATCAATGAGATACATAATGTAGTGTAAGCCATGCTAGAAAGCAAGTGTGATTCTCAATTTTAGCAGGTCATGATCTCACAAACTCAACTATTTCAAAACCTGAAAGCATGACATTTGTTGCTGCATCTTATTATTTTTCAAAGCATAAATTTAGATAATATGATATTTGCAAGAGATTATATGCTCATCTGCCTTATTCTAACCAACCAAGCCAAGCCTATGTCATTTGACAATCAGAAGCTTAAGGACATGGTTTTAGTCATACACAACTTCTTCCAAGTTCATATCTAAGTGCAATGACAAGCCATCTCGAAAGAAGAAGTGCGATGCATGCATATTCTCTTGATCTTTTCTCAATTTATATTTGTTCATAAAAACTCAACATGTGAGTTGATTACTTGATAAATTCTTAATGATTAAAAGCATTTGTGAGCATGCAACAAGTTCAAAAAAGCAAAAAAGTTCGACCATGACCAGATTTAGTGTAAGTAATTATTCCAATTACTAGACATGGCAAAAACTACAAAAAGTATAACACGAGTAATGTAGTAAGAACTTTCAGCATGTAAAAGGAATCACAAAGTCATATATGTATGAAATAATATGCTCATATTATTTTAATTTCAGATTCACACATAGACTTCCTAAGTTTCAAAAACTCCCCCTCAATTTAAGCCATGAGGATGCATAACCCCTATTTCACTACGAATGTAACAAAAACGAGTGAAATCCAAAGGTTTTGTAAAAATGTCAGCCAATTGTTGTTCGGTATTGAAAGCATCTAGGCCCCATGAGGTACGGTTTCGGTGATTAATGACAACCATTCGATATTACTAATGAATTTGTGAATGCAAGGTCTCAATAACACTCAATCAAATGAAATCAAAATTACATTGGAGACCCATATAAAATCAACGAATGAGATCAAATCAAATCATATGAAGACAAGAAGTGAAAGCTCTAACTTGATATCACTCAATGCTTGAAGACAATCAAAACAACATTTCAAACAAGTGTCAAAGAGGTCACAAGTTCAAAACTCCAAAAGAACAACTCAAAACAACTCGAAGTCAACAAGTTGAACACACCGGATCATCCGATGGTCTTGGAGTTGACTGCATCGGTCGAGTTTGTTCAACTGAAGAAGAAGACCTCAGACAAATGCACTCACCGGATCATCCGATGTGAGTGGCTCAGTGACATCGGTCCATTATTACAGATTGCAACACTGTTGGACCAAGTGAAGCACCGGATCATCCGATGTGCAGACTTACACACATCGGTCGATCACTCCAGTGAGCTTCAAGATGAAGCAAAATTTTGGAGGAAGAGCCACCGGATCATCCGATGAGAAGACAGATCAACATCGGTCTAACAACGGTCATATCTGACACAGTGACATCAGCTAATTTGGCTTTGACCGATGATAACTGAAGGGGAGACATCGGATCATCCGGTGTTCGCAGAGAAGTGATGTCAGCCTACTTTTCCAACGGCTATCTCGTGGAGGTTGGCTATTTATACCCCTTCAACCTGTCAAATCGACAAGACTTGAAGCCCAGACATACTCTACACATCCTAGAGCATTCAAGCAATAGAGCTACCACTTTCACATCATTTGCTCATCATTTGTACACCAAGAGATAGGCTAGAACTAGCTAGAGATAGTGCTTGGGTGCCTCCATTCTTGGTGATTGGAGTCTCTAGTGTAGTGAGAGCCATAAGGGAGTGTCCCTTGGTGTGTGCGACTTCCGGAGCTTGCCAAGAAGATTGTGGAAGCCCGGAGGATTCCAAAGTGTACAAGGCTTGAGCTCCACCTTGCCGAGGTTGGCGAACGGAGAAGAATAGTGAAGAACCCCCTTGTCTCGGTGACTTGGGAGTGGCAAAACCCTTTGGTGGGTGCCACAACGTGGATGTAGGAAGATCCTTGTGATCTTACCGAACCACGGGATAAACTCCGTGTCCCTTGAGCGTTTGCATCCCTCTCCCTTTTTACACTTATGCAATCTTCATTCCGCAACCTTAATTTACATTGATTGCATAGTTTAATCGCATAAGGGAATTGGGCTTTAGGTTGTTAGTTTTTAATTGCCTTAAAAATTTGAAAGAAAGCCCAATTCACCCCCCTCTTGGGCGTTTCGATCCTTACAATTGGTATCAAAGCAAGGTTGCTCATAGGATCATTCTAGCTTCACCGCTAGAGAGCTTAAATGGCCAAGAATGGGGGTTCGGTTCCTATCTTCGAGGGCAAGAACTTTGCCTATTGGAAAGCACGCATGCGTGCCTACCTAGAGGCTATTGCTCCCGAAGTTTGGGAAGCGACCCATGCGGGATTTGGAGATCTCAATTATGTTGGTGACCAACTAAAATGGGATGCTAAGGCTAGAAATGCCATCTATGAATGCATAAGTCGAGACGTTTTTGCTAGAATTGCTAGTAAAGAGAAAGCTTGTGAAATTTGGGCATGTTTAATTGAAATTCATGAGGGCTCATCTCGTGTTAAAGAACTCAAATATCACTTGCTAAAATCCAAGTATGATGAATTCAAAATGCTTCCTCATGAGAATGTTAACCAAATGTTTTCTCGCTTAAATGTGCTCATTGAGGAGATTAACGCACTTGACATTGCTTCTCTTGGTAAGGGTCTTATCAACCGCAAGATCCTCATGCTTCTACCTAAGCCCAAGTACAACATTATCAACTCAATGCTCCAAAAGGAATCACTTGACAACATTGAAGTCTCGGAGCTCATTGGAGAAATTCATGCTCATGAGATGAGCGTACTTGGAATGATGGAGGAGTCATCGTCAAAAACCATTGCTCTCAAGGCTTCAACCAAGAAAACAACTCCCAAGAAAAAGAAAGTGGTTGAGCCTAGCTCAAGCGAAGAAGAGCAAGCAACAAGCGAAGATGACGATGATGAGCTTGCGTTGATGATGAGAAAATTCTCACGTCTAAACTCCAAAATCGCAAAGAAGGGATACTCTTTTGATCCAAAGAAGAAAGCCTTCCTCCCAAGAAAAGATGAAAACAAGACATGCTACAATTGTGGTGATCAAGGCCACATATCATATGATTGTCCAAAACCCGACAAGAGGAAGGACAACCACAAAGGAAAGTATAGAAAGCTAGAAGAAAGTGATGAAGATGAAGAAGAGGTCAAACCCAAGCGCTCCTTTGGAAAGAAGAAATTTGACAAGGGCAAGAAGACCAAGCTCTTTCCAAAGAAGAGAAGAGGGCCTCAAAAAGTCTTCATGTGCGAGGCAAATGAGTGGATCACGGATGAAGAGTCAAGCGACGAAGAGAGTGAAGATGAAGAAAACTTGGCGGGCCTTGCCATCGTCGACAAGGACAACTCACCTCTTCGTCCACCTCCTATGTGCCTCATGGCTAAAGGTAACACTAAGGTATGTGACGATTCTAGCGATGATGATGATGAGCTCTCCCCCGATGAACTAGCATCTATGATTAATGAATACCATGTAATCATAAAAAGGGAAAAGAACAAGGTTAAAGCACTTGAACAAGCTTGTGCTAAACTTGAGAGTGCGAAGCTCGATTTGCATGACAAGTATGTAACCATACTTAAAGAGCATGACACGCTCAAAACACATGTCAAGCAAATCGAGGAGGAAAATGCTCAAATCAAGCTTGATCATCATGAGCTTGACTTAGCAAACCAATCACTCTTGGGAAAGCACAATGACTTGGTTCAAAAACATGAAGTGCTTAACCTTGCTTATGAGGCAATTGAACTAAAAATGAAAAACATGAAAAAGGAAATCCTTGATGGCAAAGTATCAACTATTTCACATGCCACTAATACTTTGGATAAGTCTTTGCCTTTGAAAGCAAGCCTTAGGGAGAAGGAATTGATGGACGAAATTGAAAGTCTCCGCACTAGTGTGGTGAGACTTTCCAAGGGGGAGGACAAGCACAAGGAAATCCTCTACCAACAAGCCAAAGGCTTCAACAAGAGAGGACTTGGATCCTTCCCGGTGCTCAACAAAGGGAAGGTGCCCTCACCGGAGCTTAGGACGAGCTTCATCAAAGAAGTTGGATCCTATTGCCAACATTGTGAGGTCACCGGACACCACACGAGGGAGTGTCTTCTTCCCAACCTTCCTTCTCCCAAATTGCCTCCTAACTACAAATCTACTTTCCATGATTATCACTATCTCTTAAGCAAAGTAGGTGGCAAGGTGAAGGCAAGGTTCATCGGCAAAGACATTAAGGGCATGAAGGGGAAGCTCCCCAAGCAACTTTGGGTCCCAAAATCACTTGTATCACACATACAAGGACCTAAGTTAGCTTGGGTGCCTAAACTCAAAAACTAACTTCATGTGTGTAGGTGAACTACAAAGCCGGAGGAAAGCATTGGGTACTCGATAGCGGGTGCACTCAACATATGACCGGCAATGATGGTATGTTCACCACCATAGAAAACCCCGGTAATCATGAACAAGTTACTTTTGGTGACAATTCTAAGGGTAAGGTAATAGGATTAGGTAAAATTGCTATCTCGAATGATTTATCCATTTCTAATGTGTTGTATGTTAAGTCACTTAGCTTTAATCTACTTTCCATTGCACAACTTTGTGATCTTGGACTAACATGCACATTTAGCAAGGATGATGTTGTTGTGAGTTGTGAGGCAAGCAAAGAGCTTATCTTCAAAGGATTTCGGCATGGATATCTCTACTTAGTAGATTTCTCCAACAAGAATGCTAGCCTAACCACTTGTCTTTTCACTAAGACAAGCTTGGGTTGGCTATGGCACCGACGCATAGCACACATTGGAATGAGCAAACTTAAGAAGTCATTCAAGCTTGGGATGGTGACCGGCGTGAAGGATGTGACGTTTGAGAAGAACAAGCTTTGTAGCGCATGTCAAGCCGGGAAGCAAGTTGCTTCACACCACCCAATGAAGACAATGGTGTCAACCTCCAAGCCACTTGAACTACTCCACATGGACCTCTTCGGACCGTCCACATACCAAAGTCTTGGCGGTAACCTCTATTGTCTTGTTATAGTTGATGACTACTCTCGCTATGCTTGGACTCTATGTTTAGGTGACAAGAGTGAAACTCCGGAAGTGTTCAAGACCTTCACCAACCGTGCTCAAAGGGAATTCCAACTTCCCATTATCAAGGTCCGGAGTGACAACGGCACCGAATTCAAGAACTACAACATTGGGGAGTGGTGTGACCGTGAAGGTGTGAAGCATGAATTCTCCGCCACGTACACTCCTCAACAAAACGGTGTTGTTGAGAGGAAGAACAAAACCCTCATCACTCTTGCAAGAGCAATGCTTGATGACTACGACACGTCGGAGAAATTTTGGGCCGAAGCAATCAACACGGCGTGCCATGCCGCAAATAGGGTCTATCTTCACCGACTACTCCAAAAGACCCCATATGAGCTCCTCATTGGGAGAAAGCCCAACATCTCCTACTTTAGAGTCTTTGGGTGCAAATGCTACATCTACCGCAAGAAAAGGCTCGGTAAGTTTGAAAGAAGATGTGATGTTGGTATTTTTCTTGGTTATGCATCAAACTCAAAAGCATATCGAGTATTCAACCAAACCTCCGGTCTAGTTGAAGAAAGTTGTGATGTTGAGTTTGATGAGACTAATGGCTCCCAAGAGGAGAGTTTTGGTCATGATGAAATAGATGATGAGCCTCTACGAGAAGCCATGAAAAACATGACCATTGGAGACATCAAGCCGGAAGTTGAAGAGGGCCATGATCAAGGGGGAGCTTCAAGTTCCAACAACAACACCTCCATGGCGCCTCAAGTAGACGAAGAGGAGAAAGATGATCCATTGCCAACTCAAGACTCACAAGCAACACAACATCAAGATGGAGAAGAAGTCCATGATCAAGTCCAACCACAAGAGGAACAACACGCTTCACCACCGCCAAGTGCTTCACAACCACTTATGAGGCATGGACGCATCTCCAAGGCGCATCCAATGGACCAAATCATTGGAAGTCCTTCAAGGGGCGTAAGTACTCGTTCCCGCCATGTTGCTTCATTTTGTGAGCACTACTCGTTTGTTTCGTGTGTAGAACCCACTCACATCGAGGAAGCGCTCCAAGACCCAAATTGGGTAATGGCTATGCAAGAAGAACTCAACAACTTCATCCGCAATGAAGTTTGGGTGTTGGTGGAGCGACCCAAGGACAAGAACGTCATCGGAACAAAGTGGGTGTACCGCAACAAACAAGACGAGAATGGCGTTGTGGTCCGCAACAAAGCAAGACTTGTGGCCAAAGGGTTCTCCCAAGTTGAAGGACTAGACTTTGGCGAAACATTTGCTCCGGTCGCCCGGTTAGAGGCAATTCGTATACTCCTTGCTTTTGCTTCACATCATAACATAATGCTTTATCAAATGGATGTGAAAAGTGCCTTTCTTAATGGTTATATTAACGAGCTTGTTTATGTTGAGCAACCTCCCGGGTTTGAAGATCCGAGGAATCCTAATCATGTGTATAGGCTACACAAGGCGCTCTACGGACTCAAGCAAGCACCTAGGGCGTGGTATGAACGACTAAGGGATTTCCTAGTCATGCAAGGATTCAAGATCGGGAGGGTAGATACTACACTCTTCACCAAGGACATCAACGGAGATTTATTTCTTTGTCAAATTTACGTTGATGACATTATTTTTGGCTCAACTAACAAAGATCTTAGCCATGAGTTTGGCAAAATGATGTCTAGGGAATTCGAGATGTCAATGATTGGAGAGCTCAACTTCTTCCTTGGATTCCAAATCAAGCAACTTCAAGAGGGAACTTTTGTCTACCAAGAGAAATACACCAAGGACCTCTTGAAGAAATTTGAGATGGGAGATTGTAGCTCAAGAAGCACTCCAATGGCAACAAATTGCCATCTTGACGCGGATAAGGACGGTAAACCTATTGACCAATCTCACTACCGCTCTATGATTGGTTCATTGCTTTATCTTACCGCATCTAGGCCCGATATAATGTTTAGTGTGTGCTTGTGTGCTCGCTTTCAAGCGGCACCTAAAGAATCGCATAAGAAGGCGGTCTTTAGGATACTTAGGTATCTTAAGCATACCCCTAGTATGGGCTTGTGGTACCCTAAAGGTACAACCTTCCAACTCTTGGGATACTCGGATTCGGACTTTGCCGGATGCCGCGTAGATCGCAAGAGTACCTCCGGTGGGTGCCACTTGCTTGGGCGTTCCCTAGTGTCTTGGTCTAGCAAAAAGCAGAATTCCGTGGCTTTGTCCACCGCGGAAGCGGAGTATATAGCGGCCGGTGCATGTTGTGCCCAAATTCTATATATGAAGCAAACCCTTTTGGACTTTGGAATTAAAATTGGTTGTGTGCCTCTCCTTTGTGACAATGAAAGTGCGGTTAAGATAGCTAGAAACCCCGTTCAACACTCCCGCACTAAGCACATTGATATTCGCCATCACTTCTTGCGTGATCATGAGGCTAAAGGAGACATCTCTTTGCAAGGTGTTAGATCCGAAGAACAATTGGCGGATATCTTCACAAAACCACTTGATGAGAAAACCTTTTCTAGACTTAGAAGTGAATTAAATGTGCTAGATGCATCTAACGTCATGTAAGTTGCCATGTTCATGTAAGGATGCATATCATATAGGTCTTGTCTAACTCCCAAAGGATAGGGGTGAGCTAGAAATAGTTTTCCCTGAGGAAGCCTTTGGAAGGTTTAAACTTGGCAAGATAGATTTATTTTATGCCTTGCATGATCCCTGCCATATAAACTTGCACTCATTTAATCTCTTGCACTATAATTTGTTTGGCATTGCATACGGTAGATTGTCACAAAGGGGAACCCACCTCATGAGAAGGAGACTTGTTTGAAATGCAATATCTCAACTCATATAAGGTGGAAAGAACAAAATGTTAGGTACGTTAATGCCTAGAGGATCATGCTTCAAAGAGATAGAAGTCTTCATACTCTACCTCACAAAGCATGGGCCTTACATTTTATTTGGATATTTTCCTCCATTTTTCTTGGTTTTCCATTTGCATTAAGGCCTAGCCAAGCTATTGGCATATTAGCTTTTTGAGGGGTAAGGGGTTGCCCAAAAAGTCCTAAGACATGTGTTTCTCTTTGATTGGTTGTTTGGTCAAAGGACATATATGGGATGTTTTCGTTCTGTTGTCATCGGATTATCCGATGCCTATGTCAATCCCTCATCGGTCCAATAGGTGTTCAATCTTCAAAGCCCAATTCTGTCTGAATTTCAAATGATCCGACATGTTCATTCCGAAAAACATCGGTCCATCCGATGTTCACTCTTCTGGAGCAGTGGTCAATTCAACCGATGTTTACTTCCTCCTACGTCGGATCATCCGGTGTCAACATTCCTCTTTTGAACACCCTTACTGTGCCATTCGACCGATGACCCAAACCCTAAACGTCGGTACATCCGGTGTCAACAGTAATTCTTGAATATCCTTACTGTTGCATTCGACCGATGTTCATATTACCTCGCATCGGTCCATCCGGTGTTAAATTTTCGGCTAGGGTTTGGGTCCCACTATTTAAACCCGCGCGCCGCCGCCGTGTTTCTCTCTCCCCGACCTCTCACTCGCCCGCGCGCCGCCGCCTCTTCCTCCGTCCGACGACCACCGCGCGCCGCCTCTCCCTCGCACCCAGCCGTCGCCGCCGCCGCCCTAGGCGCCGCCGCCGCCGTCTCCGGCCGCCGCCGCCCACAGCGCCGCCCCCCGCTTGCCGTGCTCCACCCGCGCCGCCTCACCTCCAAGCGCCGCGCCGCCGTGCTCCACCCGCGCCCAAGCGCCACCGCCGCCTCCACGCACCTCTCCACCGCATCCAAGCACCGCCACAAACCGCTCCTCCCTCCATCGAAGCACCTCCACCCGAGCAACGCCGTCTTCTCCGGCCACCTCGCTAGGTTTTCCCGGCCCGGTTGATCTCCGTCGCCTAGGTTTGTCTCGTGCCGTGCGATGTCCATCGGTGTTTCCGCTATCCTTTCTTTGTTCGTCGCTAACCCTAGCTCTCCTTTGCATCTAGATGGGTCGTGACCGCAAAGGAAAGGGAAAAGCGATCGCGGAGCCCGCCGCGAAGAAGCGTAAACTTTCGAAGGATGAGAAGTAGGCTCTAATGGCCGCTCGCGCTGCCGAGGAGCGTGAGCGCGGCCGTGGGGGTTCCCTGAGGATTCGCGAGGCCCGTCCGAGGCAGCCTCCCGTGATCGACGACTCCGACGCCGAAGAGGAGCCGGTTGAGCCTCTCGTCCGCCGGCGCTCAGCACGGACGCGTGGGGGTCACACCGAAGCTGCTCCTCGTCCGAGACCGACGGTTGCCGACCGTCGTGAGGACAGGGAGGCCGAGAGGGCCATCTACGAGATGGACACGGCCGTCTGTGTCGGTGAGGGAGTCCGGTTGACGGACTACGGGAAGATGAAGGACAAGCAGCTACGCAAGCTCCGTTGGAACGTGCTGCTTGAGGAGTGGTTCCCACAGCCCCGAGAGACTCTTGTGGACAGTCGCTTCTGGACTGTCACCCAGGCGTCTCTCTATGAGACCTACAGGCGTCGGGGGCACAAGCTTTTTCAGCACAACTACCTGGACTGGGGGCAGCTTGCAGTGGCAGCGGAGACTGAGGTCCGTCCTTTCTTTGAGAGATACAGAGGTCTGGTGCAGCTGTTGGCTTATGAGAAAAGTGCTTATGTGGAAGAGTGGGTCCGTGTCTTCTACGCGACCCTGTACATCTCAGAGGGCAGGAGGTCGATTGCCTTCATGTTCAATGGTCAGCGCTACCACCTCTCGAGGCAGACTTTGGGGCATATTCTTGATTTGGACCTGCACGACACCTGCGTGCACGAGAAGGTCTATGGGCAGGCAGATCCACCGAGGAGGCCACTTACTGGAGGGGTAGCACCACAGCTTGACGAGATCCGCTCTCTGTTTGGCCCCTCGTTCTCTCCGGACCAGCCGAGAGTTCCAGCTCTCCTGACCCCAGCTGCGCGCATTGTGCACCTCGCCTTGCGCCGCACGCTCCTGCCGAGGTCAGGTTACTTGGAGGGGTTCACGAGTCTGCAGCAGACCCTCCTGTTCTACATAATGAACGGGATGGATTTCGATATCGTGGACATACTCCTATGCGAGATGGAAGACGTAATCACGGATGGGATTGGCATGATGAGGCAGATGGTCTACGGGCACTGGATCAGTTACATTTGCTCTATGGTGGTGCCTGAGGGACATGCAGCACAGGCCCGGCTTGCTGACGAGAGTGTGACTCGCTTTGGTCACTATCGTGCCTCTGCTCCTGGAGACCGTCGCCTTGGTCGTCCAGTTGAGCGCCAGGTTCGGGCCCGTCTGTCAGAGGAAGACTGGTCCGACCTAGAGCGGGAGGACGAGAGGCTTGCTGAGGATGAGGCTCAGGGGGAGGACTTGCAGCACGTCTGGTCCGAGAGCGACACAGACGAGAGTGTCGAGGAGTACTTCCCTCCGCCTCCACCCTCACCGAGGCAGCACGACGCCGAGGCAGGAGGATCAGCTGCTCCGCCACCGACACCACCTCCTGTGTCCGAGGCGCAGGTGTCACAGCCGTCAGAGCTGTCATCTCTTCTCCAGCAGATGATCGAGCAGCAGCGCCAGGACAGGCTCGCTGCTGAGCAGGCCAGGGCAGAGCAGGCTGCTCACCTGGCACAGCTGCAGCGGCAACAGCAGGAGCTCTAGATGGAGATCGCCCATCAGAGGCGAGAGGATACGGACCGGTTCACCAACCTGGTAGATCAGATGCACCGTCATACCCTCGACCAGCAGCAGCAGACCCAGCAGGCCATGATGGGGATCCTAGGGTTGATCACCAACCTTTATACTCAGACCGGGATCGCCCTTCCTCCACAGCAGCCTGGACTGGGACTGGCTCCAGGTGTTGCTCAGGTGCCTACTACTCCTATCCCTTCAATCAGTATGTCACCACTTCTGGCATCCAGCGCACCGATTCACTCACCACTGCCGGCGACGATCTTGTTCCAGCAGACGCCGGCGTCCGTGGTGAGCGCTCCACTTCCTCCAGCTCCACCGGCACCTCCAGTACCTGCTTCCTCTCCTCCAGCACCGGCAGCGGACCCTCCAGTTCCCGCCGCTCCAGCAGCTCCTACGACCGGCGACTCTAGCTCCGACGACTGCGACGGTGCCCAGTTCGTCCTCGCGCCCAGCTCTCAGGGTCTGTAGGCGTTCTGATCCCTTTTTGGTGTCTTGATGCCAAAGGGGGAGAAGATGTAGAAGAGTCAGGGGGAGTGGTAGTCTCAGGGGGAGTGTGTGCTTATCCTTTGTATTCGTGCTTGAGTACTCTTTTGTAATTTTAATTAAGCACTCTTTCACTTGTCTCATTTGCTTATGTTTTTTAATCAATTGAGCTATTCGCACCACAAATTTCTTTTGCGTTTTACAAGCTTAATGTGTCCTATGCTGTATTCATTGCATATATACTTGAGCATTATCATCAAATTCATTATTATTGCGCTTTAAATTATTGTTTTGTCATCAATCACCAAAAAGGGGGAGATTGAAAGCATCTAGGCCCCATGAGGTACGGTTTCGGTGATTAATGACAACCATTCGATATTACTAATGAATTTGTGAATGCAAGGTCTCAATAACACTCAATCAAATGAAATCAAAATTACATTGGAGACCCATATAAAATCAACGAATGAGATCAAATCAAATCATATGAAGACAAGAAGTGAAAGCTCTAACTTGATATCACTCAATGCTTGAAGACAATCAAAACAACATTTCAAACAAGTGTCAAAGAGGTCACAAGTTCAAAACTCCAAAAGAACAACTCAAAACAACTCGAAGTCAACAAGTTGAACACACCGGATCATCCGATGGTCTTGGAGTTGACTGCATCGGTCGAGTTTGTTCAACTGAAGAAGAAGACCTCAGACAAATGCACTCACCGGATCATCCGATGTGAGTGGCTCAGTGACATCGGTCCATTATTACAGATTGCAACACTGTTGGACCAAGTGAAGCACTGGATCATCCGATGTGCAGACTTACACACATCGGTCGATCACTCCAGTGAGCTTCAAGATGAAGCAAAATTTTGGAGGAAGAGCCACCGGATCATCCGATGAGAAGACAGATCAACATCGGTCTAACAACGGTCATATCTGACACAGTGACATCAGCTAATTTGGCTTTGACCGATGATAACTGAAGGGGAGACATCGGATCATCCGGTGTTCGCAGAGAAGTGATGTCAGCCTACTTTTCCAACGGCTATCTCGTGGAGGCTGGCTATTTATACCCCTTCAACCTGTCAAATCGACAAGACTTGAAGCCCAGACATACTCTACACATCCTAGAGCATTCAAGCAATAGAGCTACCACTTTCACATCATTTGCTCATCATTTGTACACCAAGAGATAGGCTAGAACTAGCTAGAGATAGTGTTTGGGTGCCTCCATTCTTGGTGATTGGAGTCTCTAGTGTAGTGAGAGCCATAAGGGAGTGTCCCTTGGTGTGTGCGACTTCCGGAGCTTGCCAAGAAGATTGTGGAAGCCCGGAGGATTCCAAAGTGTACAAGGCTTGAGCTCCACCTTGCCGAGGTTGGCGAACGGAGAAGAATAGTGAAGAACCCCCTTGTCTCGGTGACTTGGGAGTGGCAAAACCCTTTGGTGGGTGCCACAACGTGGATGTAGGAAGATCCTTGTGATCTTACCGAACCACGGGATAAACTCCGTGTCCCTTGAGCGTTTGCATCCCTCTCCCTTTTTACACTTATGCAATCTTCATTCCGCAACCTTAATTTACATTGATTGCATAGTTTAATCGTATAAGGGAATTGGGCTTTAGGTTGTTAGTTTTTAATTGCCTTAAAAATTTGAAAGAAAGCCCAATTCACCCCCCCTCTTGGGCGTTTCGATCCTTACAGGTATCTACATGGTGAAGCACAATGTTTCCTTTTTCAACATTATCACGGAGAAAGTGATACCTAATGTCAATGTGCTTAGTTCTAGAATGTTGCACGGGGTTTTTAGCAATGCAAATAGCACTAGTGTTATCAAAGAACAGTGGAACACTATCTAGATCAACCCCATAGTCCTTAAGTGTTTGAACAATCCAAAGAATTTGTGAACAAGCACTAGCAGCAGCTACATACTCAGATTCGGCTGTGGATTGTGCAACTGAACTTTGTTTTCTAGAGGACCAAGCAACAAGAGAATTACCAAGAAAATGACAAGCACCGGAAGTACTTTTCCTATCAATCCTACAACCCCCAAAATCAGCATCCGAAAAAGCTTTCAAAGAAACGATTGAGGAAGAAGGAAGAAAAATGCCAAATTCTTGAGTTCCATGTAAGTACCTGAGAATCCTTTTGACGGCTTGACGATGTGAAACACGTGGGGAAGCTTGAAACCGTGCACAAAGACATACGCTGAATTGTATGTCCGGTCTTGATGCCGTAAGGTACAAAAGTGATCCGATCATACTTCTATAATCTTTTTGATCCACGGATTCACCATCTTCATCAAGTTCAAGTGTTGTTGCTGTTCCCATTGGTGTCCGAAGAGGCTTGCTTTTGTCCATGTTGAAGCGCCTTAGGAGATCTTTGGTATACTTTGTTTGATGCACAAAGGTACCCTCCTTGGTTTGCTTGATTTGCAGCCCCAAAAAGTAAGTGAGTTCACCCATCATACTCATTTCAAATTCGGAACTCATCATTGCTGAAAACTTGGACACAAGATCATGAGAAGCACAACCAAAGATAATATCATCCACATACACTTGAACGAATAATGAGTCATTGCTATGATTAAGCACAAAAAGAGTTTTATCAACCTTTCCCATTGTAAACCCCTTTTCAAGTAAGAATGTTTTTAACCTATCATACCATGCTCTAGGGGCTTGTTTGAGACCATATAAGGCTTTGGACAGTTTGTAAATATGATTAGGAAAATCTGGATTTTCAAAACCTGGTGGTTGTTTGACATAAACCTCCTCATCTATGTAGCCATTAAGAAAAGCACTTTTAACATCCATTTGATATAGCTTAAAACCTTTAGATGCTGCGAAAGCTAACAAAATTCTTATGGCTTCTAATCTAGCGACAGGAGCAAAAGTTTCATCAAAATCTAGACCTTCAACTTGAGTGAAACCTTGAGCAACCAACCTAGCCTTATTCCTAATCACAACCCCATCCTCACTTTGTTTATTTTTATATACCCATTTAGTTCCAATTAAAGTGTGGCCTTGAGGTGGAGGTACAAGTTTCCAAACATTATTTCTTTCAAAATTTTCTAACTCTTCTTGCATGGCAATAATCCAAGATTCATTAGTGAGTGCGTGTGATATATCTTTGGGTTCAAAAGAAGCAACAAAAACAGAATGAGCATGAGAGTTTGGATCGCAAAACCTGGACCGTGTGACTCGTTCATGCAAGCTTCCAATCATCTGTTGTGGGGGATGATCTTTGTAAAAACATAGGGGAACAGATGTCTCACAAGCTTCTTTTTCATTAGGTTCATTGTAGATTGATGAGCTTGTGATTTGTGGACAATCAGGACCAGCAGAGGTGACAGCCGGAGCTTGTTCAATGTCCGGAGCTGGACACGTGTCAACTTCGGAACTACCAGACAGTATCACCAGCTCTTCTTCATCTTCGAAAATACCCTCCCCCTGAGAATATGAATCTGGTCCTGCAGCACCGGAGCTAGTACCTGGGCTAGCTTCATTAAAAAACACTTCACAAGTCTCCACAATTTTGTTAGTGTCAAGTAAAAGCACACGGTAGCCTCTAGTATGAGATGGATAACCAAGAAACATGCCATCATTGGATCTAGGTTCAAATTTATCAAGATTACCATGTTTCTTAACAAAGCATTTGCAACCAAAGACCCGAAAGTGTGTAACACTAGGCCTATGTCCAAACCGGAGCTCATATGGTGTTTTACCTAGCTTAGCACGCAAGAAAACACGATTTGAGACATAACAAGCGGTTGCTAACGCATCAGCCCAAAATTTCCTAGGGGTTTGATATTCATCAAGCATAGTCCTAGCCATCTCAACTAGGGTTCTGTTCTTTCTTTCTACAACACCGTTTTGTTGAGGTACATATGGTGAAGAAAATTGATGATCTATTCTATTTTCAGCACAAAAGTGATCAAAGAATTGATTTTTAAATTCAGTTCCATTATCACTTCTAATTGCTTTTAATGATCCTGGGTGATCAATTGATAATCTAAGAAATAAAGTTCTAAAGTGACTAAAGACTTCATTCTTAGACGCCATAAAATACACCCAAGAATATCTAGAATAATCATCAACAATAACAAGAGCATACCATTTACCTCCGAAGGATTGAACACGTGAAGGTCCTACGGTGTCAAGATGCAAAAGTTGACATGATTCAATTGTCATGATCATTGTGAGAGGAGTATGTGAACCTGCAACCATCTTAGCATGTCTACAAGAAGAGCACACAATTTCTTTGTCCCCTTTAAGCTTAGGCAGCCCACGTATGCGATCAAGAGCACTAACACGCGTTAGGTGATCAAAGCCTACGTGACCAAGTCTACGATGCCAAAAATATAAGTCCTTTGAATCATTAGCAACTAGACACCTATGCTTAGAAGAAGACATATCAAAATCAGCTTTAAAAACTCTTCCAAACCGAGACATGTTAAAAATAAGCTCACTATTTGAATCTACAACTTTGCAGCAGTTTTTATTGAAAGTAATTTCTAGATTTTCATCTAGCAATTGTGAAACAGAAAGCAAGTTATATTTCAAATTTTTGACAAGTGCCACATCCTTCAAAGTGTAGTGATCATTTACTCTAACCGAACCCTTAGCAATTATAGGAGTTGAAGAATTATCAGCAAAAGTAACATTCTCTACACGTGACACAAAGGTGAGGGAGGAGAACCAATCTTTGTTACCGGTCATGTGGCGTGAGCAACCTGAATCCACAATCCAAATATTCTCCTTCCTCAAGCGTGTAACCTACATAGAAGCACAATACGCTGATGACTCAATACTGGGGTTAGTCAAAAGGCATTTAGGAATCCAGTACTGTGTCACGCGACGTGCACCAGGAAAAACACGCGAATGCTGAGATAAAACAGCAGGTTTATGAGTCAAAGATTGAGGTTTTCTGTTCTTAACAGTTGATTTAGAAGTTGTTACTTGTTTAGAGTGAAAATCGGTAGCTCCGGAGGTAAAAGCAGAAGGTCCGGAGGCAAAAACTGAAGCTCCAGAGGGAACAACAGAAGATCCGGTAGCTCTCGGAGCTATCGGAACTATCGGAGCTGCTTTTGCGGATTTCTTACCAGAAGGTCTGGAAGCTACCTTCTCAAATTTCTGACTCACTAGAGCAGGTTGTGTTTTTCTAATTGCATGAAAGTTATAAGATCTAGCAATTTTTCTTTCCTTTTTCTGTTGTTTAGCTAGTCTATAACAAAAATCTATGACATGACCATCTCTACCACAGAAGGTACAATGAAATTTAACTTTGTGTTCATGTCTAGATGAGCAAGCAATATTTTTATTTGAAACCGAATGAGGCAACACTCCTGCAGATTTGAAAACCACTTCTTTTTGTTTAGGAACTGTTTGAATCAAACCACTTCCTAATGACCTTACAATTTTAGGTGGATGTGCCTTAGCATGAATATGAGAATCAAAACCTAAACCAGTTTTATCTTTGCTAGACTTGGAAGAATTCAGCAGCAAGTTTAGATTCTTATCCCCATTACAAAACCGACCTAGTGTCCTATTCATGTCATCAAGTTTCTTGGACAAGTCTAGGCAGTTTTCACATGAAGTTTTTCCTTTTAGTTTGCAATTGGAACAAAATTTAACTTCATGAGAACGTAAAGCATTGTTCAACATAAAAATTTCATTCATAGCATCTTGCAGTTTCTTATCAAGATTTTCACATGCAGAACAATGCAAGTCAATTGTAGAACAGCTAGCATCCTTCAAGTTTTTATCATTAAGTGCAACAAGCTCTTTGTTCTTTTTAATTTCTTCATCAAGTTTATCTAGAGTGGAGGAGTGTGCACTTCTTAATGTGGACAATTGTTCATAGATTAAGTCACATGAGGGACATGCATCATCACTAGGAATCAAAGTTTTTAAACGGTTAATTTCAGATTCTAGTGATTCAATTTTAGCAGCACTATCCCTAAGCTTTTTGTCCTTTTTCTTGACAATAATAGTTGCATGAGAAATAGCATCACACATTTCATTGCAGGTAGCACATACCTCATCATCGTCACTGTTGTGTTCTACTTCCTCCTGACTTGATCTTGATCTTGCTTTGCCCGCCATGAAGCATAAGTTGGCCAGATCATCATTATCTTCATCACTTTCAAAGTCTACATCACTTGAACTGAGCTCTTGAAGCGCGGTGATGAAGCTGTTGATCATCTTGCGTCCTATGGTACCTTTCTTCTTCTTGTTGGAATTTCTAGAGGAGGTCCGGATCTTGCTTTGTTTTTCTTCCCGGGTGGTCGGACCTGAAAGGTTAGGGCATTCTGTACGAAAGTGTCATGTTTTACCACATTCAAAACAGCGTTGAGGTCCGGAGCTTCCTCTCCTTCTAGTTCTCACATTTTGCAATGCTTTTGAGAATCTAGTAGAGATGAGTGCCAACTCCTCTTCTGGAATTTCTTCGATCTGCTCCAGGGTTAGTGAGGACAATAAAGCAAGAGTATTGCAGGATGATGATTGGCCGGAGCTAGACATATCACGTTGTGAGACAAATGCAATAGACTTGTTTGGGTTCTTACGTGCTAGGATGTCAATTTCATGAGTTTTTAGTTTAGAATAAAGTACATCTAATGTAAGAGAACTCATGACAGTTGATTCACGAATAGATGTTACTTTCATCTCCCAAATTGTCATGTCTAATGCACTAAGAAGTTGTCTAGCATTCTCAGCATCAGAAAAATTTACATTGACACTACGTAAGTTGCTGAGAATTTTATTGAAACGAGCAAAGAGGTCATCGATCGACTCACCTGGTTGCATCTCAAAACGCATATATTCTTTCTTGAACATATCTTGTTTTACCTCCTTGATTGTGTTGGAGCCTTCATGATAATCACAGAGAGCTCTCCAAACGTCGTATGCTGACCGGAGGTGCGCGACACGATCAAAGTCGCTTTGAGTGAGTCCTTGGATGATCAAGTTTCGGGCTTTGTTGTTGTTGTCGACGTCCCGGAGGTTCGTGGCCGTGACTTGATCATTGGGTGGCACTTCATAAGGCTTATACACCTTCTCCCATATTGCAAAGCCTTGTGCCTGGATAAAAGCCTCCATGCGTGCCTTCCAAACCTGAAAATCAATACCAGCAAACACACAAGGTTTGACGGAGTACTTCTCCATGATGATTAGTCAAAAACACGTGCAAATCACAAAGATTAGAGCACCGTGGCTCTGATACCAATTGTAGGATCGAAGAGCACCTGAAAAGCTACCAGAGGGGGGGTGAATGGTAGATTTAAAAATCTTACGCAGCGGAAACAATAAAACCCTAATCCCTTCAGTAGAAAAATGATATGTTAAAGAAATCGTGTATGAGACTAATCTAAACGTTTTTCACCGTGAAAAAGTGATATATATCAGAGAGAATCAAGTCACGAAGACAACACAAAAAGAATTACTCAAATCCATCGAGAACAACTCAAGTTATGATCAAAAGATCAAACACTGGTCAATCTGACCTACCCGAGAAAAACAGTTTCTGGAGTGCTGCAAAGAAACTCGTGTAAATCAAAAACCACAAATCCAATGACCGTGAAATTTTGACAGATGATAGACAATCAAGTTGTGAAGACAAACCAAAAAGAATCACGTCAATTGGATCAGAAAAACTTGAGTTATGATAAAACCACCGACAAAAGGTAGTGCTGTCCAGAAACTCGACGAGTAAAACTTGTCTGGAACAAGTCGGACGAACAAGGCACAAAAGTTACTTCAAACTATGAATTTTATTCAATAGAACACAAGAGGAACAGCCCCAAAGTCGTGCCTGTCGAGCTTTGGCCTTCCCTTGCTTATATAACCAGCCCTTAGGCCAACCCAATAAAACTAGGACTCCAATCCTACTCAGATCACGAATCCTAACTTTCCATAACTGCTCAAGATTCTTCTATACGCAGATAGAAGCAATCTTAAGACTTCCAAACATCTTAGGAACGTATCCCACATTCCTAAACAACTCAAATTTGTGACACACACGAAATCCTAACATAACCAACTCGATATTTCCATACCGAGCCATAACCGACTCAGCTAGCAGCCTAAGTCTTCAACTGATACGATCTGATCCTTCCGATCAGATCTTCCTTCCATAATTCGTCTCTAGAAGCATATTGCCACGTCATGCACCTCATGCATACGTGCGAACACCTTCCTTCGACCTTCATATGCACTGTCCTTGATTCAATCATCCTGCGCGACCTCCTGACCCGCTCAACCACAGTTCCTCCTGAACTTGGTTGTTGGAACCTCATCTCCTCCTAAGACTAGTCCAATGAATCCCGTCACCAGCCATGACTTGAACTCAAGCAACACCTGCACATGAATAAACAACCAATCTATACGAGCCCAAGTCCTCGACTTGACTCACGTTAGTTCCGAACACAACATCTTACGTGAGAACCTCACATAAGCATGTTGCAAAACCACAGTAGAAACGATATCAACCGTATCATCCAAAACGCACCAAAAACTTAGCAAATGAAAACTAAGCAATCTTTCCAATCAAGTAAAGCAAATACAAGACATTGCAAATGCAAAGCAGAAGTATTGCGGTCAAGTTCCGGACCTTGCCAGAGCAACCCGGAGCTTGAGCCGGAGCTAACAAGAGCTAGTAGAACCTAGCGCCGGAGCTTACCAAAACTAGTAGATCCTGGATCCGGAGCTTATCAAAACTAGTAGATCCTGGATCCGGAGCTTATCAAAACTAGTCGGAACTAGTCAACCCAAAACCCGGAGCTAGACAAAGTACGTCGAAGCTTAGCATCCCGGAGCTAACGAAAATATGCCGGAGCTATCAAATATATGCCGGAGCTAAAGATAAAGCTCACCGGAGCTAACCAAAGCTGGTCGGACCTTACCAAGAAGTCGGACCTAGCATCAACCGTAACCAGAGCTACCCAAAGCAAGCCGGACCTATCGTCGGACCTTGCTGTAGCTCGGAGCTAGAGTCGGACCTTGATAAAAAAGTGTTTTGGTGATATTAAAAACTTTTATCATCAAAGCCAAGTGTATTCACTACAAGCCAATGTATTCAGCACACATAGGTCTTACATCAAGAGAATCAATATGTAAAACACTAGAAAGAGTATGTTGGGGAGAAATGACAATTTTACCGAAGCCAAGGATTTTCCCTCGGCTATTGTCCCCAAAGAGGATTCCTTCATTTGGATCATCATGTTCCTCATACTCCTCGAACATCCTCCTCTCTTCGGTCATGTGGTTTGTGCACCCACTATCGAGCACCCATTTAGATCCACCGGAGGAGTATGCATACAAAACAAGATTATGCCTTCCTTTTAGGTACCCAAGCGTAGTTGGGTCCTTTGACGTTAGTAGTGAGGCATTTGGCACCCACATGCAAAGCTTGGGGCTCTTGCGGAGTGGCCCAACATATCTAGCATATACCTTGCCATACTTGTTCCTCATCAAAACATATGATGCATCAAAATCATGAAATAGAGGATGCAATTCAGATTTAGGCAAGTAGGTGCTAGTTGAAGTGTTCTTCTCAATTTTAGTTGGGGATGAGCTTCCTTTGACAATGACAATCAAGTCTTTGCCATACTTGGAGGTTTTGGCATTTTGCTTTCCACCTCTAGTATAACCAAGACCATCCTTGACATTGAGAGGTCTTGTGTTGGTGTATGCACTTCGTGCATATGCCACCTTCTCTTTGTCAAAGATGCCACTCTTAGGTGCTTGCTTGCCTTGAGTCAACTTAAGCTCATCCTTTAATTTAAGAATCAAGTTAGAACATTTGCAAGTTGATATTGCTTTGGATGCAACTTTTGGGGAGGATGAGCTTTTGGAGGAAGAGACTACATTAGTCTTAAGGGACCCAACTTGAGTCTCAAGGATCTTGTTAACTTTTTCCAAGTTGCCAAGTTCGTCCTTGAGCTCAATGGTTGTATCCTCAAGACTTGAGCATGTTTTCTTGATTAGAGCAAGTTCATGCTCTCATGCCTTGCTCTTCTCTCTCTCAAGCTCAAGGAGCTCAATGAGCTCTTTACATCTTTACTTTTCTTGGATAAGCAAGTCCTCTTGCCTATCTATGAGCTCCTCCTTCTAAAAAATCCCATCTGAAAGCAATTTCATTCTTCGCAATGTGCTCTTACTTATGTCCTTAAACATGTGTTCATTTTCGCTAGCACTATCAAAATCATCATGAGAGGATATGGAGGAGGATGAGTTAGAATTAACCTTTCTCCTTCCTTGTTTTGCCATGAGGCAAGTTGGCTCGTGGTCGTAGAGATTTGGGAAGAGCTTGCTTCCCTTGGAGCTCCTCCCGATGGTTATGGTTGCCATCTTCTCATCATCTTCGGACGAGGAGGACTCATCGTTAGAGGCCCACTCCTTGCCTAAGTGAGCATGACTGGAGGGCTTCTTCTTCTTGTAGAACTTCTTCTCTTGTGGCTTGCCCTCCTTCTTCTTCTTGCCATCTTCATGTGGGCAATCTACAATGAAGTGCCCGTACTCGACACAATTGTAGCAAGCTCTCTTGGTTTTGGGCCTTGCCTTTTCCTTGCCTTTACTCTCATGCTTGTATCCTCCTTTTCTTCTTCTCATCATCCTCTTGAAGTTGTTGATGAAGAAGGCCTCTTCATCATCGATGTCAAGGCTCTCATCATCATCTTTGACTTGCTCTTTTGAGGAGGTTGTTGCTTTGAGTGCAACATTCTTCATCTTCGAGGCGGTGAACCTTTGGAGGTCATTGTAGAAGGGCGCCTCCTTCTCCATGATCTCGTGGTTGATGATCCTTCCAAGGACCTCCTCCGGGGTCATTTTGGCAAACCCCGAACTTTCTCGAATCATGAAGCAAAGAGAGACGTTTCTAGGCATGAATGCCTGAATCATCCTCTTCACCACCTCGTGGTCCGTCCACTTGGTACAGCCATAAGATCTACTCTTGTTGATGAGTATATTTAGGCGGTTGTACATATCTTGGGGATATTCACCATCCATAATGGCAAACCTCCCGAGCTCTCCTTCTATGAGCTCAATCTTAGCTTCTTTCACGACTCGGTTGTCTTCATGAGCCGTCTCGAGGGTGTCCCAAATGTCCTTGGCCACCTCAAGTCCATCCACTCGGTTGAACTCATCTCTTGAGGGAGATGAGATGATCACTCTGGCCGCTTGAGCGTTGCGGTGAAGGAGCACGGCTTGCTCCGGAGTGATATCTTCTTCATTCTTAGGGATGTGCACCCCGGTCAACACAATCTGCCATAGTGAGGGGTTGAGTGACACGAGGTGGATCTTCATGTTGTGTTTCCACATCCCGTAGTTGGTTCCATCAAATTGGGGAGGCTTCCCCAATGGGATGGAAAGATAGTGGTTGTTGGAGACAAGGCGTTCATAGTTGTAGCCTTGTTGGTTGTTGTTGATTGTGTCACTCGATGTGGAGGTTGAGGTGTCAACCTTGGGAATCTTCAACTTCTCTCGAAGTTTCGCCTTGAGCTGGCGAATCTCTTTGCCATCCATTGACTTGTCTTGATAGAAGAGAATCTCTTCTGGAGTTGCTTGAACCTCACTAGTTGAGACTTCTTCGTACCCCACTCCGGCCATCTTCTCTCCGAGTTGTTAGACTCTTTTGGGAGAGTCCTGCTCTGATACCAATTGAAAGTTTCCTAGAGGGGGTGAATAGGCTAAACGACCTGAAATGACTTAATAAAACGAGATTAGAACTCAGGGGGCGGACTAGTCTGGTCCAGGAGCGGACTAGTCTGGTCCTCCTACAGGGAAAAGACTAAAAAGGGTTTCTAACAAGTTTTAGTCCAATTCCCGTGATGCAAGGTTGGTTAGAGTGACTTAGTGAGCCTTGACAAGTTATATGACAAGTATGAAACTAAGGATCACGATGAAACAAGAGTGATGAACAAGACCAATAAAGTTAACTCTAGAAGTAATGAGCAATAAGTGAAAGTAAAGAACACAAGGGACACAAGAATTTTATCCTGAGGTTCGATCCCACGAATGAACCTACGTCCCCGTTGAGGAGTCCACGAAGGACCGGGTTCAACAACCCTTCCCTCACCAAGTTTACCACACGGGCCTAACTTGGTTCTTCCACTATCACAAAGAGTGAATACAAGATTCGTTGGGGCTTCTCACAATCTGAGGCTCCCACCACAAATACAATCACAAATCACAAGGATTAACTCAAGCCACAGATCACAAAGATTCACAAAGTGCAAGAGATCAAACCGAGAGCCAAAGAGCGGTGTTCTTCCTCTTCTTCACCTCACTAAACTCTAATCCACACAAGAATTAGTTTTAGAGGGAATGTAGGCAAGAAGGAGGCTTTGGGAGGCTCAAGGTTGTTGTGGCGGCGCTAGGGTTTCAACTTGCTCAAAGGTTGGTTCAAATGAACCCATGGGTCCTCTATTTATAGAGGTCCTAAGCCCATACTGCTGAGTTCAGCAGATGGGCGGACTAGTCCGGCCTACAGCCCGGACTAGTCCGACCTAGGGGACCACTGACGTCTCTGACAACTGTCGCACTGCGCTGCAATCGTCACACTACCTGCCAAATTTCAAATTCAAACGGTCACTTCAACAATGGACTAGTCCGACCCTCACCAGACTAGTCCGATCTCACACAGAACCTTTTGTTTCGTATGAAAACGGACTAATCTGAAGACCACAGACTAGTCTGGCCCTTAGGACGGACTAGTCCGATCTTCCCAGACTTAGTCTCTGAAGAACTGACTTCTCTCATACCCGGACTAGTCCGGCTCCAGGGGCAGACTAGTCCGATCTCAGTCAGGACCTCTTGGTCCGGACCAAAACGGACAAGTTCGTGGTTTTGGGACTTATACCCCAAAACCCACTCCTCGACTACCCGGACTAGTCCGTCCCACTACGGACTAGTCCGAACTTAGTCAGACCCTTCTGGTCCGGCTGAAAACGGACTTGGCCGACAAGGGGCGGACTAGTCCGGCCACGTGCACGGACTAGTCCGGCCCTACTGCCAGACTCCTTCCAACTCTCTTCTCTCAATGGGTTTGACCTCTAAACCGCTTTGAGCTCCCAACTTGATCTCATTGCACTTTACACACACATCCTCATACTTATTTGGCTAGTCCAAACTCGACGCACTAGAAATTTCTCCTTTTTGAGTTGACATTGCCGTTTTCATCTTTTTCCTTTTTGAGGGATTGTGCTTCCTTTTAAGTCCACACATGTGCTTAAGATCACTGAGCTCATTAGTCACTTAATTGTCATCATGAATCATCTAAAACCCACGGGGATACTAGATGCACTTTCACCCGACCGCTATGACGCCACACTGCCGCTGAGATGTGCACGGCGCACGACACTTCGCCGCCGCCGGATCCGCTTCGCCCCAGCGCCGAGCCGCGCTGCCGCTTCACCCCCAGCGTCGAGCCACGCAGCCGCTTCACCCCAGCGCTGAGCCGCGTCGTCGCTTCACCCCCAACGCCAAGCCGCGTCGCCGCTTCACCCCAGTGCTGCACCGCGCCGCCGCTTCACCCCGGCGCCACGTCGCCGCCCCGCTGGGATCCGCACCCGAGCAGAGGCTTTTCGGACTCGTCGAGGTACGCTCACCCCTTGATCTAGCTCTGATGCCAAATGTTGGGATTCCGAGACTTAATTCCTTGTGTATTCCTCGGGTAATCCCGACTTTATATAGACTAGTACAAATAGGACTCCTTCCTAACCACGATTCGAACTCTTTTAAACTACTTTTGACTCGACTCATGACTCTATCCCTAATAGCAATACGTGACCGGATCTGGACGCCTACTAATTATCTTCTAGGAAACAAGATTATCTCAACATACAATATTATGACCCGAGATACGTCTCTGCCGTCTGCCCCAGGATTATATAGTATCGCACGCTTGGCAATGATGTTCGGAAAGTTCCGTGCATGAACATGGCACCCACAGCTTGCTGGCTTTTCTGTTTTCATATTGCACTAGTGGCGACCCAACATCTCATGTTCTATTCGCCTTTACTCGATTGGGTTTGGATTAAAATACATAGGATCATTTCATTGGAACGCTAAGTATCTCTCTGTGTGGCAGTTCCTTTTAGAGGCCAGAATATGAACTCCAGCACCCAAAGTGCACGATCAAATGCCTCAATGTCCTAGAAAAGTTATTATGCTGCTAAATTTCTACTATAAAGGCTTTGGGGACCCATTTTGATTCCATCATCTTTGTGTGCACCAGAAGCATAGGTGAAACTCATGATCCACTCCACTGCTCTTCCTCCCAAAAAGCGAATAATATGCTTGTTTAATTGGTATTTATATCTGTTTACTCCCTGCTTTTCTCTGTGACACCTATTCTGTTTCATGTTCCTTTTTACAGCTAAAAGTTGGTTCTAGTGGTTGGTGCTATCCTGGTGCTTCGTTCAAGGATCTGGTTCTTATTGTCAACACATTCTCTTGGCCTGCAGGTTGCGCATCAGAAAGACAAACAGGCTGCACCAGCACAACCAAAGGTCCAACTGTGCTATCCTGTATAAATCTCTGAACCTTGCCTTTTGCTGAGTTGCTTCTGAGGGGACTAGCTCGACCTCTAACCTGGCCATGGAGCCGGACAGAGGCCTAATTGTCTGCGAGGAACCGCCTCCAGAGCCGATGGACAGGGACCTGCTTTCGAGCTCTTGGTGCAGCTCTGCTATCCAAGTTCTTCAGACAGAACCAAGGGATTACTCGATGGCGCTGGTGGAGAATCCAGTTCCCATGTTCGAGACTGAAAAGAAAGACCTGTTCCAAGTAAGTACATATTCAGTACCGTAGCAAAATACTTGGTCAGCAGGTTGCTATTGGGATGTAAATCGAGGCATGGAACCATCTTATCAGGGCGCTTTGCAGAAGAGTGACCGCAGCTTGGTGGTGGACAACAGCAGTATCAGCACAACCCAGTGGAAATATGATGATATCAAGGTAGCTGGTGTGATGTGCGATCTTCATGTGCAGTCTCGTTTTAGCCGAACCTCATATCCTTTCTGGCGTTTCTTTGTTTTTTCAGTCATGGATATGGCTTCAGAAGGCTATTCACCCAGAACTGGATTATGATATCTGCCTCAAGAAGAAATGGGTGAGTGGGAGAAAGTACAGATTTAATGGCTAAACGGTCATTTTCTAGTTCTGTTCATCCCTGAAGTATTGCAGTAACATTGATGATGCCCTCACAAATATGCTGAATAATAGTATCTAATTGCACTGAGATATTTTACTTGTCCTCTTCTTGCAAAATTTTCATTTATTCGTAAAATTCTTATGGACATGAAAGTTGGCAATTGTGAATACTCTGTTACAAGTTTAGATTAGCATGTTTGATTAGAAGGATATGATCATCCGTATCTCGTTTCCCAGATTCACTTTATGTTTAACATCTAGTTTCGAGTTATGCGTTAACGGATGGAGGAAATGGTGCGATATCGTGCTGAAACGAAAAGGAAACGGTGAGATACGCTGCCTTCCGGATATTAAAAAATTCTGAACTTGCGTGCAGCTCCCGCGCAAGATGGCGGCGCCGTGGAGCGGCATCTCGCTCAAGAAATGGGTCAAGGAGCGGAAGCAGAAGCGCAAGGAGGAGGCGCGGCTGCACCGGGCCGAGGTCCACGCAGCCGTCTCCGTGGCCGGCGTCGCCGCCGCGCTCGCCGCCATCGCCGTGGAGAACGCCGTGCCTGCCGGATCAGCGGGGATCAGGGAGACGGCGGTGGCTTCGGCGGCCGCTCTCGTGGCCGAGCAGTGCGCCAGGGTGGCCGAGTCGGCTGGCGCCACGCGCGACCAGGTCTTGGCGGCCGTCGACGCCGCCAGGGCCTCCACCGACGCCGGCACCGTCTTCACGCTCACCGCGGCCGCCGCCACATGTACGACTTACTCAACCACCTCACTTTCCGATCGCATGGATCTCGTCTCCGGGCCAATCCAATACAAACTCGAAGATAACCTCTATGCTCGCCCGCCATTCCACAGCACTGCGCGGCGCCGCGACGTTGAGAGGAAGGCGCAGCTGCAGCTGCAGCCACAGCCAGAACGAGAGGGCGGACCGCACGGGATCAGCGCGGTCGCAGGACGACCTCGACTTCGACTTCAACTACGCGAGGTCCCGGGCGGCGCTGGCCAAGGGCGACGAGATGTTCGTCGCGATGCCGGACGGTGAGTAACTGCCGCGCGCCTCTCCGGCCCGTGCCCGTACCACAAGTCGCAACAACTCGCGCATGCATGCATTCGGAACTGAATACCCACCGCGCTTTCCCTCACACGACCGCAGGGAAATGGAAGCTCCACACGGTGTCCGCGGCGTCGAACAAGCGCGGCGAGATCATCCTCCGGGTCAAGAAGGCGAACCTGGTCATGGCTTTCTCCCACGCGAAAGAGAGTAAGTAGTAACCTGTAACCAGCAACACCGGTCTCAACCAATCATATCACCCCCTATGATTGTCTCCTCTGCTTTCTTCACCGGCCGGAGGAACCGATCTGATCGCCCGATCTCCTGTTCGTCGTGCCCCGCATGCAGGCGTCGTTAAGGACGTGCAGCCGTGCGCACCGGAGAAGCCGAGCCACGACGAGGGCGCGACGTACCCGGTGGAGGTGACCACGAGCAAGGGCAAGGTGGAGCTCCGCGCCGGCGACTACGCCGTCTACAAGAGGTGGGTCGCCACGCTGAGCCACATGCTCGTCATGTCCACCGCCGTCTCCACCACCAGGCTCCTCGAGCCCCCGCGCCGGAACTGACCCGACGACCGGCCGTCCGGGACCACCGTCAGACGCTCGAGCTGCGCAATCCCTTCTTCGAACAACAGCTGGCGGCAACGATGCCCCGGTTCGATTAGCCCTGTATCGATGTCATTGTACTTGTACCAGCATTAGCATCAGATCAGAGACAATTTCTGTATGATTCCATGGAACTCTTCTGAATTGTATTGTGATGGGTTTGATGGGCTGTGCTTGTGTAATGGGCTGGCAAGATTATGGGCTTGCTAGGCCAGCGTCCGACCGGGCTGAAATCTGTTAGACCTCTCTACGGGCTAGATTTTACCGAGCCCCCCCCCCCACCCACAAGGAAAATCCTATACGTAGGCGACCGATAATGTGAGCACAAGGAAAATACTACTTACCTGGGAGTGGACTACAACCCACTTATTATTGAGCCTTGCTTATTTGTTACTGGGCCTTGATGGGCCGCGCTAGAAGTAGCGCGGGCTACAATGTAGATCTGGTTTCGAACAGATTCTTAGCTCCTGGAGCCCGTTCGTTCTTTGTACGCTCGCAACGCGGAATCGGCCTGCGGGGTTGTTTCATTCGAACGCGCGGAGCCGGAAACCCATGAGCCCACTGAGTTAGGGTGTACGTAGTTACCCAAGACCCTGGCAACCGCGGACGACTCGACGACGCCTCCAACTATTCTTCAGCCAACGGCGGGGTTCTTTTATTGATTTGAAAACTGTCAGTGGAAGACTGAAAAATATTAATCACAAGATAAAGATCTTGTAGACTATGAGACTTATTTGCATGAGTGAAATAAATAGTTGTTTGTTTGCATTAAGGTCCCTCCGTATATATAACAAGTGCAAGAGCTCGTGTGCGAGGAAAGGAGGGAGAACCTGAACAACGAGACAAAGAAAACCCGCATCCCCAGGCGACGGAAAGCACGGTCACGGAGCGCTAGCGGTGGCGAACGAAAGCATCCACTTGTGGAAAAAGGATCGCGACAAAGCCAAGTGGCCGGACGAATCATGCATGTACCAGATCGCCGTCCGCCGGCTTAAATATTCAGAAGATAATGTCCTACATGCACGTCTACCTCTTCTTCATTCACCATCTTCTTGGTGCTGCCGCCGAACGTCTCTGGAGCCTGAATTCCATGCCAGCGATAGACGGTCGACGGACCCGGTGAACATGGGATCTCACCTCCTCCTCCGTATAAAATCGCGTGGCTTTGGTGCCCGCCGCTTGGTCTACTAGGGCCTATGGCCACCTATCTATCGCGCAGGCCGTCCGAACGCAACACATGGAGGGCCGGGCCGGGCCTGATTGTTCGCTCGCCACGTGAGCGAATCGAGCCTTCACGAGCCGATCCCAACCAGAGAGAAGCGTACCGTGCCTTGTCAGCCGCCAGCTGGCCCGCACCCCGCAGCTCTCTCCTGGGGCCCGCCAGTCATGGTCTACGTCGTTCGAGGCGCTTTCCTCCCGACGCGGCTGGTGGCCTCGCTGCACCCGGTGCACGGTAGCCCAGGCCGTCTCGGCCACGAATTCCGAACCTGGGTGGTCCCACCGGACCAACCTTTGGTCCAGGGGGCCTCCACGCGGGACGGGTGCACAAACCGGGTCCAGGTCCATCCCGTCTACTTGTCGGCCACGGAAAACCCATCAGCGCCGCTATAAAACGCGGGCCAAATCAGGGCTTCCTCTCCTCAGCCGCACGCTCCTAGTATTTGCCCGAGAATTCATCCCACCCTCGCCGCCGCCGCAGCCGCAGCAGCCCCGTCTCGCGGAGAAACAAATACTACTAACTCGCCGAGTTCGTGAGGGATCCGGGGTCCGCTGGCTGCGGTCGGGGGGGTTGAAGGTGGGGGAAATTCCGTCGAGATCTGAACCGAATCAGGCGTGCGCGCTCGGGGTCGACGGGGGTTCCACACATCGCTTCGTTGGATTGTAAGTTTCCTCCGGTCCATTCCGCATAACTTGTTAGATTTTAGGTTTGTTTTTCATGCGAGGACAAGTAATTTTGACTAGGCTCTTTCTTGACTTGCTTGTACGGTTATCCCGTAATTCCCCGTTGCGTCGATGGTTGACAATAGTTAAAATGTTCCTAAAATAAAAATTGATGGTTGTAATGGTGCTATTTACTCGTAGCCAACTTAGATCTAGGGAATCTTAATTCAGAAGAGCGCCTATGATTCATAATACGCCAGTATGGTTATTTTTTTCTTCGTTTATGTCAGATCTGTGATTAAGTTTTTATTTGACGTCGATGTCCGTGGATACAAGTATGCCCGTTTTCCAGATGCAAATATTCAGTAACCATGCGAATCATATTTGCGCTCGAGTAGTTGTAGCATGAATGATTGGCTTACTTGTCTAGCTTATGCTTGTGAAGGATAGCAGCCTGAAGCCCTGATCTATGAAAACTTGATAATGTAATGACTCATTTTACACTTATGCAGGACAGTGATGTACTAATGGAGTCGAAAGGTGGCAAAAAGTCTAGCAGTAGTCGTTCCATGATGTATGAAGCTCCCCTTGGCTACAGCATTGAGGACGTTCGACCTGCCGGAGGCGTGAAGAAGTTCCAGTCTGCTGCTTACTCCAACGTAAGGATTGGTCTTCACAGTGATACCCATCATTTCACCTTCCTAGATGTTTCACTAATAATGTCGATTGTTTCTTTTGCAGTGCGCGAAGAAGCCATCCTGATATCCCTTTTGGCCTCCCCACCTCGTAGTCTAGGATTTCTTTTCTGTCGCTTTGATTCTGAACATTCTCTCTGGCCTGCTGCTTCCTGATAATCGACCAGTTCTCTAGTCTTGCTCCCTGCACTCCGCCCTCCATCTCCTGCATTGTGTTCTGATCACCTGCTCCAATGGCTGTCCTTTCTGCTGCTGATGCTACCCCGGTCTCAGCGATCGGGTTTGAGGGCTATGAGAAGCGTCTTGAGATCACCTTCTCAGAGGCGCCTGTCTTTGCTGACCCTCATGGGCGTGGCCTGCGTGCCCTCTCTAGGGCCCAGATTGACTCTGTTCTTGATCTGGCACGGTGCACCATTGTGTCCGAGCTCTCCAACCAGGACTTTGACTCCTATGTCCTTTCTGAGTCAAGCCTGTTTATCTATCCCCTCAAGATTGTCATCAAGACCTGTGGGACTACCAAGCTCCTGCTCACCATTCCTAGGATTCTTGAGCTTGCTGAAGAGCTGTCTATGCCGCTTGCTGCTGTGAAGTACTCACGTGGGGTGTTCATCTTCCCCAGTGCACAGCCAGCTCCCCACAGGAGCTTCTCTGAGGAAGTTGCTGTCCTTAACCGCTACTTTGGCGGTCTCCGATCTGGTGGTAATGCTTATGTTATTGGAGATCCATCAAAGCCTGGGCAGAAGTGGCACATCTACTACGCCACTCAGTACCCAGAGCAACCTATGGTTACCCTTGAGATGTGCATGACTGGTCTGGACAAGACGAATGCCTCAGTCTTTTTCAAGACTTCTGCTGATGGCCACATATCTTGTGCCAAGGAAATGACCAAGGTCTCTGGTATCTCTGAAATCGTGCCCGAGATGGAGATATGTGATTTTGACTTTGAACCTTGTGGCTACTCCATGAATGCCATCCATGGCACTGCATCCTCCAACATTCATGTTACTCCTGAGGATGGTTTCAGCTATGCAAGCTACGAGGTTATGGGCTTTGACGCCTCTGCTCTAGCATATGGTGATCTTGTCAAGAGGGTACTCAAATGCTTTGGTCCTTCAGAGTTCTCTGTTGCTGTGACCATCTTTGGCGGGCGCACCCAAGCAGGAACGTGGGGGAAGAAACTTGGTGCTCAGTTCTATGACTGCAACAACATGATGGAGCAGGAGCTGCCCTGCGGTGGACTTCTCATTTACCAGAGCTTTTGTGCTGCTGAAGGCATTCACCAGAACGCTTCTGAATACGCTGTTGTCGGGTCGCCTAAATCTGTTTTCTATTGCTTCGAGGGCGGAGAGAATGTGGAGAATGCTGCTCCTGCAAAGGATGGTAAACTGGCTAATCTTCTCTCCTGGGAAGATGATGCCGTGGAGGACGGAGTGCTTGATGAGTAAGATGGACTTCTGGTGTCGATTTGCTGCAAGTTTTTTTTTATTTGTGTTACGATTGTCGTGGTTGTCGTTTGGTTATTCTGTGAAGCAGCCAAGCCAGGCTATTTAATAAGTAAAAGAACTGTCTTTAAGCATGTGTCCTGATGTTGCAACATGCTTACGTATTCGTAATAATTGTAAAGCTCTAGGTGGTCTGCTTCGTCTACCACAATGAGCCTGTTATTTGAGAAATGTCTGTCAGAGCATATCAATAAATACTCGTTTCTTGAACTGTGTTTTGTTTGTCGTGAAGTATAGATTGGCGTACGTAACCTGTTCTTCGCAGTTGACAGGTCAAATTTATATTGTTAGATTATATTTTCTGTTCCTTGTTTACATTTCTATTTTCTAAAGAACACGAAGAGATTTGAGTTTGCTCTCTCTGATCGTTTCTGATTTCTTTGAGCACATAGGTTCATGCACTTCAATTAGATAGTAGTATAATGGAGAGGGGCCATGTATATGTATAACGATTGCGTTTGGCAATTAGAAACCGTGCGAACCTGTTCCACGCTCCCTCATGCTTTTCATATCTCCAGGCTGGCGATGCCTGCCGTGTTCCAATAATTTGAGTAGGTCGTAGCACGCGCTCTTGTTCGGCGTGTCCGCCAGCTCCGTCCGAGTCGAATCGAGTTGTTGTTTCTGCCGGGTCTCAGTTGGCAATGGAAGCCTCGTCATCGACACGCGAGAAGAATCTCTGACGCGAAAAACCACGCACGTGACCGCAGTTCCGTACCAAGAATGCTCTGACTGAATTCCAGGCGAATATGCTGGCGTTGCGTGCGGCGTTGCCTCCGTCCACGTCTCACTCCACCGCGGAACGCAGGGATGAATTCCAAACGTATCGAATCGCTCCTCCGACCCACTTTGGCCTTGGTATCGCGGAAACGGATGGACCGGCCCTGCCTGCCTGATATCACGAACGCATACAAGTAGGTATTCCCAAGGATTTATTCTTCGTCGGGCGCCGGCCGAACCTGTTCCTCCGCCATCCGCTGCCAGCCGTTCCTTGGCATCTGTACTGACCCTTTGGTTCCATCCATCCGAGTGAAAGGGATCGATTCGGCGTTGATGAAAGCGGTGAGTGGAAGGGGAGGGAGGCCGTGGACGTCTGAACAGGTGCTTCCTCCTTTCTAGACGCGTTTGCCGGAGATAAGACAAATTAAGAGTCGAGTATTGCGTGTACTTCCTTCTTCCCAAAAAGTTTGTCAATGAATTAGCGATAAGCTTTTTGAAAGAGTATTTTTTTTCCTTTGAATTGGGCACATACGTAGAGGATACAACTAGTACTACTGAGTACAGAAGAAGAAATGGCACTGGCCTAGAAGTGATTTATCACGACTCACATGGCTGTTGCGTGCTTTGGGCCCGCTCCGGCCGGCGGCCGGACTGACGGCCCGCAGTTCCATTGGCGCACGCGACAAGCGGTCCGGCCTAGAGCCGCTGGGCACTGCGGGGACTAGGAATTGAGGACAGACAAAATTATTACCACGACTGTACTGCGTGAACTTTTAAGGGCCCATGGACCATCATCGCCCTGTATTCATCCTCTGTTGTAGACACCCCGAGTCATACAACTTCGCTGCATTGGTGTAAGCTCATGACGGTATTTGGAACACGAACACCGAAAGTTGTGTTTCCGGTCAATCTAAGTACTGATATATCAAAAGTTTTTTTGTTCGTCTCAGCCCTGGGTGACGCACTATAAAATACAGTACTACTCGATCCACAGTAGCACACTATAAAGCATAGTGAATACACTATTTCACAGTATAATTTAGAGTACGTATAGAGTATGCTTTAAAGGACGCTGGTGCAGATAGACTTACAAAGGAAAAATTATTTGAGAGGGGACTTGTAGTACAGCAAATCATACATCTCCATTTCTGTATACTAAGAATGCACCGGTCTTGCAGTAGCGGGAAGCTAGTGCCTTCCCCGTGGAGGTTGGTGGGGTAAACGCACACTGGGAGATCCTCAACGGCTGGCCTTTGCAGAAGCTTTTCCTGCACGATATCAACGGAAGTGGTTATATCAGTAGCAAAGAGGTCGGACTGTGAAAACGGCTTGCAGAGCAATCAAACAGTGAAAATTGAACGGCATCTTCAGCTACAGAAGCTTTGTGAGATTTTGTATGATCTGATAAAGCAAATTTATCTTTGGGTAAATTGACATATGTAGTGCATGGCAGAGAAGGACGAATTACTGGGACAAGAAAGTCTGGGGAACGCAGTACATAGAAAAAACAAAGTACTGTGTCTGAATCAGAAGCAAAGCATTCAGAATGTGCAATCGAACTTAGACTTACCTGGCAACGTCCAATAATTTTGAGCCAATTCGTTTTCTTCTGCGTGATGGTACTACCCAGATGGCTCGAAATCCACAAGTTGCAGGAACAGCTTCCTCTTCACAAATTAGAGCACCAGGATCAGAACACTCTTCTTTGTTTTTGACAGTGTAATTATGCCGTTTTAATACTTCCCTCTTGAAACTAATGTTCCCGAACTCTAGTGTGTGATCTATTTTTTCTGATTTGATATCGTTAGTTGGGAAATCACTAGAGCTTTCTTCTGCAGAGCATGGAATAACCTTGTGCGCTGTTTTAATTGGTTCAGTGACAAGGCAGCCAACTATCCTCTGGCAAGATATGTACAGATAAACCTGTACAGTAAAGATGATTTTGATGTATTACAAAATAAACGTAGATTATAAAATACGTAGGAGCCAAGACGATTTAACTTTACCCTGCAAAGCTTATGAACGAGCTGCTCTTCACCAAATCCCAGCTCCTTCTCCATCACTTTGATCACCTCTTGAACCTGCCATATTTAGATGGCATTACAAGCCTTGTATATCATAAAACTATTCAACTCACACATGATTCATAAAAAAGCAGAAGATTACTGCAGCTGTAGTCACACAACAATTTGCGGTCTGCAGTTCTTCAGCAAGAAGGTGCATTTTAACATTTCAACACAACGAGGAATTGAGCTGGCAGACTATACCTTACTGTTCCGCATACGAGAATTCTCATCCGTCACGAGAATAACCCGGTCTCCGCCCTCTGACTTTGCAATCACAGTTTCGTTGCTCCATCCCTGCATCATCAGCTCATGAGCTAGACGCTGTCAACACACAATAACAAAAAAAATAAAAAACAGGGACAGCAGCAATAAAACAGATCAACCGTGGTAGAAGAAGCAACACCTTCAACGGGACGCCCTCGAAGTAGTTCTTGTGGTACGCCTTGTGCACCTTCTCGTCGTCTTCGTTCCCGCGGGCGTACATCATCCCGCAGACGGAGCACGTGTGGAGGACGAAGTCGGACTGCCCCAGGTCGAGATGGAACTGCGCGTAGGTCCTCTTCTTGCCGCGGAGCTCACCGCCGGCCGAGCAGTTCTCGGGACGCCGCTCTCCCTCCGTCGCGCCGGTGCTTCCTTGCCCGCGAACCTCATCTCCACTGCCCAAATGCATCGAAACTAGTTGGGTGGCCCGCGCATTTGTGCTTTTTCTTTGATCGAAAAACGCAGCAACTGAGAGCAGAGATTTCAAGATTTAGTGCTAACGGGGGGAAAGAAGAGGGACCTGTTCGGACCGGCTTCGGTGGCCTGCCGCTTGAAGAACGCGCTGATCTTGGGCTGCATCGCCTTGCCTCGCCTCGCTGTTTCGCGTCTCCCCTTCTGCTCTCTGCTGCCGAACAGGGGAGGAGGCGGCGGCAGCGGCCGGGAGGAGGCGCCGCTTGGGGCGTTTCTGAAGGAAGCGCGAATGGACGGTGGAGATGAGGCAGTGAAGGTTGCGGGTGGGGCGGATCTGATAGGCGGTAAATGAGGCCGTCGCGCGGGTTTCTGAAAAGAAGCTGATGTGGGATTCGGCGCCAAAACGACTTCCCAAAATCAAGTCAAAGTCAAATTAGAAAACAGGTCATGGTCCAAACGAGGATCCCATTTGGGGTGTTTATGTACTCCCTCCGTCCGAAAAGCTTGTCGCGTTGTAGTTCAAAATGAACTACAAAGCGTCAAGCTTTTTGGGACGGAGAGAGTAAATACTAGTCGGATCACAATTCAAACGAGAGGTTTTTCTTCAGATAAGTAGCATCACTAAGCTCCTGGAAGCTGAGGATTTCTGATGAGGGTTTTTCTTTTCAACCAGCATCATAAATCGTCAGATCTAGATTAAACAGTTACATTTTATATTTTTTTACAGACAATACATAATTATATACAAAAACTGACATTAAATACACAAATTTTCAAATAGATCTGACTATTCGAGGAGTTGGCATGTTTTACACAATTGTTTTTTAGAAAAAAAACAAAAGTGAAGTCAAACAACAGCCATTTACGGTAGCTTATTAGTTGAAGTGTTTCTCATAATGAATTAAAAATTAATATAAATAGAAGCTTTTCAACAGCTAATAAATAAGCTATTTTTTTACTAGCAAAAGCTATATTTATTTCAGAATGAGAAAATTAACGTTCCCAATAAATTATAACCTCAAAAGTCAAACCACATCGGCAGCGCGCAATTGCTGGGACCTGCATTAGTATGTGTAGCAAATTCCGGCTGCTTTTCCCAGATCCCCATCAAAAACCGGAGGACTCTGCTCCTCCCAGGCTGCTCAGATGGAGCCCCAGGAAGACGGCGAGGCCGGCGCCGGGGGCAGTACCGATTGCTGCGCCGCCTCCCCCTGCAGCTGGTTGCGGCTGCTGTCGCGCGAGCTGCATTGGAGCTTCGTGCTCGCGGTCGTCGCCGTCTACGGCGCCTGCCAGGGCGTCGGCAACGCCGTTGGCGAGGTCGCCGCGGGGTACTACTGGAAGGACGTGCACCGCGTCCAGCCCTCGGCGGCCCAGTTCTACCAGGGCCTCACGAACGCGCCGTGGGTTGTCAAGCCCCTCTGGGGCCTGCTCACCGACGTCGTTCCCGTGGCCGGCTACCGCCGCCGCCCGTACTTCGTTCTCGCAGGTCAGAGATCTGAACTTTCATAGTTGCGTCGCATTGGTAGAGAGCTCGTGTTATGCTTCTATGAATGACAATTATGCAGGCGTGATTGGCGTGTCCTCTATGCTCACTCTTTCTCTACACCGCGGCCTGGGGATCGTACCGGCATTGCTATCACTGACAGCGCAGAGCGCTGGCGCCGCCGTAGCCGACGTGACAGTCGATGCCCTGGTTGCACAGAACAGCATCACGCACCCGCCTCTTGCTTCCGATATGCAAAGCCTGTGTGGGTTCTGTTGGAGTTTTGATCTCCATGAGAACCGGTCTTTAGACCGCTTCTCCCCACGTAACGCCCTGATCGGGGGCGTCCAGCCACGTTCTGGCTGTGGGCCCCCTCTCACGCCGTGTCACCTATAAAAGAAGGTGGATTAGGGGGTAATGACAATCTGAGTTAATCCTAACCACCAAACACATTAGACTCCGATCTGTGAGGACACGGAAGTGAGGGGAAGGCCCTCAGCGCCTCCACCTCCGAAGCCACCGCCCTACAGCACCGCCGCACGCCGGCTTCCTCTCATCGTCAATCTTCTCCAAAACGAGGTACACTCAGCAAAGGTGCGCTAAAATCTTTCCTTCACTTATCTCCCTAAGATCTATTGCCTATTACATGAGATGCCTTGATTTGATTCGGTTCCCGGTAGATTAAGCCCCTAGGAATGATTAGCAAAACCAACATTGGTACCAGAGCCACCTAGTAGGCTTTCTACACGGGATTAGACTCCATAGCAGAATTTAGAAGGAGGGGATCAATCCCTAACCCGAAAATCCTCAAAATCAGACCCCAAAATGTCGCAGCCCCGAAACCCTAACCCTAAGAAAAGTAAGAAGGGACGACAGGGGTCTCACCTCACAGGGAGCTCCTTCGTCGCTGTCACTTGAGCGCCGTCGTCAATGGCAGCAAACCTCGGCTAGCCGTCGGGCCGCCATTTTTGTGCGCGGACTCGGGCTACGTTTAGGACGCCAACTCGGTTCCGCTCGACGGCGGCGCGTCCACCCTAGGTGGGCGCGCGCATCAGCGAGGGGACTCGCGGCGGCGCCGCTTTTCCTCTGTGGCCGCTGGCCTCTTTTTCGCCACTCTGGTCGAAGCAGGGGAGGAGAGGGATAAGAAATGGCTGCTAGGGTTTTCGGTCTCCACTGTGAGCGGCACTTTATGCGGCCGACTTGTGCGCTTGGACGTCGAATTAAAATCCGACGATCAACGTCGGTCGGACTACCGCGCTCGAGAAGGCTCGATCGACGGGCCGCACAACTGAGACGGTAAGGCTCCCACGTGGGCAGTGGGCGCATACGTGCGGCAAGCCACGCGCCGCGGCCGAGGAGGTGTCGGCGACACGTTTCAGCGCAACAGAGCCTTTCGGATGGGTTGAAGGGCCACGGGCATTTGGGCCATGGCTAGTCTGACATTGCCATGCATGACGCCGTGACCCACGGTCCACTCGTGGCCATTTTCTAAGCGTCTGCCGTCTGGTCGCGGCATGGCCATGGGCCGCTTTCCCTGCTGGCGATTAAGTTAAGCAGCTTGCTGCTTAGGTCCAGTGAGAAACACACGCAAGCCTTTAGCAGGACACCTTTTTTACACTGGACCAAGTAAGGATATTTTAAGGAATTTAAGCTGGGCTTTGGGCCATCTCTTTGCCGTAGAAGTGGACTGTGGGCTACAATTTATTTTGGGCCCCCGCGTGAAACTCAGAAGAAAATGATTTTTCCTTTTGGATGTTTTGCTGTAGTGAGTTGTGGGCTGCTCTTTCCTTATGAGCCCATTAGTATTATTTGTTGATTATTTTCTGAATAATCAGAAATTGTGGTAAATATAATAAGCATTGTATTATAATAATTAGTAATAAAAGAGCATAGTAAGATATTTAGAGTACTGCAAAACTAAGTATATTAGTAAGTGTGAGTATTAACTGCGATGGAAATTTGAATACATTTAGATAAGTTTTTCCAAATTTCTATAATTTGGAAAATTACCGTGTTTTGGAATAATTAAAAATGTGAAAATGATGTAATGCTTAGAATTCCAAAAATTAATAAGGCTAATTTTTTGGAAATTAGTAATAAGAATTAATAAGTTTTTTTTTAAAAAAAAAATAATTGAATTCACCAATTACTTTTTGAAATTGGTGTAGTATTTAGTATTTAAGAAAAAAAAACTCTCAAATTTGATTAAATAAGACCATTTTGCTATCATAGATAAATAAGTATTATTAACATGATTAGCTTCCGATGTTAAGTGTTAAGTTCATGACATTCTAGTTAAACTTTTTTCACCAACGTGAGAAATTTTGATTAGAATAATTTCAGTAAGCTTTCACTGTGTTTAAATATTTTGTTATAAGTTTAAGTGCCCAATCATGATTTAAGTAATTAGTAATTCATATAAGTTTTAGTATTTAGTTGATTAATGTAAATATAAGATCAATAAGATTTAACGTTGCAATTTTAAGTATTTAGTTACAAGTTTAAGTATTAGTCGTCATTTAAGTAGCTAGTCACTCCTTTTAAGTTTTAGTGTTTCGGAAATTATCGTTTAAGTATAAGGAAATTTTTTCAAGTTTAAGCATGATTTCATGGTAATTTTATATTGCGACCAACGTCGCTGATAGAATTTTACTATGATATTGTAATAAGTTAATCTAAGAATTTTACACTACTCTCTAAAAGTGATGTAAAATTAATGTTTAATCTTATTAAGTAATTAGATTTTGCCTCATAGTAGTTTGTATTAAGTAACATGATGATTCAGTCATCGTGATTAAGATTAGTAAGTCCTCATTAAGATTCAGATGTATATAGTGTACATATACATATAAGTTTAGTAAGTTCATCATTAAGCTTCCGTTGTTCTTATAAGATGAATTAGTTTAAGTATTCTTTTATTTAAATTGGATCTAAAATGAAGATTTATTTAGAAGAATCAAATTATTAAGTTGTCTCATAAATTAATTCAGTTCCAATAATTAAGCTTGTTAAGACTTAAGCTTCCGCTGTCATCTTTAGTGTGGTAAATTTATTGAGTAACCAACGTGAAAAATAAATTTACCATGTGTGTAAGTTTATTAAGATCTTTTGTATTAGTGTATGAAAAATTATGTTGAGTAACCAACGTGAAAGACAAAATTTTCATACTTTAATGTCGTGTTTTGTCAAGTAACCAACGCGAAAGACAAAACACCTACTTATTGTTTTAAGAAATTTTTAGTTCTTAAAGAATTTCGTTGAGTAACCAACGTGAAAAACGAAATTTAATACGTTTAGAATGTCTTGTTTTGTCAAGTAACTAACGTGAAAGACAAAACACTTTTTTTTAGTTGTTTAAGTAATTCTTAGTTCATATTGAATTTCGTTGAGTAACCAACGTGAAAATCGAAATTTGTTATGTTATAAATTTAGTATATTTTGTTGAGTAACCAACGTGAAAGACAAAATATTCTATGTTGATTAAGATGAATTAAGTTACTGTATATTCTGTTGAGTAACCAACGTGGAAGACAAAATATTCTACGTCAACTAAGATATATTGAGTATTGTATTTTGTTAAGTAACCAACATGAAAGATAGAATACAATATTCTATTTAGTCGTGTATGCTTCATAAAGACTATGATCAAAATGTTGCATACACTTAGTAAATGGGACCAACTTTGTTTAAGTAACTAAGTTTAAGATTAATTCAGATTTATTTATGAATATATATTATCTCGGATATTAAAAGTATTTCTCATGCCTTAAGTTTTATTTTAGTAATTAAGCCGATTCATCGGGAATTATCTCGCTTGATGAGCTAATGAGGTATGTCTTTTGTGTGCCATTTTACATTTAAATAAGATTGTTCATGTCGATAAGATCTTAAGTAAATTAGAAATTTTATGAGAGCATTCTCATTCTATCATTAATACTAAAATAACTATTAAGAATTGAATATTTTCAGTTAAACGTATCTTCAAATAGGTATTTTATCACCTGTTAGAATTGTTATTTTACGACCTTTTTTTTTGGTAGTCGTATATCATGATAGCATATTCTTGAAATGTGCAATTTTGTTATTAAAATTAAGTTATTTGGCATGGAATTCAAGAGTAAGAAATTAATTTTTTTTTCATATTTTGACATCGTCAAATGTGTTAAGCATATCGTTTAGAATCATTCAACCATTAGATGATGGCATAGAGAAACTTTATATTCTAGAAAGAGATGATGTACTCCCATTAGTATTAAGTGATGTTATTAGAATATAAGTAAGTAATATAATTATCTCCTCATGATAAGTATTGTAAATTATTTTCGAAATTATGGCACTATTGTATAGACCATATTTCGAGGGGGAGGATTGCATGTTTATCACTAAGATCATGAGTGAAGTAACAGTTTTTACATCATTAGCACCTCACACTTTTTAGTTTTAATATAATGCTTTGTGCACTATAATAAGAATGATCTATACAATAAGGGGGAGTACAATATATATTATCGTCTAATACCCCGAATTAGAAATGTACTGCTATTTTCTTACATTTTATTAAGTTTGTAAGGAAATATAACATAATTATGTGAGTGATCTGTTAAGATGAGACTCTAGTGTTTTCACTCCGTATTTCCTTCATCAGCTTCTTTTTCTTTTAAGTTGATGCTTATAAACATCGTATAAGTTATATATATAATTAAGATTACCCAAATAATTATAAGTATGATACTAAGATTATTATTAAAAAAAAAATAAGTTGTGTTTTGTTGGATTTTCGATAAGATTTAAGATTCTCATTTTGAAATGAGGTATTATAGTCTTCTTAACTGATGACTAAATCAGGGGGGGTTTTGACATCTAAAGATACCGATCTTGAAAATAAGTGGTCTGTGTAAGCACTTTTATTTTTCAAGATTCATTCTTTATGATGTCTAACTGATATTGTATTAACAATGCTAGACATTGTTCTCACAATACATGCTATTTAATTTTTCATCATTATTGGCCAGTAATGATGAAGAATGAGAGCAACCTCATCTAAGATCATAAATAAGCCAACAAATGTGTTAATAAATTCAAATGATGACAATCACACTTCATATAAATAAGTTGTGAGTGATTGTCGCTCATTTGAATGACTTAAGAATTTTCTATTTCCCAATAGAGTCAAATCAGTGGACTGTAATGAGTCTATAAAAGCTAACGTGACTCTAAAAGGAATAATAAATATTTTTTTTTTTGATGTAAGTGTCATCATAAGATGTTCATAAGTGAGACTTTTCTCAATGAGTTTAATTGAGAATGTTTTAGATAATTTGAACCATGAGTTCTATTATGTAAGTTAGTGAAGTGAGATATCTTAAAATAAATCCATTTATAGATTGAAATAAGAGTATCTAAGTTAAGACTATCTCACGTTCAATAAATTCACAATAGATTTTGGGTATTATAAGATATTGAGAAGGATAATTAGTGTTTCTCTTAAGACAATAAAGTTAAATAACTATTAGAGGATGATATACTGCAGTAAGAAATAATGTTGATCAACTTAAGAGTGAGTATATTATCATCATCGTCATTAAGTTAAGATCTTGGTGAGTTTTCTTATTTGTTAGTATGTAAGTTTCACCAAGATATAATAAGGGGGTATTTAGACTATGAAATGATGCATATCTACTATAGTCATAAGAATATGTGGTATGCATAGATTAAATCCACGTCTGCTCTTAAGGTCAAGGGTGGTAAGTATAGGAACGAATCAGAGATCGATCGAATAAAATCGGTTCCATGTACTTCTGCTGTCGGAAGTTTCTTTAAGTTTGCTCAATTAATGATGCACCCTGACATAGTTTAAGTCACCGGGATATTTTGGCATAAGTAAATTCAATCCAGCTATAGATCACTGGTTTAGAAATAAGGAAAAGTTTTAAGGTTCTATAAGTGACTCAGACCTCATGATAAGATGAGTAAGAATTGACGTCATATGAATAAAGTTTTAGTAAGATTCAGTTTTACGAGATGTGTAGCAAAATCCACAATCAATTGCTAACACTCGTATTTTGGAGTTTTTTTGTGGAAAAGCTCCAATCAAGCGGTCACTACATCATGAGTGATGTATGCCGAATGTTCTTTAAGCATGAGGCCGTCGAGCAGACACTATAATTATTTTAACCGGTTTAAGAGTGGTCGACAGCATCAAACCACTTAAGTTGTTTTATATCAAGTGCAACAAGTCAAGTGTACCGCCAAACATATTGACATTAGGTTGCAAATGATAAAATCCAGGATCATACTATTGTTTTGAGCAAATCAGTGACAAGCGATTGCTTGCGGTACCGTTTACAAAAGGTCTTCCACCCAAGTGTTCAGTGAACACAAAGTCGACATGGGTTTAAGGAAGAGCCTATGATCAACTGGATACTAAGGGGCCATTAAGAGTAAGGTTACTTCTAAATGTAAGATGTATCGTGGTCGTTCGAGTCAGATAGCACGTAACAGACTATTCTTGATGCGACGTGCCCTATGCGTCAAACATAAAGAAGCTAACACTAAGTTAGAATTAAGTAAGAATAAGTTTTATGATTAAGAATTAAATCAGTCTTGATCTGTGGAGATCAAGGGGGAGAATGTTGGAGTTTTGATCTCCATGAGAACCGGTCTTTGGACCGCTTCTCCCCACGTAACGCCCTGATCGGGGGCGTCCAGCCACGTTCTGGCTGTGGGCCCCCTCTCACGCCGTGTCACCTATAAAAGAAGGTGGATTAGGGGGGTAATGACAATCTGAGTTAATCCTAACCACCAAACACATTAGACTCCGATCTGTGAGGACACGGAAGTGAGGGGAAGGCCCTCAGCGCCTCCACCTCCGAAGCCACCGCCCTACAGCACCGCCGCACGCCGGCTTCCTCTCATCGTCAATCTTCTCCAAAACGAGGTACACTCAGCAAAGGTGCGCTAAAATCTTTCCTTCACTTATCTCCCTAAGATCTATTGCCTATTACATGAGATGCCTTGATTTGATTCGGTTCCCGGTAGATTAAGCCCCTAGGAATGATTAGCAAAACCAACAGGTTCAGCTCCTCCGTTGGGGCACTGCTTGGGTTCTCCATCAGTGGCCTGCTTGTTCACTCAATGGGATCTCAGGTTTGAATCTCTGATAGATGCTCGCGTCCCCATTTTCCACACAATCGAATATGCAGCATGTGAAATTTCGATTGTCCGTAAAAGGTTACCGGTTGTTAATTTTGTTTGAAAGGGTGCTCTTGGCCTATTAAGTATCCCCTCTGCATTTGTACTCTCAGCTGGGATTCTTCTGAAGGAAAGCCGTGTTAGAGATTCTGATTACAATCAGGTCAGAGAAAGCAGCAATCCTTATGCTTGGTTGAATTGTTGAATGCATCACTGAACAATAATGCATTTAGGTGTTGCTGAATCCAGATTCACCATAAATTCTACGGAGCAATCAAGTCCATGGGAACAACACTAAAGTGTCCTGAGGTCTGGCGGCCATGTGTATATATCTATGTTTCTTTCAATCTAAGCTTGGATATTCAGGGAGGAATGTTCTACTGGTACACAGACCCCGTTGCTGGACCTGCATTTTCCGAGGTATGCCAGTGATTGTTAAATCTGCATACATGGTATTTTTGCTTCTGCAAAATCCATTTTGCTAACCCATTGACATCTGATGTAATTCTAATTATATATTAAAAGACCAACCTTTGTACAAGCAAGATGTTTTCTTGAAGTAGTTGAACATGAAACATTTTTGTTGCATTATCAGCCTAGAAGCAGACCAATATGATTTCCTTTTGGAGTGAGCTTTACAAAATGGAGTGTTATTTAGCTCCGATGTTCTCAATTTGTGTATCTATAGTAAAATTAAAACTTCGCTTTATAGCATTGAAAGGAACTTCTCGTTACTGCCTTTAGCTGTTATGGTCAGCCTTTGTTGTCGAAGGAAGGAACTAATGGGACTTTTGCATCGGCACAGGAGTTTATCGGGCTCATCTATTCCATCGGTTCAGTTGGCTCATTACTTGGAGTTTTACTGTACCAAATTGCCCTAAAGGACTATCCTTTTCGCAGCATACTTCTATGGGGTCAAGTGCTATCAAGTCTGGCAGGAATGCTTGATCTGTGTAACACCCATATTTTTGTACAAAAATTTGCCCAAACCTTGATCATTGTAGCATGCATTTTCTGATGAATTTTTGGTGTTCAAACGAGTAGCAAACGTTCAAATTTGAATTTGAATTCAAAATCAAAAGAAATGAATGGAAAAAAGAAAAAGAAAAAGTTAAAAGCCCCTTTGGGCCGAATTCCCCCCCCCCCCTGGCCCAATTTCCTCCCTCCCCCGCCAGCCCACTGCGCCCTCCCCTCTCTCCCTCTCTCTGCCGGGCGGGGCCCGCATGTCGGCGCCGTCCCCCACCTCTCTTCCTTCCCGCGCCGCGCATGAAACCGCCACCCCGCGCCCACTTCGCGCGCCCCTCTTCAACCACCTCGCCCACGACGAAAACCGCCCGGGGGAACCCCTCTTCGCACGCGCCTGCAACCACCGCACCCCCCCTGCTCCTTAAAACCTCGCCGTCTCCCTCATTTTCCCCTTCCCCGCGCCATAACCCTAGCCTCGCCGTCCCCAGGTCTGTCTCGCGCGTTCCCGGCTAACCGACGGTTGCGACACCTCATCTACCCCGCTAACCTCGTCGCCGTGTCACCAGGAACACGCCAGGCAAGTCTGCGTGGAAAGATCGCCGGAGAATCGCCGGATCCGACGTGCACCGACGCCAACCATCGCCCCTCTCGCCGCCGACCCCTCTCCGGCCAACTTCGGACCTCGCAACCCCCCTAGGTATGCTCCTCACCCTCTCCTCTTCCGTTCTGTGTACTTGGCGCTTAGAACCGGTGGCGTTTTCGCCGTTTTGGCCGTCTCCGGCGAGTTCGCCGCCGCGGGCGCCCAGCGCCGCCGCGCCGGCCACCGCCGACGTCGCCGGGGGCGACGTGGCCCAATCCGGGCCATCGGTTTCACCCCAACGGCTGCGATTATATCGCGCATACCGGTTCGCCTAATAAAATCCGAGCCGTCCATTTGAGATCCAACGGCCCAAGTTCAAAACGCCTTTCCCGCCCGCGCATTTGCACCCAGGCCCCTGGAAACTTCGCTGCTACCCCCGGAGTTTCTCTGTAATTTGAGTCTAGCCCCCAGAATTCGCAGACTAGCCCCTGGAACCCTAAAAATTGGTTTTAAACATTTATTTAAGCATTCTAACCCCTGTATTTTGGTAGAATAATGTATTTAGGCCCTGTACAGTGTAGAAAACTATTTAATTAACCCCTGGACTTTTATTTATTTGCTGAATAGGGTTTTTAATTGTATTTTGAGGTATAGAAATTAGATAAAAATGATGAATAAGTGTAGGAATGCTATGAAAAATGTTTATAAATTATTTTATGCTGTGAATTAATTGTAGGGTTCAGATAAAATATATTTGGTCCCTGGATTAATTATTAAAAATGTTTTAAAATACATTTTTGCTATAGAAAATTCAATAAAAATGGTTTTAGGCTATAATAAAATCCCAAAATTGTAGGAAAAATATAAATTGCATATTTTGGCCTTGTTAAATGATAAATAACTCGTAGGGACGCATTAGTGTAGGATTTTGGTGCCTATGTGTATGTGTGTATGCATTGTTTTGCGTGCCTTTACTTATTTAGCTTTATTGTATTCTTGCCATTGCTTGGGCATATATCTAGAGTCGTTCTACGACCCTAACCTCAACTTCCAAGACCAAGACTTCGTCAATTCTCAAGTCTCCAACGAAGGCAAGTGCCCTTGACCATCTTGTACCTATTTTAGGGATTTAGCTAGTTGCATGCTAATTAATTTGATGTCCTACTTCATGTTTACATGCCCTGTTCCTTACCATTCCTTGTTACCTGAAATGGGTTGGGAAGTAGATAGGCTTTATTTATGCTTAGCCATGCTTAGATGATGGGATTGGGTTTTCATACAAATGTTCTATGCTCAACTTTATGGTACTTTAATTTGGTGATGGATATACATAATGATAGTGGATAGGAATCTGGTGGTCGGTTAGTTTTGGTATGGTGCATTCTGCACGAGACCCGGGATTGGGGTTTGTTACCACCGGATTCTAAGGACCGGTTTATGGAGGAAGCCACTAAGCCTTATAGTACCACCACGAGACTGAGATGGGGCAGCTTGGTCAATTAATTAGGTTTCTCCCGATGAACTGCTAGTGGCCGGATGGTGCGGGGAATGAGGCGGGTGATCTGCTCTTGGAACCGCAAGGCTCAAGAGGGGGCTCTGGGGCGGAGGGTTACTCCGAGAATCCTCAGTGGTGGAAACCTTAGAGGGCTAGCACTAGTCGGGAGTACCTTTGTAAAGACCATGTTGTGATCTCCTGGCCTCACACCAAAGGAAGTGTGTAATGTGGTTAGCTACCACGGGCAATCAAGGAGGTTCACTTAGTCCACCTGGCAACAGGGGATGAAATCACTGCTTGTGGGGAAAGGGTACACTCTCTGCAGAGATTTGGTAAAACTGTCATGACAGCCGTGCTCACGGACAAGAGCGGCTTGGGGCCAGTTCATAATTAGACTATGGTTGGGAAATGATGGTTCATTATGATGCAAGTACTTTCATTATCATTAATCATGTGTTATTTATTTATTGAATTATGATATTGATAATTGAAAGCTAAGGATAGGTTCTAAGCATAGTGCTAAGCCATATTTGGCCTTTCCTTGCCCTAGCCAATCATATCATTCTCTTCCCGCACTTGCTGAGTACTCTATGTACTCAAGTGTTTAATTCTCCTTTAGAGTATGAAGAAGAAGAAGCTGCACCGGAGGACTTCTACGTCAACCCGGAGGACTTGGCCTAGGCTGGCGACCTCACGCGCAACGGCTGCCTGTGGAGACGAAGCCCGCTTATCTATCTTGCTTTCATTAGTGTTGAACTGTTTAGTGTTGTGAATATTTGTGGTGTGTATTTGTAGACCTTCGGGTCGTGCTGTAAGACTATTTATGTATTCCGAACATGGCAATGTAATGGTATTTCACTTTCGTCAACGCATGTACGATTCAACTGATCCTGGCGTACATGTGATTAGCGTCTGTGCATCTTTACGATGACCGGGCGTGACAAAGTGGTATCAGAGCCGTGTTGCCCGTAGGACGCAAGCCTAGTTAGAAATGGCCGAAAATTAAGGACTATACTATTTTCGTATGAAATAGTATTTCCAAAACTTTGTGCTCTCCACCTCAACCCTTGTGCTTCTTACCTTACTTTGCTTATTGTTTTTATTCTAAATTGATTTATTAATTATTAATCTCACTCTCTTCTTTTCAAATGTTTGTAGATGGCGCGGACCAAGCAGACGGCCCGTAAGTCGACTGGAGGTCGTGTCCCTCAGCACGCCCTAGCCAGTCGCTCCGCACCTTACACACCCCGGAGGGAGACGACGCTGCTCTCCAACGGGAGTGCTGCTTCAAGGATGCGCGTCCGTCTTCGTTCTCTTCTTCGAGCTGCGGGGTACCGTGAGTACCGTGTCCGCTTAGTCTACCACACCACTAGGGTCTTTGCACCCTATACTGGTGAGCTGGAGTGGACTTCTCAGCTGGCCGTCTACTACGACTCGGAGTTGCTGCACTCGCACTTCTCTCCGGCCTGGAGGAGCTCCCAGCGTGCAGCTGAGGAGGACGCCACGTGGGAGGCGACCACCTACTGGAGCCACGCCCACAGGTTCCTTCTTGGGTGCACGGAGCACGCGTACACCCCTCAGCGCCCTAGTGGCACAGCCGCCTTCACTGGACGTGACGTCGAGGGACGCTTGATTCACCCCCAGTGCGAGAGGCTGGTGGACGACGTTGTGGAGTTGTCTTCTCGACTCCAGCGTTGTCAGCAGGAGCTGCAAGACAGTAGGGACCTGGTCGACCGCTACGAGCGACTTCGCCGACGCTACACGAGGATCACTGGAGTTGATCCTAACTCTCCGCAGTACGCTTCGGACGTGGAGCCTTGGGACCCGAACTCTCCGGATCGCCGCATGAACTCCCCCGAGAACTCAAGAGAAGACTCAGAAGAAGAAGACCCGGAGATGGAGGTTGAGGAGGACTCCGACGAGTAGGAGTGGACTCGTTTCCCCGCTGGACGACTCAGGACAGTTATCCTTAGTTTGTAGGAGCGTGTAGCTACGCCCTCTCTAGTCTTGAGTTGTGTCTTTTATGGTGTTATGCTAGTAGTTGCTTTATGTTGTGTGTGTTGGTTGCGACATGAGTTGTGGAATGCTTCGGCATCCTGTCCACATCCGTGTCTTTAGTCTTGTTTATGTGTCGTGTGAGTGGTGGAATGCTTAGGCATCTTGTCCACCTCCACACTAGTTGGTTAATGAGCTTGCTTTATGTCTATTACCCTTGATGCATATAGTTGGGACCGTGTTACCCTAGCATATCCTTTCTCATCTCATCTATTATTCTAAGACCTCAATGAACTTCTCTATCACAGATGGCTGGACGAGGAAGAGGTAGAGGCCGTGGTCGTGGTAACCCACCTCTGGATGAAGGACTTGGAGGTGTTCCTGGATGGAATGCAAGGGGTGCTCGAGGAGCCCCAGCCTCTCAACAAATGCAACAGATGATGGCTCTACAAACCCAGTTGCTTAACAACCTCACCCAGATTGTCACCAACCTGCAACAAGCCCCACCCCCACCACCACCAAACTACAACCTTCCGCCACCACCACCTTTTCCACCGAGGTCATTCCTTAGGGACTTCCTGAACACCCATCCACCCACTTTTGCCACCGTTACCGAACCCATGGACGCCGATGATTGGCTCCGTACCATTGATAGCAAGCTGAGGCTCATCCACTGTGAAGGAAGGGAGAAAGTGCTACTAGCCTCCCATCAACTTCAAGGACCAGCAGCTGACTGGTGGACCGCCTTCACCGAAGCCCACCAGGACCCGGAAAATATTACATGGGAAGAATTCCGAACCAACTTCCGCAATCACTTCGTACCTGAAGGAGAGATACAAGCCAGGCGTGAAGAATTCCTGATGCTAAAGCAAGGCCGTATGACTGTGAGGGCCTACCTGAATGCCTTCACCCAGCTATCCCGCTATGCCCCAACAGACGTGGATACCGACGCCAAGAAGCAATTCCGCTTCAAGAATGGGCTGGACAAAGAGTTAAAGTTTGCTATGTCTTCCAGCGACTACGGCGACTTCCAGAAGTTAGTGGACAAAGCTTTTGAAGTGGAAAGGACTAAGAAGGAACTGGAAGATGACGAAAGAAAGAGGAAGTTGACTTTAGCAGCACATGCCTCTAGCAGCAATGTACGCCCTCGTCTCAACCCTCCACCTACAACTCACATGACTCGTCCCATGAACTACTCGGGACAGAGGTTTCCCAACTCCAACTACAGGCCACCCACTCCCTACAACCAGCCAATGCGCCAGCAGCAGCAGCAGCCACCACGCCAGCCAATGCAACCCCCACGCCAGCAGATGCAGCCACCCCGCCCTTCAGCCCCAGCTAACCGTCCAAGTGGCCAACCCCCAAGAAACCAGTCAGGAGGCAACAAGGGCCCAAATAATGCTGCAGGAGTACAATGCTACAAGTGCGGAGAATGGGGACACTATGCCAGCAGTTGTCCAAAGAAGCAGCAAAATCCAACTGGCCGTGTCAACCATGTGACTCTGGAGCAAGCACAGGAAGCACCTGATGTGGTGATCGGTACGTTCTCTGTCAACTCCCACCCCGCCACCATATTGTTTGATTCAGGTGCTACACATTCATTCATATCCAAGGATTTCATAAAGAAGCATGACATGGTAGTTACATTCTTGAATGGGCCATTATTGATAAACTCTCCTGCAGGAGAGATGGTGGCAAGGCATCTATGCCGAAAAGTGAGTATAAACATAAGGGGGGTAGTCTTTTGGGCCAACCTAATAGTGTTGGACTCACAAGGATTAGATATCATTCTGGGAATGGACTGGTTGACAAAGAATCAAGGAGTAATTCATTGTGCAACTAGAACAGTCTGCTTAACACACCCGGATGGCACCACAGTAGAATTCAAGCCAGATCAGACACAAGAAGCAATAGTGCAACTCAACCATCTTGAGAGTACTAAAGACATCAGGGTTGTGAAAGAATTTCCGGACGTATTCCCAGATGACTTATCAGGTATGCCCCCTGATCGAGAGATTGAATTTATCATTGAATTAGTACCTGTAACGGCCCCAATATATAAGAGGCCATATAGAATGGATGCTAAACAATTGGCTGAACTAAAGGATCATATTGAGGAGTTATTAGCAAAAGGATATATTCGTCCTAGCTCATCACCTTGGGGAGCACCAGTTATATTTGTACCTAAGAAGGATGGAACTCAAAGGTTGTGTGTGGACTACCGTGCTTTAAATGAGGTAACAATCAAGAATAAATACCCACTACCAAGGATTGAAGATTTATTTGATCAGTTAAGAGGAGCATGTGTGTTTTCCAAGATTGATCTTCGTTCGGGCTACCATCAACTGAAGATTAGACCGTCGGATATTCCCAAGACGGCATTTGTCTCTCGGTATGGATTGTATGAGTATACAGTCATGTCATTTGGATTGATCAATGCTCCGGCATATTTTATGTATCTTATGAACAAGGTTTTCATGGAGTACTTGGACAAGTTCATAGTGGTATTCATCGATGACATACTTATCTACTCCAAGACGGAAGAAGAGCATGAGGAGCACCTCAGGATGGCCTTACAGAAGCTTCGCCAACATCAACTGTATGCCAAACTTAGTAAGTGTGAGTTTTGGCTAAAGGAGGTATCATTTTTGGGACATGTCATATCTGAAGGAGGTATAGCAGTGGATCCAGGCAAAGTGGCCGATGTCCTTAAGTGGGAAACACCTGAGAGTGTACATGATATAAGAAGATTCTTAGGTATGGCTGGTTATTACCGACGATTCATCGAGGGATTTTCAAAGATCTCTCGACCATTAACCAAGTTGCTTGAGAAAGGAGTTGCTTTCAAGTGGACCCCCGAATGTGAGGTAAGCTTCGCCGAATTGAAGAAGAGGTTAACCAGTGCACCGGTATTGGTGATGCCCGATATGCAAAAGGAGTTTGTGGTCTATTGTGATGCATCTGGTCATGGTTTAGGATGTGTCTTAATGCAAGGAGGACATGTTGTGGCTTACGCTTCAAGACAGCTTCGGAAGCATGAGAGAAACTATCCAACACATGACTTAGAATTGGCAGCGGTTGTTCATGCTTTGAAGATATGGAGACATTACTTAATGGGAAAAAGGACGGAGATATATACAGATCACAAGAGTTTGAAGTACATATTTACACAGCCGGATCTTAACCTCAGGCAACGTCGTTGGTTGGAATTAATCAATGATTTTGATGTGGGAATCAACTACCATCCAGGCAAGGCTAATGTGGTTGCTGATGCTCTAAGCAGGAAAGGACAAAGCAATAATTTGTCAGTACAAGCTCTTCAACCCCAGCTATGTGAAGAGTTTGCAAGGTTAAATCTATGTCTAGTGTCTAGCACTGAAGCAGTTGCTATGGAAGTGGACTCAACCCTTGAGCGTGATATACGAGAAGGGCAGAAGAATGATGAGAAGGTCAAGGAGATCAAACAGTTGATGAAGAAAGGGAAAGCTCCAAACTTTAGAGAGGATGAACAAGGAACCTTATGGCTTGGAAAGCGGATTTGTGTCCCAGATGTCAAGGAGATTAAAGAGTTGATATTAAGAGAAGCTCATGACTCATCATACTCCATTCATCCTGGAAGCACAAAGATGTATCAAGACCTTAAAGATCGATATTGGTGGCATGGAATGAAACGGGATGTAGCCGAATATGTGGCCATATGTGATACATGTCAATTGATTAAGGCGGAACATCAAAGACCAGCAGGGTTATTGCAACCAATCAAAGTGCCAGAATGGAAATGGGAAGAAATTAGTATGGACTTCATTGTGGGACTACCAAGAACACAGTCTGGATATGATTCTATATGGGTTATTGTGGACCGTCTAACTAAAGTGGCTCACTTTATTCCTGTGAAAGAGACCTACAACGGCCCCAAGTTGGCGGAACTGTACATCTCCAGGATTGTGTGCTTACATGGAGTTCCTAAGAAGATCATCTCAGACAGAGGCACTCAATTCACCTCAAGATTCTGGCAGAAGTTACATGAATCAATGGATACCCGTCTAAATTTCAGTTCGGCGTATCATCCTCAAACTGATGGTCAGACAGAACGCACCAACCAGATATTAGAAGACATGTTGAGAGCGTGTGCTTTAAAGAATAGCAAGAGTTGGGACAAGAATCTGCCATATGCCGAATTTTCTTACAACAACAGTTATCAAGCCAGTTTGAAGATGTCTCCTTTTGAAGCATTGTATGGGCGAAAATGTAGGACACCGTTGTTTTGGAATCAAACTGGGGAAAATCAAGTCTTTGGGCCTGACGTATTACAAGAGGCTGAAAGGCAAGTACAAGAAATTCGGAAGAATCTAAAGGCAGCTCAAACAAGACAAAAGAGTTATGCGGATACTCGAAGACGTGATCTCACGTTTGAAGTTGGTGACTATGTGTACTTGAAGGTGTCACCTATGAGAGGATTGAGAAGATTCAAAGTAAGAGGCAAGTTGTCACCCCGTTACATTGGTCCGTTCAAGATACTGGAACGACGTGGTGAAGTGGCTTATCAGCTTGAGCTTCCGCTACACTTGTCAGACGTGCATAATGTGTTTCATGTCTCCCAGCTCAAGAAGTGCTTAAGAGTGCCTGAAGAGCAATTGCCCATGGAAGCCGTGGATGTACAGGAAGACTTGTCTTATGTAGAGCAGCCTGTCAAAATACTTGAGACACTAGAAAAAGTCACGAGGAACAAAGTCATTCGCATGTGTAAAGTGCAGTGGAAGCATCATTCTGAGGCAGAAGCAACATGGGAAAGAGAAGAAGCTCTCAAGGCGGACTTCCCTCATCTATTCTCTTAGAGCGTCCGAATCTCGAGGGCGAGATTCCTTTTAAGGGGGGTAGAGTTGTAACACCCATATTTTTGTACAAAAATTTGCCCAAACCTTGATCATTGTAGCATGCATTTTCTGATGAATTTTTGGTGTTCAAACGAGTAGCAAACGTTCAAATTTGAATTTGAATTCAAAATCAAAAGAAATGAATGGAAAAAAAGAAAAAGAAAAAGTTAAAAGCCCCTTTGGGCCGAATTCCCCCCCCCTGGCCCAATTTCCTCCCTCCCCCGCCAGCCCACTGCGCCCTCCCCTCTCTCCCTCTCTCTGCCGGGCGGGGCCCGCATGTCGGCGCCGTCCCCCACCTCTCTTCCTTCCCGCGCCGCGCATGAAACCGCCACCCCGCGCCCACTTCGCGCGCCCCTCTTCAACCACCTCGCCCACGACGAAAACCGCCCGGGGGAACCCCTCTTCGCACGCGCCTGCAACCACCGCACCCCCCCTGCTCCTTAAAACCTCGCCGTCTCCCTCATTTTCCCCTTCCCCGCGCCATAACCCTAGCCTCGCCGTCCCCAGGTCTGTCTCGCGCGTTCCCGGCTAACCGACGGTTGCGACACCTCATCTACCCCGCTAACCTCGTCGCCGTGTCACCAGGAACACGCCAGGCAAGTCTGCGTGGAAAGATCGCCGGAGAATCGCCGGATCCGACGTGCACCGACGCCAACCATCGCCCCTCTCGCCGCCGACCCCTCTCCGGCCAACTTCGGACCTCGCAACCCCCCTAGGTATGCTCCTCACCCTCTCCTCTTCCGTTCTGTGTACTTGGCGCTTAGAACCGGTGGCGTTTTCGCCGTTTTGGCCGTCTCCGGCGAGTTCGCCGCCGCGGGCGCCCAGCGCCGCCGCGCCGGCCACCGCCGACGTCGCCGGGGGCGACGTGGCCCAATCCGGGCCATCGGTTTCACCCCAACGGCTGCGATTATATCGCGCATACCGGTTCGCCTAATAAAATCCGAGCCGTCCATTTGAGATCCAACGGCCCAAGTTCAAAACGCCTTTCCCACCCGCGCATTTGCACCCAGGCCCCTGGAAACTTCGCTGCTACCCCCGGAGTTTCTCTGTAATTTGAGTCTAGCCCCCAGAATTCGCAGACTAGCCCCTGGAACCCTAAAAATTGGTTTTAAACATTTATTTAAGCATTCTAACCCCTGTATTTTGGTAGAATAATGTATTTAGGCCCTGTACAGTGTAGAAAACTATTTAATTAACCCCTGGACTTTTATTTATTTGCTGAATAGGGTTTTTAATTGTATTTTGAGGTGTAGAAATTAGATAAAAATGATGAATAAGTGTAGGAATGCTATGAAAAATGTTTATAAATTATTTTATGCTGTGAATTAATTGTAGGGTTCAGATAAAATATATTTGGTCCCTGGATTAATTATTAAAAATGTTTTAAAATACATTTTTGCTATAGAAAATTCAATAAAAATGGTTTTAGGCTATAATAAAATCCCAAAATTGTAGGAAAAATATAAATTGCATATTTTGGCCTTGTTAAATGATAAATACCTCGTAGGGACGCATTAGTGTAGGATTTTGGTGCCTATGTGTATGTGTGTATGCATTGTTTTGCGTGCCTTTACTTATTTAGCTTTATTGTATTCTTGCCATTGCTTGGGCATATATCTAGAGTCGTTCTACGACCCTAACCTCAACTTCCAAGACCAAGACTTCGTCAATTCTCAAGTCTCCAACGAAGGCAAGTGCCCTTGACCATCTTGTACCTATTTTAGGGATTTAGCTAGTTGCATGCTAATTAATTTGATGTCCTACTTCATGTTTACATGCCCTGTTCCTTACCATTCCTTGTTACCTGAAATGGGTTGGGAAGTAGATAGGCTTTATTTATGCTTAGCCATGCTTAGATGATGGGATTGGGTTTTCATACAAATGTTCTATGCTCAACTTTATGGTACTTTAATTTGGTGATGGATATACATAATGATAGTGGATAGGAATCTGGTGGTCGGTTAGTTTTGGTATGGTGCATTCTGCACGAGACCCGGGATTGGGGTTTGTTACCACCGGATTCTAAGGACCGGTTTATGGAGGAAGCCACTAAGCCTTATAGTACCACCACGAGACTGAGATGGGGCAGCTTGGTCAATTAATTAGGTTTCTCCCGATGAACTGCTAGTGGCCGGATGGTGCGGGGAATGAGGCGGGTGATCTGCTCTTGGAACCGCAAGGCTCAAGAGGGGGCTCTGGAGCGGAGGGTTACTCCGAGAATCCTCAGTGGTGGAAACCTTAGAGGGCTAGCACTAGTCGGGAGTACCTTTGTAAAGACCATGTTGTGATCTCCTGGCCTCACACCAAAGGAAGTGTGTAATGTGGTTAGCTACCACGGGCAATCAGGGAGGTTCACTTAGTCCACCTGGCAACAGGGGATGAAATCACTGCTTGTGGGGAAAGGGTACACTCTCTGCAGAGATTTGGTAAAACTGTCATGACAGCCGTGCTCACGGACAAGAGCGGCTTGGGGCCAGTTCATAATTAGACTATGGTTGGGAAATGATGGTTCATTATGATGCAAGTACTTTCATTATCATTAATCATGTGTTATTTATTTATTGAATTATGATATTGATAATTGAAAGCTAAGGATAGGTTCTAAGCATAGTGCTAAGCCATATTTGGCCTTTCCTTGCCCTAGCCAATCATATCATTCTCTTCCCGCACTTGCTGAGTACTCTATGTACTCAAGTGTTTAATTCTCCTTTAGAGTATGAAGAAGAAGAAGCTGCACCGGAGGACTTCTACGTCAACCCGGAGGACTTGGCCTAGGCTGGCGACCTCACGCGCAACGGCTGCCTGTGGAGACGAAGCCCGCTTATCTATCTTGCTTTCATTAGTGTTGAACTGTTTAGTGTTGTGAATATTTGTGGTGTGTATTTGTAGACCTTCGGGTCGTGCTGTAAGACTATTTATGTATTCCGAACATGGCAATGTAATGGTATTTCACTTTCGTCAACGCATGTACGATTCAACTGATCCTGGCGTACATGTGATTAGCGTCTGTGCATCTTTACGATGACCGGGCGTGACAATCTGGTATTGGTGACCCGACTAAACCTGAAAATTGGCATACCGGATTACTACTTTGCAGTGATTGATAATAGCATTTCTCAAATGATCGGTAGACTCCAATGGTTGCCCCTTCTTGTGCTTTGCTCTAAGCTTTGTCCGCCCGGCATCGAAGGAACATTTTACTCACTGCTCATGTCTATACAAAATGCCGGGATGCTTATGTCTGCTTGGTGGGGTGGCCTGCTGCTGCAGATGCTGAACGTGACTAGGACAGAGTTCAGTAATCTGTGGGTTGTTATCCTGATTAGAAACATTTCAAGACTTCTTCCATTGATGTTATTGTTTCTTGTTCCTCGAAGCGATCAGAGTTCAACACTGCTTCCTCCAGAGATGCTTCACGACAGTGCATCTACAGAACCTACAAAATCAGGATCAGACAGTGTTGAGTTCTCCGTTCTTGTTGCAGACGATAACAGCTGCCTTTCATCCAATGTGGTTGGTGAGAGTGAACGGACTGAAGCGTCTGATGCTGGGGATAATGATATAGAACTGATCCCACTCGTGAACAAGAGTTGACCGGCCAAGAGGATTGACTAGTGATGCTTTTTCTTCTAGGCAGATCCATGATTGTAATCATCTCCTTGGTTTTTTGAAGATGGAGAAGAAATTTTTACAAAGTTACGGTCGATGAAAGGCAATTGTAGTATATCGAGGTTGAAGTTGCAGTGTTACAGAGGAGGGTGATAAAGTCATGTGCAAGAGTTGACAGAGCTTTAACGTGGCTTCGTGATGCACTTCAGTAGTTAAGTTTTTTTTTCTCCTCCATTTTTTCTCACCACACAAGCAAATCACGGTACGTTTTTTGCGATGAGAAGCGTATCCCTTTGATTTTTGGAACAATAAAATGTTTTAAGTGCAGTTTTGTTTCCCTAACAACAAAACTAAGTTACAATTGCAACCGCACCTTACGGAGAACTTTTCGAGCATTGCTGTAGCACTCGGTACCTTTTCCTGAAACTGAACTTTGGAAATACATTGTTGGGCCACCTGCTTGAGCATGGCCAATGAAGTACCGACGCATGCCTGCGATGGATGGTTTAGGGCGTAAAAGACCTCATTTCACATCTATTTGCCACACCATTGCTTAAAGTTGTCAATCTGCCATCTAAAGTACTAAAAATAATGAATGGCTTTTGGGAAGAGTCCTGAAAAATTAAAGATGGTGGGAAGAGTCCTATTTACAAAGCGACGCTATGAAAAAGGTCATATTTACCTAACTCCCCATCGCCAAGGTCTGTTAGCAACAGCGACCGTGGGGTCTGGCCGTGCCAACGGTAGACGGCTCCACCGAAGCGGCGTTGGAGCAAACTAGCCACCCGTCGAGGACTCGAGATTGGTCATGGGCTCAAGCTCATGGCCGTCTAGGCTGCCGACGCACAGCGGCACACCGATTAAGAATGCGTTTGGTTTGAAGTCAAAGTTGAATTGGATTGTACCAGCTATGTTTTTTTACTGGATTATTCAAATTGATGTTTGGTTGAATGGATTGGACGATCTAATTTTTTATTTGGTAGGTTGGATGGGATGGATTGAACCATCTAAGTTGATAATTTCACATGATACCAATTATTTATATATTAATTATCATATTACTAGTAAATATTAATGTTAATATCATAATTATAATTATTAATAACAACAAATAAGTTAATTATCACTAATTATATTAATAAGAAGCATACTTAGACAAGATAGATGGACTTCCAACCAAAATCTCTAGATCACGTCATTTATCATCTAGAAGGAATATTCCTCGAATTTGTATGACCCCGTCTATTTGACCGTGAAACAAACAAGTGACTGGATCATCCAATCCAAATCAATCCAATCTAATCCAGCCTACCAAACGCACTCTAACAGAACTGCTACCTGAAAGTAGCATCCACAATGTACGGCGACGGCATGCCCGAAGCATGGGGTGACCATGCCGTGTAAAATTCGGTAAGGGACAGTAATAATTCCGGTTTCAGCCAGTGAGAGCGAGACCTGCTCCGCCGGGGACGAGGGTACCGACTACCGACGCTTTCCGTGGAAATTGTATACTCCCATCTTTTTTAAAAGATTATCACATTTAGCTCATTCCTGCGGCCTGTGGAAATTGTATACCCACTCTTTTTTTTCAAAAAATTGTCACTTTTAATTCAAAAAATAAACTAAAAGTGGCAATCTTTTAAGAAAAGAGTGAGTACTTTTTAAAGTTTTTTTTGAGAACTTGTTTTGTAATCTAGTTTTGAACTACAATGCTACTGCTTTCTAGCTTTTTTCAAGGACGGAAATAGTACATTCCTCAGCTGACAATGTAACTGGCATTGACAAAGTTGCACCAGTTGCTTCTGCGAGGTGAAGCAAAATGAGACGTCCAGATAAGAAGTTAACATCATCCAATTGGCAGCAGCAAGATTCAGAAAAAGTAACACAATAACCTCGGAACATACCAAATCAACCCAGAGATGACGATCTGACTCTAAATAACCATATATTGTAACCAACAGAATTTTTCAAAACCATAGTACAATGTTACAAAATGTATAGCCACGGAAAAGAACTAACATTAAGACGACACGAAAAAACATCAGTTTCAGCAGTGTTCATTTTGGGCTTTGGTGAATTGAAACCAACGCCCAAGAGCAAAATCCATGGCTTCATTGAAGAAACAATAAATCAACACTCATCTGACCTCGCAAAAATATATAGCTCAAAACTGGCTGTTCCTCTCATCTCCAGTACGAGTTCCTCGGAGACACCTAAACTATAGGAATACACGATGCTGCCTTCACTGAACAGCATCTACAAAAGTTTGATTGGCCAAAGCTGTAATGAGCTGTTACTCTAAAAGGCTGTTGCAGGAGTTGATTACAGCAGCATGCGAGCCCAAGATAGCCTGACCTGATGCATTTGCTCCCATGGTTTTCATGACAGCGTTAAATACTGCTTTCCGGTAAAAGGTATCCTCCATTTTCTTCAAAATCTCCTCCACAGCTTCAAATCTCAAGCCACATGATGAAACCAAATGAGCAATTATTTCACCAAACTGGGTTGGCGCTTTAGGAAGGTCAATACCAATATCATCCAGTAGGGAGCCATATAGCAAGCATCCTGTTTCCAGATCTTCACTATTGAAAATTTTCTTCGAGTAAAGATGCTCCAGTAGCCTAACAAGAGGATCAACAAAATTGGTGCCTTTATCTAGAGCAAGATTTATGGCTTCTTTAACAATCTCTGGGTGGAAACCAGGACTCTTCAACTCCTCAATACATTGTTGTGCTTCATCTAAAATACGAATACCAAAATACTCCTCAAGAAGAGCTTTTGTCTTCTTTTGAAGGTCAGCAGGGGCCTTGGGAGCATTGGCTGGTGTAACTGTCGGAGCTACAGGTACTGGTTTTGGCGATGGTGCAGTTCGAGCTGGTGTATTGATTGGACCAGGCGTAAAGCTGGAAGGACGAGACGGTGGACCACCTGCGCCCAAAAGTGCACTCTTGCCAATAAGTGCTGCTCCACTGCCCTGAGGAAGAAGCCTGGTGTTAAAAGATGATGGCTTGTTAACTGATGATGGCTTGTTAAGCAATGGAGCCTGGTTGCGAAGTGAGTCTCCTCTTGGCATTGATCTAGAACGTGGAACTTCCCAGTTATCATTATCTATTCCAGGCATCCCAGGCATCTTTCTTGACCCAGGCATCCCAGGCATCATGCCTCCAGCTCCTGGTCGATTCATTGAAAAACCTCCAGGAGAAAGGGGGCCTCCTGGTGAATTACGGCCGTTTCTAATGACCGATGCTGCTCCAGGTCGTAATCCAAGATTCTTTTCAGCCTCAGAGTGAATTTCACTGATGGTCTTGGCCTTAATCTGAAAATTGCAAATGGCACAGATTTCAGATAATTTTGTAGATACATTTGTGCAGAAGTTGCTATAGAAACAGAATACTTAAAGTTGAAAGAAAAAGTCTGAAAATATGCTTTGCTATGATGCAACCAATGTGGTTCTCAATGCAACACACTAGCATTTAAATTCCAGTTTTTGCCTACAACAGTCAAAGTCTCAGTATGCATATTAACAACAAATTTGCTACATGTAGATATCATGTTACAGATGAATGATTTATTTACCTCCTCACGTCGAGGTACCCAGTTATTCGATCGGAGATCAACCACATTACGAACCATGAACCTCAATCGTGGTGCCAGCTGAGGGTTTGCTGCTAGCTCCTTCATCTGTATGAAGTAGGTATCATTAATACGACGAGATTTTGGGTTCTCATCGAGCTGTTTACCAATTGTGTTGAAGAAATGACAGATAGCCTCGACATTTTCCTCTTCAGGGCATGGCTTTTTGTCAGGCCCGGCACCCAATAGTTCCTGCGTATGGAGAATGAATTAGGAGTTTTCACTTAAATGATAAAAATGAAATTGTTAGTTCCCAATATGTACCATAACAATGTGATGAACTATCTTCTCAGGAACCATTTTTTGCTTGAGTAGCTCACCAATTAGTCGAATATTTCCAAGTGTTCTAAGTTTAACCAGCCGTTCCTTGTCCCTTCTCTCCATCTCTTGGTCAGGGCCAGTCATATTTGCAATCTCAGCTCTGAGGCTGCCGGCACCTTCAAAGGCTTCCTGACAATTGTTTAATAATACACGTTTGAATGTAATTTCTTTACCACCTGGTTCTTCAGAAGGGAATGTTGGGAGCTTCTCATTGAGATCAGAACAAAGTAGAGCATACATCGGACAGAATGTAGGCTCAAAAACAGCCTTCTCAAATATGAGAGAAATAACATCCTGAATCCAAAACAGCAATGAACCACACATAAGCAATGGCCCACACAGAAAGAAATGACAAATGAGAAGCACAGCAGTAAGTAAATCAAACCTTCAGAATATCGGCAGTAGTGATGCCAGCTTCTATCAGCTGGCCCTTGAGTAGATCAAATTTTTCCGGAGTAAGTTTATTCAGTATGCTGCACAATTAAGAGCTATTTATAAACCACACATAAAAAAAGACCAGATTGCAACTGGGAAAGCTTTAATATATAATTTAGAACAAGTGGGCCCCATCAATTATATCATCATATTACCCTTTCACTGTTTTCAGGACTTTTTCTTTCTCTGAGAGACTGGCTCTTCGGGCAGACCAAGGTACTTCAGCCTTGACAAGAGTAGCAGTTGGGCCAGCCTGAGAATTGGCAAAAAGAATAGAATGGTCATGATACGAAGAACTATTGAGTTGCTGATATACGTGCAAGTAAAAAAGCAAGTTCCACAGATACAGGTTAAAAGTGAAAAACGAATTCACTGCAAGTGTGGTTGATTTTGAAAGTTGACAGCATTATCAAATTCTTGGTACGATTTGTATTGGTTACAGTGAGACCTCACACACGATCACAGGCTGATATTCATAACTAGAAACACATCTCTATAACCATAAGTCATAGACACTAGAGCAGTGAAACATTTTCAAGACAGATTTTGGGTCAAATCATCAATTACATCATGAACACAATGAGTGAGACAACTGAAAAGTGAAGATTTTTGTAAAAAGAGTTACATCAAGAAATAACTGATTAGCTAATGCAAATGGATACTATCAAATAAGCTTTCAATCAGATAGCAAAACAGAAATACCTAATCCAAACAATAAAGATATACAAGCAAAATAACAAAGATATTCAGCACATTGGCGCCTAGTCAAAATATACAAGTAAGAAAGTAAAAAATGGAAACATAAGTACACCAATAATATTGTATCATCAAGGTACCTGTGCTTTTGAAGCAAAATGGGAATGATCTTGCCTGTTAACTTGCTCTTGCTGCCTACCACTGGAAGCGTAGGACTCTTTAGCTTCACGAATATTGTCCCACAATTTCTCTCCAACAACTGGAGGTGGTTGTGTGGAGCGTGCACGCCAATCACGGTTATCTGACTCCGCATATCGATTTTGTGTTTGGGGTTGTGCCTGGGCTTGCACTTGAACCTGCATAAGAAAACCGTAAGGAAGACTTATGCCAAACGTGCAGAAAGGAAATGAGTAGTGCCCAGGTGCTGTCAACAGTATCCTCATGATCATTTGGCAAGGTCAAGGAGCATCACAATAGAGAAGGTGAAACAAATGAACTACATAGCGATTAGGAGATAATGAGAAACTCACAGCTGAATCATTGCGAACCCAGCTCTGATCGTCACCATGAAGCTCTGCATCAATCTCATTCTTGATATGTAAAATTTCATCAGGAATATCAGCAATCTGTCAGGAACAGAAAGTACTATCAGTCCAGACAAGTTTCATATACATTGTGATGAAGATTGGTGCCCAATACCACATGTCAGTCTCAAGAGCAATAATGAAACTATACGACAGCATAAAAAGTAAGTGTTAACCAATAAAGACCAACATATCATCTACAACTAGATTAATCTAAATTTATGAGTTTCCACCCTCTTAAAATTAGAACCATACATTTTGGACTAAAACACTGGAAATTCAGTTAAAAAAAACTACTTAAGGCCAGTACTGATCAGACAGAGATTCAGCCAGCTACAGGGTTTTCCATCAAATCATTGTCACTTGCTACCTCAATGTTATCTGATGTGAATACTGCATCCTGAATTTTACTGTCACATGATGGTGCTAAAGAAAAATTATACAAATTATACAAACACTTAAAAAAAGGCAGCCCGATGCAGGTAGCTCCCGCTTGCAGAGGGTCCGGGGAAGGGTCCAACCCATTTAGGTCTTTTGTACGCAGCCTTTGCCTGCATTTCTGCAAGAGGCTGTTTCCAAGACTTGAACCCATGACCTCATGGTCACAAGGCAACAGCTTTACCGCTGCGCCAGGGCTCCCCTTCTTTTGTATACATTTATTGGAATATTTATATAAACACTTCTAATAGAAAAAAATTTGGAGCCAATTTATAGTGAACAACCTAGAGACTTTTGTGTACATTGTTGGCGAAAGTTGGTACTTTGACTGCACTGATACTTACATATGCTTGTAAAGGCTAAAGGGAAGGAGTGAGTGTTTCAGTGCCTAGTCTGTGCATTGTTTTAGCTATGCCCAACTATAGACACTTCTCATGCAAACCACAAAGGAAGTATCAAAGAAGGTGTATATATAAATGTCACCGGTATTCAATCCAGAAACCGGCTCTACATGAACAATCCAGAAACCGGCTCTACATGAAACATCAAGTATTAAGCAACAAGTACCTCACGCAGCTCAAGAAGTTGATCCCTTGTATAACGAACACGTTCATGTGGCTCAAAGAGTGAGCCACCAATCTGCATACGGTACAAACCGTGTCAGGATAGCACAAAAAAGGGCCATTTGACGGCACAGCATGTCAAAAAAATACAATAAGAACTTGGACCCACTATTAAGTCATCTTAGTAATAAACAGCATAGCAAGGAAAGCTAATTTTAGTTTACTACTTGACCACATCATATAGTACACCCATAATCATACAAGTGAAGCGCAAGGCTTGAAATCCATGAGCGGGTACACACAATTCATCAGAATCTAAAAAATCGCGTCCCAGAGACGAGTACCAATCCTTTGTTGCGCATCAGCACCTCACTAAACCTACCTAAGCGGTGTGAGGACTGAGGCCGGATAAATCTCTCTATATCTGACATCGAAATAAAACCCAGCAGCAATACAGCTCCTCTACGATAAACACGGCCCCTCAGCACCGAAATCCGATCGTTGCCCCCGGATCTTCGCCTCCCGCCTGCACATAGACCAATCGAAACCGCTACGAACAACGAACCCGTCCGCCCCCAGATCGGGCGGGCGCGGCTAGGCCAGCTCACCTTGGAGATGCCGGAGGCGCTCCCGCCGTGCGGGCGGAGGAAGTCTCCGGAGCCGGAGGCGGCGGCCGCGAAGGCGGGGGAGAAGAGGCGGCCGGCGCGGGGGCCGCCGCCGCCGCCGCCAGGGCGCAAGCTGATTACGGGCTGATCCGACTGCATGCTTCCGGGGAACGAATCCGACCGGGCAAGCGAACCGCGCGGGGCTCGATCAAGGAATCGGCGAGCGCGCCGGGAAAAAATCCGCGAAGGAATCGAAGGTTGTGGGCGAGGAGGGTTCCGTCTGCGACCTCTCTTTCGGAGAAGAGAGGAGAAGGGGAGAGAGGCGTGGGCGACAGGAGGAGGTGGGTTTTATCGGTGGAGCTTGTTAGGGCTGTTGGGCTGCGCCGTAGTTTCCCGGGATTAGGTGGGCAGTTTCGTACGTACGCGTGAGGTTTTGAGCAGACAAGAGTGCGCAGGGCCCACCTGTCGGGGCGTATTGGCCCGTGTGGTGGCAGGTAATGACGGTTCTGGACAGCTGAGCCTGGGATATCTACAGATGGGTGTCCGTTCGGCGTCAGCTGGAATGGACTGTGATGTTATCTTTCTCGGTAACATTAGCCCTGAGTAGAGTATGTACAATGTTAGTGTATATTTAGGGAACTTAGCAAATATCTATAAATCTAATTTTGATTGAAAAAGTCATATATCACTAGATAAGAAGATATAAAATTAATTTTTTTCTATTTAGACCTAATTGAATGGACATGGTTTTATCTGATAATATGCTGTTGTTAGTAACATAGTAAAAAGAGGTTAGTATGGTCTGGCTCTACCAAGCCCTAACCTTAAAATTTGTGTGTGTGGCAAAGATAGTGAAGTCACTGCGGGTAAAGTCCGTGCCTGCAACAGTAATAAAAATGTGTATTCCATCCAACGTAAGTCTTATTTTAGACATTGATGTGATCATCAATGCAATACTTTAATTTGACTGCGGTTACTGGTAAAAACATATATATAACATGGAAAATTGTAATATTATGAAATATTTATTCGAGACAAATTTCGTTATATTGGCAAATGTTCGATCGGAACATTAAAAGAATTTAGACGTGTTGGTATACAAATAACCTAAAACAGCAGTACTCCCTCCGTCCCCATAAACTTGTTGCTTTGTAGTTCATTTTTGAACTACAAAGCGACAAATTTATGGGGACGGAGGGAGTACTTATTTGCGGATAAAGAGAATAATTGTCTAAGCAATGAAATAATGGTGGAGAAAATAAGATGGCCTGCAGTCAGATCAGTGAGCCTGCGTTAACCTTAATCACCTAACATATCGGGCCCATTAACTTGGGAACCACGCCCATTTCGCAGGCCCAGTTGTCACGTAGCCATATACCATAAGCGCGAAAAAAAATATGCTCAGTGTTCATGTGCTGTGAAGGCCAGTGGCCAGAAAAAGATCTACTTACACAGTGTTCGTGTGCTGGGCAATGACGTGTCTGTGATATCTTGTGTGTCTGCCACTGCCAGCCATATTATGTGAAGACATGTCAATCATTCCGATCAGTTACTATAACGATCGAGCTCCATAAACCTGCCGTTTCATTGCCCTGGCGAACCTAGAGCAGCAATTCGTGCGTGAGATGACAGCGCCATGCATGGACATGGTTCCTGCTTCTCCTCCCTCTCGTCCCCTTTCTCGGTCGCACGCTACTCGTCGGCAAGGCTAGCTATTCCGTGCCGAGAGAGCAAGGAAACGGCGAAAGCAGCAGCAAGACGACGCGCGGCCACACCGTCCCGCCGGGCACTAGGCCAGATCAACCTCTAAGCTATCGGTCGGGACGCGTAGCCGTAATCATGGTTTGAGGAAGAAATGCTTCATCACGATTAATAGTGTTGATTTCTTTGGCCTTAGGATCAAAGCTTGAACACCTAACCGAACCACTTAGGCATAGTCAACATGAACTAAACACTTAACCAACTAATCAATCAAGCAATGCATAGACATGAATTGAGATAGAGGATGAGAGGTGAGGGTCGATGTTATCTTCAGCGGGGCTGTTTGACGCCATTGGGCTTAAACAGAGATCGGTGAAGACAGATCGTTGATGCAGTGAAGATCGACGGCGAAGACGACGGTGTTCTCGGTCGTTGAAGGTGGCGCACGTAGGTGGCAGCGGCAGAAACAATAGATTGGTTTGGCAAGGGCCTCAGGAGCAATTTGGCACACATGCCTTATGCCCCTAAAGGCCTCATGTTCTTATAGCGCGTACGGTGGGGGGCGCCAACGGAACCGAGTCCGTTGCGCCCCCGAGGGTACCGCGCGGCTGAGGATTGGAGTCGGGCGTGGGTTGTTGCCCCACGCCCGATTCTTATGGGAGATTGAGTCCTCCCGTTGGTTGTTGTCCAATGGGGTGAGACCGGGATCAACTAACATTCTCCCCTTTGATCACGGGACAACTTATTTCTTATTAACTTATACTTATTATAAATTATTAAACTTATGTATATTTCTTCTTGCTTTGACATAAGGAGCATGACGCATCAGAAACATCCATTTACGTAATGTTCGACTCGAAGACCACAATATGTCTCACAATTAGAAATAACCTTATGCTTAGGTGTCCCCTTAGTATCCAAGATTTGTTTCACAGACTCTCACCTAATCCCATGTCGGCTACGTGTTCTCTGAACACATTTAGAGGGAGACCCTTGGTTAGCGGATCCGCAAGCATTTTATTAGTTCTTATATGCTCGAGACTAATTGAACTATCCTGGATTCTCTCCTTTACAACATAATACTTAATGTCGATGTGTTTGGCAGCACCACTCAACTTGTTGTTGTGAGAGTATGTCACTGCTGGCTCATTATCGCAGTATAACTTAAGTGGTTTATGAATGCTGTCTACCACTTTTAGACCGGGAACAAATTTCTTAAGCCAAGATGCCTGTCCAGTGGCCTCATAACAAGCTATGAACTCAGTATACATTGTGGATGATGCAATTATGACTTGCTTAGAGCTTCTCCACGATATAGCTCCATTCGCGAGGGTGAATATATAGCCTGACGTGGATTTCTTAGTATCCACACAACCCGCGTAATCTGAATCTGAGTAACCCACTATTTTTAATGGGTCCGACTTACTATACCATAACATGAGGTTCTTAGTACCCTGAATGTATCTTAGAGCATTCTTAAGTGCTTTCCAGTGGTCTAAGCCTGGATTAGTTTGATATCTGCCAAGCATCCCAGTCACGAAAGCTAAGTCAGGGCGCGTACATGTTTGAGCATACATTAAGCTTCCGACAGCAAAAGCATACGTAATTCCTCTCATCTGATCAACCTCATACTGATTCTTAGGCGACTGCGATTGTGAAAATTTTTCACCCTTAACTATTGGGACAGGCGAGGGCTTACAACCTTGCATACCGTACTTTTTGAGCACGCTTTCTAAGTATGCCTTCTGAGATAGTCCTAATACCCCCTTTCTTCGATCTCGGTGAATCTCAATTCCTAGGACATAGGAAGCTTCACATAAATCCTTCATCTCAAAGTTTGAAGACAAACACTTCTTAGTTTCTAAAAGTAGGTTGACATCACTACTTGCCAGTAGTATGTCATCTACGTATAATATGAGGAAAATAAATTTCTCATTCTTAAACTTAGCATAAATGCAGTTATCCTCCTCATTCTCCTTAAACCAAACTTTCTTATCATCTCATCGAACTTTAGGTACCATTGCCTTGAAGCTTGCTTAAGTCCATAAATAGACTTCTTCAAGTGGCATCCCATGTGTTCCTTACCCTCAATGACAAAACTCTTTGGTTGAGCCATGTAGACGTCCTCATAAAGATCCCCATTGAGGAATGCCGTCTTTACATCCATTTGATACAATTCTAAGTCATAATGTGCTACTAATGCCATGATGATTCGAAATGAATCTTTAGACGACACAGGAGAGAAGGTCTCGTTATAATTAATACCTTCCCGCTGCGTGAATCCCTTAGCCACAAGCCTAGCCTTATACTTTTCGATATTCCCTTTAGAGTCACGCTTAATCTTGTAGACCCATTTACAGCCTACCGTTTTGGCTCCTTTTGGAATCTCTACTAAGTCCCAGACTTTGTTGGCACTCATAGATCTTATTTCATCTTCCATGGCTTTACGTCATTCGGATGACTGAGGTCTACTCATGGCATCTTCAAAAGAGGTGGGATCATCCTCAATATGAATTTCTTCACTTAAGTATAACTGATAATCACTTGGAATTGCCGATCATCTTACTCTTTGTGATCTTCTTATTTGTGCATCATCTAAGGGTTGAGGTTGTTGTTGAACCTCATCTCGTTCGACCACATCTTCAACAGGCTCAAGAAGGTGAAACGCAATTGGACACGAGTGACACAGTGGTTTACGTGGTTCGGGCCGCCTGAGCGTAATACCCTACTCCACGGGTGTGTGTGTGTGTGTTGTATTAACTTGTGAACTTCAGAGCGTTCGAGAGTTCTCTCTTTCGTGTATCGTCGGTTTGTCCTTTTATAGTACAAGGACAAACCGTTACAAGTCAGCCTGGCCCGACATGTGGCCCTGGCGGTTACTAGTATTGATACACGAGATTAATTGTTGTTAATAACCCTGTAACGGCTCCGACAGTGCCGTTACAGGTGTTAAGATCGTCCGATTAAGTATCATTAACGTGGAATTAATGATAATTAATCGGGTCTTGAAGTCCGCGGCTGTCCTTTGGAGATCCGGAGCCGTTACAATGTCTCCCGGGGGTTTGAAGTGGCCAGCTCCGACGTATGGACACATGGCAGCTTCGGAGCTTGCTTGTGGGAAGCGGGAAGCTCCAGGGTGGCCTGGCACGTGTCAGGTCCGGAGCTTCTCTCGGTCAGGGGTTAAATCCGGAGGTGCCGTTTCGGTACCTAGCCCGGAGCTTCGCCCTTGTGGGTAGTAGCTCCGGTCTGGCGGTACACGTGGCAACCTAGGGGTTAACCATGTTGGAGAAGCAGGTCCGGTTATGTCTGACAAGTGGGCCCCCGAGGGTCTTCAATTTGAGTAGATGTCCTTCCCTTGAGATCTTTGTAACCTCAGGGGGTGTATGGTTTTTAGGGTACCGACAGTGGCCCCCTGGACCTACCAACGGGGTGAAGCCATTCTGCCGGAGGTGGGTCCACACTTGCGACTCTTGAACTGGGTCTTCAAGGGTCTTCGGAGGTGCCTTTGGCGGGGCTTTACGGTTAAGTCCCGACGCGTGGCGCACCTCAGGCGGCAGATAAGATCTTTGACGTGCGGATCTCTCGCAATTGAAGGTCGCCGGTTCCCGATACGAAAACCGTATCGGTTCCGCGCGCCTTGTCAGTCCGCCGCCTTTGGGTTTCCCGCCTCGTGATGACAACTGTTCGCCTGGGTAAGAACCTCGACTTGATCGTCAGGGTGGTCCCGGGCCCTCTTGTCATCGGCAGGGTTGAATTCTTGAGTAGTATCCTTGACTCCCCCGCAGTTTCCATCCAAGCGTTGCGAGGGCTTACTTAAGAAGGAAAGCGCACCGTCGGGAGTTCTTTACGCTTTCCATCTGTTCTTGTGCTCAAACTCCCGACTTGTACTTTGCTCCTCTTCTCTTGCCTAACTGTGCTGCGATGGAGTTGGGTCTGCGTGAGAGTCGTTTGAAGACGGAAAGCGATCTGAAGAAGGTCCGAGCCCTCATGGGGTGGTCGTCGGACTTCTTCAACCGTTCAGTTCGCGCCGGCGGGGAGCTTCCCTTTAAAAAGGAGCACTCCGGCGAGATGGTGTACTTTTCATCGTACGCCATGGTGGGGTTGATCCCACCGTTTTCTTCTTTCTTCTTGATGCTGCTGGACTTCTATGGTCTGCAGCTATACCACCTTGGCCCTCACTCCATTCTCCTTGTGTCCATCTTTGTCCACTTCTGCGAGATGTGGGTGGGCATCCCTCCCTGCATCGAGCTCTTCCGAACCTTCTTCACCGTCCAAACCACCGGCCGAAGCGACGAGTATCTTGGCTTCTACTACTTCGTGAAGCGCAAGAAGTGCCCGTTCAAGTACCTCCGGTCATTCCCTTCCGGGAAGTGGGATGACTGGAAGAAAGATTGGGTAGTCGTCCGGGTGGAGGAGCATGAGCGGTTGGAGTTGCCAGACGGTCTGCCCGGCATTGACACGTCGGTGTGGAGCGAAGTTCCGGTGCTGGCGGCAGCTTTCGACCCCGTCCTGACCAGGATCTGCCAATGTGTGGAGGGAGGATTGACTCCCCAGGCGGTGTTCTGCAACTTCTTGTCCAACAGGTGGGCGCCGCTGAAGAGGAGGGAGAAGCTCGCCTGGGCCCTCAACAGCGTGATGGACGAGGACCGGGTTGAAACCGGGTTGAAGTCCAGCATGGTGGGGAGGTCCCTGGAGTTTCACCTCAAGAAATTCCAGCACGGCATCGATGTTGACGGAGAGTACTTGACTCCGCCGCCGGCTTTCCTCCCCCTGAACGTGGAAGTTGAGTTCAGCAGGGAGCTCCGGCGGAAGATGCCCGCGCTTGACGACCTTGGCGTCGTCGAGAGAAGATCAACCGCCCGGTTGGCGATCCCCGGGTTGTCCGAAGGCGGCTCCGCCCCTGTTTCTCAGCCAAGAGCTGAGGTCATCGGCAAGGGCAAGGAGCTGGCGGAGGAGCCGGAGAGCCGGAAGAGAAAGCTGCGACATGCTGACGGAAGGTCCGTCGGGCTTGCCACCTCCCCCCCAGTTCCCCGTCCTCAGGAAGGAAGATCCTCCGCCGCCGTGGCGGCTGTCCCCGTGGTGGGGTCTTTTCGGAGCGCTACTGTTCCGGCAGTGGGATCCTCCCGGAGTGCGACTGTCCCCATGGTGGATCCATCCGGAGGTGCCAGTTCCGGGCAGGCGACTCCGGCACGAGAAGCGGTGAGGGCCTCCAGGTCCAGGAGTTCCTCCCGGTCAAGGAGAGCTCCGACCCGGGAAACGCCCGCGGCCACGGCAAGTCCTGGGAGTCCTCCCAGAGCTCCTACGCCGGCCGTGGCCAGTCCGGAACGTCCGGGAAAGAGGTTCCGCGCAAGCTGGTGCGTGAGCCTCCCAAGGTAATTTTTCTTTCTTACCTCGATTAACTTTTAATTGTAGCATCTATTTGCTCAATTTCTTCGTTCTTTATCTGCAGCGTTCCCAAGAAGGGGAGTGAAGCTCCGCCCTCAGCCACAGTGTCTGAGGCTGCGGGGGCTTCTGCTCCAGCTCCGGTGCCGCCCCAAGCGGAGGCTGCGACAGCTCCGGCGCCGGCTTTCGTGGTCATGGACCTCGACTCGTCTCCAGAAGTTCCCGTGGTAGCGCCGGACCACGGGATTGAAGATGCGCCAGCGGCACCCGTCCCGGAGGTTGAAGCTCCGGGTCCTGGTGCTGCAGAAGTAGAAGCTCCGGCTGTTGAGTCGGAGGGAGTAACGGTCCCGGCTTCAGAGCCGGAAAGTGCTGAAGTCCCGGCGGTTGAGCCGGAGGTAGTTGAAGCCCCGGCATGCGAGCCGGAAGTTGAAGTGGTTCCGGTAGTTGAGCCAGTTACTTCCGAAACTCCGGTCGCAGAGCCGGTAACTATTGGAGCGCCGGCTGCAGAGCCGGTGATTGTTGGAGCGCCGGCCGCAGAGCCGGTGGCTGTTGGAGCGCCGGCCGCAGAGCCGATGGCTGAAGAGGTGAGGGAGTTTGAGCCTCCCTCAGAAGAAGTGTCCCGGCCGGAGCCAGTGGAGGCGACGACGTCGATGGTACCCGTGGCGGAGCCAGAGTGCCTGAACGAAGTCGCCGGCCCCCAGCCTGAGGGGGCAAATGAAGACTTGGTGGCGGGACCTTCTTCGGTGGCGACTGAGGCCATCCCGGAGGAGTGCCCTAGCGCTTTGGAAGCTCGGGGTTCCACTCTTGTAGAGTGGGACCCAATTTTTGTAAATGAAGACCCGCTGGAACCAGCGGAGGAGATCCCAGAAGGTCCGGAGCCCATCTCGCTGTCGATGTCCATCGACAACGCCTGCTCCAGTCTACGTCAAGTCCAACTAGCCTTCTTCCACGACAGCAAGGCTCTTGAAGAGGAGCGCCAAACCCTTAGGCGGTGGCGTAATCGACTCCAATTCGAGACCAAGCTGGCGCAGTCGAGGCTTGCGGATGACAAGGAATGGATCAGGCGGGAGAAGGTCCGCCTGGAGCTCTGGGGTGAGCTGCTGGATGAGAGGGAGAGCATGACTCACGCCCTCGACGCTCAATCCCGGGAGTTCCATGACCAAGCTAAGGCTGCTAACGACGCGGCCAACGCTCGGTTCGATCAACTCGAGGCCATCAGCACCGCACTCATCAAGCGCCGAGAGGCACTTGAAGGAAGGGAAAGGCGGCTCGAGGATGAGGAGCAAAAACTCCTGGAGCTACGGGATGACGTCTTGCGACGGGAGGAAGAGCTCGCCGAGAAAACAGCTCTGGCGGACAAGGGCCTCGAGGAGCGCACTAAAAAATTGGAAGAGCGCTGCCTCGAGGAGGAGGAGAAGACCTGGGTGCGGGAGTAGGAACTCTACGAGTACGAGTGTGCCCTTATCGCCCGGGAGAAGAAAGCGGAGGCTAGGGAGAAGGACCTGGTTGACCGCCAGAACAAGATCCACCTCCGGGAGGAGGAGCTCGGAAGACTTGAGAAGCGGGTTGCTGCGAAAATCCAGCAGAACGCCAAAGAAGTTGAGCGCCTCTCCCGCGAGAATTCGGAGCTGACGGCGGCCCGGAGATCCCTGGAAGAGGTGAAGAACCTGAGGAAGGCGGACTCCCTGCAAATTTGGGAGTTCCTGAGCAAGGCCGACGATGCGTTGGCGCCGATGGGTTTCAGCCCCGTGCTCCCGGATGATCCGGAGCCGGAGCCGGACCTTGCGTTGCAAGCGTTGAGCGCTGCGGGCAGCAAGCTCTCCAAGGTGGGCGACGTCATCGCGGACCAACTGGAGGTCGAGGGGCAATCCCTGGCTAGGAACGTCACAGAATATGTGTTGACGTGCTACACCAGCCGGAACTCTCGATTTCCTCTGGACCCGGTGCTTGAAGGCCCCGTCGAAGGAGAAGGCGAAGCTACCCGAGTCAGCGTGTCGGAGGTCGCCCAGAAGGTCGCCGAATTCTTCCATAGGGTCTAGGATCATCTCTCTTAGCCTTTACTTGTATCTTCTCTTCTTCCTCAATTTTGTAATCCCTTGTCTCCAGATGTAATCTCCGGTCTTCTGATGAAATGAAATCCCCAATTTTTCGTGAATTTCATTTTTTTTTGTCTTCAACATCTTTGTCTTCACTTGGCCCCCTGGTAGATGTGCACAATTTGATTGTGGATATATACCAAAAGGATGTTGAGTTTTGTTGAAGACAAGTTTACTTCGAACTCGTATAATTTAGGTCCGAAGTTTTCGGTAGTGAAGGTCCCTTGAAGTCGTCGGAGCTTAGAAGCTCCGGCACTGTCCATCGCCGGAGCTTAGTAGCTCCGGCAATAGCCTCTACCAACACGTTTAGCGTCGATAGTTAATACTCCAAGGTGTCGGAGCTTAGTAGCTCCGGCAATGACCCTTGCCACGCCTGGTTTGTTGGCAACAGACTCTAGTGATAGGGTCTTCTCACCATCTTTAAGTCAACACCGACGGTTGACGCCCTGGTGGTAGTCGGAGCTTGGTTAGCTCCGGTTTTTCTCCCTCAACTTTGGGTTCATTTTTCCTGCACACTTAAGCCAAGAAAAATAGTAAAATTCGCTCCTTATCTATAACTTCGTCGCGGCTTACGGTTCTCAAGAGAATTTTAAGTTGAACACGATTTTTAGTACGACTCGATGAATTGTCTTTTCTTTTAGATCCAATTGTCCATGGACCCACCTTACTTTGGCCTGCCGGGATGTAGGTAGAGTGGCGTACTTAGGGTGCTTGACCATGCTAAGTCGATAGCGCACTCCGGCCCTAGAATGGCTTGGCGGCTTTCAGGCGAGTTGGTCACAGACAATATTTAAATCTAAAAAATCCGACAATTCGACTCGAATCGTACGTAAACCGGTCAAACTAGAATTTCTTAAGAATTGCACGTTTCTGTTATAGACAAGAAAGAGAAAAATAAAAATGTCGAGCCTATGCAAAATGAATGCACGTGGAGTCTATTTCACATGAAGATGTCTTTCATTATAGGTCCGGGGTACAGGGGAAACAAGCACACTCTTAGGGTACGGAACCAGGCTAAGTGTGTTTGGTTTCTCATTTGACCCAGGGTAGTTAGCCACACTTCTAGTCCGGAGACTGTATCAAGTGTTGCATGAGCTTTTCAAACCTTTCGGGAAAGGTCCGGCTGCTCTCCCGGAGGAGCTACCCGACTCTGTACAATGACTCTATAACATACATTTCAAGTTACTTAAGACTCACCTCCATGGAATTAAGTGTAGAACTTACGGAGGTGCTCGATGTTCCAAGGATTTGGGAGAGGTGTCCCATCCTCAGTAGCCAAGCGAACGCTTCCGGGACGGGATACTTTGATCACTCGGAAGGGCCCTTCCCAGCCGGGGGAGAGTTTGTTTTGCCCTTCTCTGGATAGTATTCTCCGTAGCACCAGATCGCCTTCCTCGAGCTGTCGGTTGTGTACATGCCGCTGGTGATAGCGCCGTAGAGCTTGGCGGTATCGGGCGTTCCGAACAGCTGCTTGGCACCTTCCCTCCTCGAGGAGGTCTAGGTCTTCACGCCGGAGCTGGTCCTGCGCGGCTTCGTCGAAGGTCCGGACTCGGAGGGAACCCAAGGTGATTTCCGGAGGAAGGATCGCTTCAGCTCCGTACACCAGGAAGAAGGGTGTTTCTCCGGTAGCCCGACTTGGAGAAGTCCTGTTGGCCCATAGAGTGGGCGGAAGCTCTTCGATCCAATTGGCTCCGTGCTTTTTCAAACGCTCATAAGTGCGTGTTTTGAGTCCTTTAAGGATCTCTGCGTTTGCTCTCTCGGCTTGTCCATTGCTGGCAGGATGAGCTACAGAAGCGTAGCAAACCTGTATGTCGAGGTCTTCGCAATATCCTTGAAATGCGGAGCTTGTGAACTGAGTCCCATTATCAGTGATGATCTTATTTGGGACTCCGAATCTGCTCACGATAGATTGTAGAAAATTGATTGCAGATTGTTTGTTGATCGTCACAACAGGAGTAGCTTCCGACCACTTGGTGAACTTGTCGATGGCGACATACAGGAACTTGTAACCTCCGACGGCTCTTGGGAAGGGTCCCAAGATGTCCACCCCCCACACAGCGAAAGGCCATGTAGGAGGTATCATTTGCAAGGACTGAGCAGGTGTATGAATTTGCTTTGCATGAAATTGGCATGCTTTGCATTTCTTCACTAGCTCAGTGGCATCCTGGAGCGCTGTAGGCCAGTAGAAGCCGTGCCGAAAGGCTTTTCCGACCAGCGTGCGGGAAGATGCGTGGTTCCCACACTCACCTCCATGGATTTCTGCGAGGAGCTCGCATCCTTCTTCCCTTGTGATGCACCGCATTAGGATGCCGTTGGCACCGCGCCGGTAGAGATCCCCTTCTACCAACGTGTATCTTTTAGCCAATCTGACTACCCGGTCAGCGGATACATCATCGTCAGGAAGGATGTTGTCTTTCAAGTAGTTCCGGATCTCCGAGATCCATGCATCGGAACTGACTTGAGCATTTGAGTCTTGCGTGTTGGGTTGCTCGGAGCTTCCGGCAGCACCTACGACCCTTGATGGCTGCCATGGTAACAGGGCCATCGGGACCGTCAGCTTCGAGATGCTGATCTCGCCCCCTTCGTTCAGTTCGGCAGGCTGAACTGTGGGTTTTGACAACCTCCGGACAAAGGTTCCGTCAGGAGCCGGAGCTCCAGTTGACGCCTTGGTCGAGAGTTCGTCAGCTTCAGCGTTGTGAGCACGCTGAACATGGTGAAGGTCTAGGACTTCAAAGTCCTTCTGAAGCCTCTGGACTTCAAGGAGGTAAGCAGCCAGCTGGAGATTATTGCAGGAGCATTCACCCTTCACCTGTTTGATGACAAGTTGTGAATCTCCTTTGACCAGCAACTGCTTGACACCATGTGATAGTGCCACCTTTAATCCATAGATGAGTGCTTCGTACTCCGCCATGTTGTTGGTTGCCTTGAAGTCAAGGTGTACCATGTATTTCACCTTCTCCCCGGTTGGTGCGAGGAGAAGGATTCCAGCTCCGGCTCCCTGCTTTTGCATGGAGCCGTCGAAGTAAAGGGTCCAGTGAGGCTTAGTGAAGGCTGGAACTTGAGGTTCCGTCTTCTGCTCGCTGGGGCCCCCAGGGTTTAATGGAGAGGGAGTCCATTCTGCCACGAAATCTGCCAACGCTTGACTCTTGATTGCTTGTCTTGGAATGAATTCAAGGTCGAATTCAGCCAATTCCGCCGCCCACTTTGCAATATTCCCAGTTGAATTGGAATTATGCAGGATCGCTCGAAGTGGATATGAGGTCACCACCAAGACTTTGTGAGCTTGGAAATAGTATCGAAGCTTCCTTGAGGCAATAAGAACTGCATAAAGCAGTTTATGCACCTCTAGGTATCGAGTCTTGGCATCATGTAACACTTCACTGATGAAGTATACCGTGCGTTGAATGGTCCGGACCCTCCCGGAGGGGTCCGGAGCTTCCTCTTCATTGATCCGGACCCTCTCGTAGGGGTCTAGACTCTCTTCGGGGACCTCCAGGTTCTGGATGGAGGAACCCGGAGCTTCTTCAGGAATGACCTGGATCCTCTCGGAGGGATCCAGGTCCTCTGATGTGGCTTCTTGTGGGTTCAAGTCTGGGAGCTGGGACCCAGACTCGCTTTCAGGAACCTCCGGACCCTCCCGAAGGGGTCTGGATTCCTGAGTATTGGGTAGTTCCGGTCTCTCCGCAACCAGAACCATACTGACGACTTCGTCAGCAGCTGAAATGTAAAGCAATAAAGGCTCACCAGGGTTCGGAGCTACCAAGACTGGTAGGGTGGTGAGGAACTGTTTCAGCTCCTGGAATGCCTTCTCTGCTTCTTCAGACCATTGGAATGGTCCGGACTTCCTCAGTAACTTGAAGAAGGGAAGTGCCCTTTCCGCCAGTCTTGAAATGAACCGGCTGAGGGCTGCTAGACATCCAGTTAATTTTTGGACGTCTTTGATGCGGGTTGGTGGCCGCATGTCTTCAATGGCTTTTATCTTCGCCGGATTAGCCTCTATGCCCCGGTGACTTACCAGGAAACCAAGAAGCTTTCCGGAACTAACCCCGAAGACGCACTTGTCTGGGTTTAGCTTCGTGCGGGTGGCCCGCAGCTTATCGAAGACAGCCTGCAAGGTGTCCAAGAGGGACTCCTTGTTTTTGACTTTGACCACGATGTCATCGACGTACACTTCCACTATGTCTCTAATGAGTTCTTCGAAAGTTTTGTACATAGCTCGTACAAAAGTTGAAGCTGCATTCTTGAGACCAAAAGGCATGGCTGTGTAACAATACAATCCGTCCACTGTGATGAATGAAGTATGCACTTCATCCTCCCTAGACATCCTGATTTGATGATATCCAGAATATGCGTCTAGAAAACACAGTAACTCGCACCCGGAGGTGGAATCCACTATCTGATCTATTCTAGGTAGTGGGAATGGATCTTTTGGACATGCCTTATTCAGTGTGGTGTAGTCGATGCACATCCGAAGTTTCCCGCCGGCCTTGGGCACAACGACTGGGTTTGCCAGCCATTTTGGATGGTAGACTTCTCGGATGAATCCGGCTTCGAGCAACTTCTTCACTTCTTGTCGGATGAAGTTCTGTCGCTCCACAGATTGCTTCCGAGGTTTCTGATGCACAGGCCGAGCGTCGGGGTAAATCTTCAGATTGTGCTCAATCACTTCCCTGGGAATCCCAGGCATTTGTGACGGTTGCCAAGCAAACACGTCAACGTTAGCCCGGAGGAAAGTGATGAGCGCGAGTTCCTATTTGTCGTTCAAGCCACCCGATATGCGGGTAGTTTGAGTGACATCGGAACCAATTTGGACGACTTTGACGGGAATGTCAGTGTCGCCGCTTGGCTGCACACGGGGTGCAGAGGTCGAGCCTCGTTGACGAATGCTCAGAGGTTGTGGAGCTTGCTTCTGTCTGGAGTCCTCCTCTTGCGCTGTGGTGAGTGCGTGGAGTTCCTCCAGAGCAGTTACTCCGGCAGTGCGATCTCCGCGGATCCGGAGAACGCCTACTGGTGTTGGCATCTTCAACACCAGGTATCCATAATGAGAAGCTGTCATGAATTTGTACAAGGCAGGTCTACCCAAGATGGCGTTGAATGGTAAGTTGATCTGAGCGACGTCAAAGACCAACTTCTCGGTGCGATACTTCTCCCGGGTCCCGAAGGTAACGGGGAGAGTAATAGCTCCGAGTGGAGTAATGGCCCCCGGACCTACTCCGGAGAAAGGTCGAGAGGGCTGGAGGTCCGAAGGTCGGAGCTGAAGCTTAGTGAAAGCTTCAAAGCTGATGAGGTTAAGCCCCGAACCTCCGTCTACCAGGACATGATGGAGCTGGATGTTGTTGATGGTGGGAGATACCATCAAGGGCAATTGGCCAGCTCCGACCATGCTTTGAGGACAGTCCGAAGCATCAAAAGTGATGGGTGTGTCCATCCACTTTCAATGTGGCTCCGGTCTAGCTGTAGGAGCCACAACAGCCATATCCCGTCGCATAGTCTTGATGACACGACGAGAAGTGATGTCCCATGATCCACCAAAGATGGTGTTCATGGTTTTTTGACGCTCGTTGTCGGAGATGTCGGAGTCATCGTCGACGGAGGTGTAGACGGCTTTCAGAACCTTTTTGGGGTCCTGAAACCCTAACTCCTCTTCAGCCGGAGCTTCATCGACCTTTTGTTTTCCCTCCCTCTGTCGGAAGGGAGACCCTTCCTGGCGCTTGTGGTAGCGCTCGGCAAGGTTTTGGACCTCCCGGCAGTCCTCCAGTCTGTGGCTGCCCGTTTTGTGAATGGGGCACCACATCTTGGATTTGCCGCCGTCCGCAGAATACGTTCGAGGTCGCTTCTCGGGGCGTGGCCCACGGCCACCAGGAGTTGCAGTGGCTGCAACGTTGGATGTGCCGGCCGACGGCTTCTTCTTGCCGTTGGTCTTCTTTTTCTTCTTGCCACTCCCGGAGGTAGCGGCTTCTTCTTTGGAGGATTTTTTATGATCCTCCGAGGCTGGCTTGGAGTGCATTTCACGGCCCTCCGCAGCTCTGACACATTTGTCAGCTAGGCTGAAGAGCTCCGTGACGCTGGTGATCTCTTTGATCGCCAGCTTCTCCAACATCTTCTTGTCTCGTACACCCTGTCTGAATGCCACAATGACAGAAGCGCTTGAGATAGAAGGGATTGTGTTACGTACCTGAGAGAATCTCTGGATGAATGACCGCAAAGATTCTCCTCCTTTTTGCACGACCGCAAAAAGGTCCAGTTCAGTGCCCGGTCGGGTGTATGAACTCCCGAAGTTGGCAGTGAACTGACGGCACAGTTCCTCCCAACTGTAAATAGAGTTGGGTGGAAGGCTCATAAACCAGGACCTGGCGGTCCCAGTTAAGGCCACTGGAAAATAGTTGGCCATTACAGCCTCGTTTCCTCCAGCTGCTAAGATTGCAGTGGAGTATATCTGCAGAAATTCTACGGGGTTGACAGTCCCGTCGAATTTTTCCGGCAGATGTGGCCGGAACTTCTGTGGCCATCTAACCATGCGTAGGTGCATGGCTAGGGCGGAACAGCCTCCTCCTACTCCTTCCAGAGTAGAAAGGTCTTGAGCATCTCGTCTTTCTCGAGCTCGCTCGATGTGGACACGACCATCCTGTTGGCGGTATCAGCGATCAAGTTCCGCCCGGAGGTCATGTGTCGAAAGCCGAGATGCGGTATGGGTGCGTCGTGCCCGAGAGGGCAACGACGTCACTTGCTGTGACGCAGCTCGTCTTCGGTTGTTGGAGACATGTGGACCAAGTCTTCCAGACAACGTCCGTCGCTGCGACGAGGCCCGCCCTGAAGGAGGTGGACCCTGGTTGTTGAGGCGTTCGGCCGCTGCTGCGACCAAATGCTCAACATCAGCCCTCCATTGCTCCATGGCACCTTGAGATACATCCGGAGGAGGTGGTCGCTGGAGGAGAGCACGCGCTGCATGGAGCGCATGTTCTGGGTTGTCACGACTTGCCGGCGCAGAATGTGACGCCGGTGCACCATCATGATGTCCGGCATGTCTTGCCGGAGAAGATGGTGATGGTGGGAGTGTGACTCCTGCTGGTGCTGAGGCTCCTACCGGTGGCTGCATGTTGGAGGGATTGCCTCCGAAAGCCTGAGCAGCAGGTTGCCCGTTGGATGATCCAGCCGCAGAATTCACCATTCTTGAAGATCTCAGGCGCCCCTACCTGGCGCGCCAACTGTCGACTGTTGGAGTCGGCAGATCCCCTGACACTACGAAAGTGTTGAAGGAGTTTGTGGTTCGGTTTGGGCGCGCGGAGACTCAAGAAGGTGAAACGCAATTGGACACGAGTGACACAGTGGTTTACGTGGTTCGGGCCGCCTGAGCGTAATACCCTACTCCACGGGTGTGTGTGTGTTATATTAACTTGTGAACTTCAGAGCGTTCGAGAGTTCTCTCTTTCGTGTATCGTCGGTTTGTCCTTTTATAGTACAAGGACAAACCGTTACAAGTCAGCCTGGCCCGACATGTGGCCCTGGCGGTTACTAGTATTGATACACGAGATTAATTGTTGTTAATAACCCTGTAACGGCTCCGACAGTGCCGTTACAGGTGTTAAGATCGTCCGATTAAGTATCATTAACGTGGAATTAATGATAATTAATCGGGTCTTGAAGTCCGCGGCTGTCCTTTGGAGATCCGGAGCCGTTACAATGTCTCCCGGGGGTTTGAAGTGGCCAGCTCCGACGTATGGACACATGGCAGCTTCGGAGCTTGCTTGTGGGAAGCGGGAAGCTCCAGGGTGGCCTGGCACGTGTCAGGTCCGGAGCTTCTCTCGGTCAGGGGTTAAATCCGGAGGTGCCGTTTCGGTACCTAGCCCGGAGCTTCGCCCTTGTGGGTAGTAGCTCCGGTCTGGCGGTACACGTGGCAACCTAGGGGTTAACCATGTTGGAGAAGCAGGTCCGGTTATGTCTGACAAGTGGGCCCCCGAGGGTCTTCAATTTGAGTAGATGTCCTTCCCTTGAGATCTTTGTAACCTCAGGGGGTGTATGGTTTTTAGGGTACCGACAACATCTTAGCCTCAGTTGGACATCCCCACACATGTAGATAGTTTAGTGAGGGCTTACTTTCCGTCCACATTTCATACGGTGTCTTAGGTACTAACTTAGATGGAACACGGTTTAATATGTGAATGACGGTCTTTAGGGCCTCCATCCATAAACTAACTGGTAGTGTAGAATAGCTTAACATGCTTCTCACCATGTCCATAAGCGTACAGTTTCGCCGTTCCGCTACACCGTTCTGCTGAGGTTCGCCCGGTGTAGAATATTGGGCTACTATGCCATTTTCCTGTAAAAACCTCGCAAAAGGTCCAGAGACTTGGCCATAAGGGGTGTGTCGACCGTAGTACTCACCTCCACGGTCAGACCTTACTACCTTAATCTTAACGTCATGCTGATTTTTTACTTCAGCCTTAAATATCTTAAACTTATCCAACACTTCGGATCACTCCTTGATTGGATAAATATAGCCATAACGACTAAAGTCATCTCTAAACATTATGAAGGAATCATAACCATCTACCGATGTCATGGGAAAAGGTCCACAAATATCTGTGTGGAATATTTTTAAGACTCCCGAGCTTCATTTGACGTTTTTCTTAATAGTTTTGGAGAATTTTCCTTTAATGCAGTCAATGCATTCCTCAGAATCTGAAAAGTTTAAGTGTGGAAGAATCGATTGAGATACTAATTGTTCGGGATGGAGTAGACTAGAAGACAGGCGTTGTGTCACTAGCACCAGGTGCGGGTGGCACGACGACAACAGGTAGGGTGAAATAAGGCTCTCGAGTCATCAGAACGGGTAGACTAATTCGTTACTCCTCAAGGTCTATTTCACGTTGTACGATGCTCCCCCTGATCATAGTGTCTTCTAAAAACACGACATGTCTAGTCTCAATAAACTTAGTGTGTCTACCTGGACAATAGAACCTAAATCCTTTACTCCTTTCAGGATAGCCAATAAAATGGCAACTAATTGTTTTAGAATCCAGTTTGCTTAAGTTCGGGTTGAACATCTTAGCCTGAGTTGGACATCATCACACATGTAGATAGTTTAGTGAGGGCTTACGTTCTGTCCACATCTCATACGATGTCTTAGGTAATAACTTAGATAGAACACGGTTTAATACGTGAATGACGGTCTTTAGGGCCTCCATCCATAAACTATCTGGTAGTGTAGAATAGCTTAACATGCTTCTCACCATGTCCATAAGTGTACGGTTTCGCCGTTCCGCTACACCGTTCTGTTGAGGTTCGTCCGGTGTAGAATATTGGGCTACTATGCCATTTTCGTGTAAAAACCTCGCAAAAGGTCCAGGGACTTGGCCATAAGGGGTGTGTCGACCGTAGTACTCACCTCCACAGTCAGACCTTACTACCTTAATCTTAACATCATGTTGATTTTCTACTTCAGCCTTAAATATCTTAAATTTATCCAACGCTTCGAATCGCTCCTTGATTGGATAAATATAGCCATAACGACTAAAGTCATCTGTAAACGTTATGAAGGAATCATAACCATCTACCGATATCACGGGAAAAGGTCCACAAATATCTGTGTGAATTATTTCTAAGACTCCCGAGCTTCGTTTGGTGCTTTTCTTAATATTTTTGGAGAATTTTCCTTTATTGCAGTCAATGCATTCCTTAGAATCTGAAAAGTTTAAGTGTGGAAGAATCGATTGAGATACTAATTCTTCGATCCTCTCCCTCGAAATATGGCATAAACGACAATGCCATAATTTCGAAAGTATCTAAATCGCTTCTTTTGCGCTTATTACGTCCTAAGTCGTTCTTAGACGAAACTTGATCATCACATATAGCAAACACATTCTCGTGAGTGGACAATAAGTAGAGCATGTCTTGTCGGATGGCAATACCAATAATCTCATTATTATAACTGATAGAACACTTATCATTACCAAAATGACAAATGTATCCTGAATCATCCAAACACAAAACTGAAATCAAGTTCCTTTCTAATGAAGGGACATAAAGAACATTATTTAGCCTAAGTACAAAGCCACTAATTAATCTAAGAGATAAGTCTCCAATGGCTTCGACTTCGACTTCACGCCCATCTGCCACCTTAATCATTCTTTCCCTTCTTCTTATAGTTTTCATCGTACTTAATGCCTGCATTGAATTACAAATGTGCACAGTGGCACCTGAGTCAATCCACCAAGTGGACCGTGAATAATTCACATATAAGGCCTCATTTACAAATGTAATTATATCATTACCTTTCTTAGCACACCATTTAATGAATCCAACACAGTCCTTCTGGAAATGTTCATCTGAGCCACAAAAGTGACACTTATCCTTGTCCCTCTTTTGAGAGGACTTGCCTTTGAACTTATTTGCTGAAGAACTGGAGCCTGAAACCTTGAAGGAAGTTGGTTTGAGAGAGGCAAAGTATCTCTTCCCCTTTCCCTTACCCTTAGTGTCAGCCAGATTGTTGTAATCACCATTATTAGAGCTCTTTATGTGTTCCTCTTCCTGAACGCACATAGCAATAACCTTATCAATGTTCCAAGTCTCAGGGAGTGAGATATAATTGACCACAAAGGCCTCAAACTCCTTAGGAAGAGAACTGATGATGAAATAAATGAGCATCTCATCTGGCATCACAATCTTTAGCTCCCTAAGCTTAGAGTTATAATGACTCATCTTATTGATGTGCTCACGCACACCACCTCCAGAGTACTTCTCAGTGACAATTTTTCTCATGAGAGTGCTTGCACTTGCCTTAGTAGAGCCAGTGAACTGACTCTGGACTCTCTCTAAGTACTCAGAGGCTGTGTCACAATCAGAGATTCCTCCCTTAATTGAGTCAACTATGGTGCTCTTAATGATCACGAGACACTTCCCGTTGGAGGTGTCCCACTTAGGGAGATCCTTCTCATACTGATCCTTCAAGCTTAGGTACTTAGCCTTCCGCATAGCAAAAGACTCCTCAGATTCCCCAGTCTCAGCAATGGGGACAGGTGGCTCAATGGGTCGAGGCGATGTAATCGCAAAATCGAGGTCAGAGACTACTAGAGCCATCTGGAGTCTCTCTTTCCATACCCCGTAATTTTGACCATTGAGGGTCTCAATTGCGGAGATATAGCTAAGTGCTGAGGACAAGCCCGATCCTTCAAAAAATAAAGATTTGAGGAGGTCGGTACCCTCGAAATCGTACATCCCTTTGAGGTTACAAAGATCTCAAATAAAAGTCACCTACTTGATTTGAAGACCTTCGGAGGCCCACATGTCAGATATAACCGGGCCCGCTTCTCCAACATGGTTAATCCCAGGGTCGCCACGTGTACTATCAAACCGGAGCCACCGCCCACAAGGGGGAAGCTCCTGGCTATGTACCAAAATGACACCCCCGGACCTAACCCCAGACCGAGGGAAGTTCCGGATCTGACACGTGTCAGGTAGCTCTGGAGCTACCTGTTTCCCACAGTAGGCTCCAGAGCTGCCACGTGTCCAACCGTCGGATCTTCAGCCTCTAACCTCCGGAAGATTCCACAACGGCTCCGGATCTTCAAAGAGGAATCAAGGACTTCAAGACCCGATTAAGTGTCATTAATACCATATTAATGACACACGATTGGATGACCTTAATTACTAGTAACAGTGCTGTCAAAGCCCATTATCCGGTCATTAAGGGCAATTAAACGTGTTGAATGAGTATCAATACTAGTAACTGCCGGGGCCACATGTCGGGCCAGGCTAACTTGTAACGGTCTGCCCTTGTACTATAAAAGGACAGGCCGACAACGGACTCTACACGTTGAGTAACGCTACACACATCTTATAGACGCTCAACACAAGCTCATACAGTTAATACAACACCAACACACCCGTGGAGTAGGGTATTACGCTCAGGCGGCCCGAACCACGTAAACCTTTGTGTCTCCTGTGTCATTTCCAATTCACCTTCTTGAATCTCCGCGTGCCCACACCGAACATCAAACTCCTCTAACACTTTAGTAGTGTCGGGAGATCTGCCGGATCCAAACCACCGACAGTTGGCGCGCCAGGTAGGGGCGCCTGAGATTTTGAGAATGGTGAACTCAGCTGCTGGATCATCCAACGGTCATCCTACTGTTCAAGCTGTTGGAGGCAATCCCTCCAATATGCAGCCACCAGCAGGGGCCTCAGTGCCAGCAGGAGTCACACTGCCACCACCGCCGCCTCCACCAGCAAATCAAGCTGGACAATGCGATGGTGCACCAGTGTCAGTCACTGCGTCGGGAAATCATGACAACCCGGAACACGCGCTCCATGCAGCATGTGCTCTTCTCCAATGCCCACCACCTCCGGATGCATCCAGGGATGCACTGGAGCAGTGGAGGGCTGATGTGGAACATTTGGTTGCAGCAGCAGCCGACCGCATCAGCAACCAGGGTCCTCCTCCTTCAGGACGGGCCCCGTCGCAGCGACGGACCTTGTCTGGTAGACTTGGTCCGCACGTTTCCAACAACAGGAGACGTGCTGCATCACAACAAGTGACGTCATTGCCCTCCGGGGCACGACGCACTCACACGGTATCCAGGCTTTCAACTCATGACCTCCGGGCGGAGCTTGATCGCCGATACCGTCAATAGGACGGCCGAGTCCATATTGAGCGTGCTCGTGAAAGATAAGAAGCTCAAGACGCTCTTGCTCCTGAAGGAGTGGGAGGAGGCTGTTCAGCCCTGGCCATGCATCTGCGTATGGTCAGGTGGTCACAGAAGTTTCGGCCTCACCTGCCGGAGAAGTTCGACAGGACCGTCAATCCTGTTGAATTTCTTCAGATTTACTCCACTGCTATCTTGGCAGCTAGAGGAAATGAGGCCGTAATGGCCAATTATTTCCCAGTGGCTTTAACTGGGACCGCCAGGTCCTGGATTATGAGCCTTCCACCCAACTCCATCAACAGTTGGGAGGAGTTGTGCCGACAGTTCACCGCCAATTTCGGGAGTTCATACACCCGACCAGGCACTGAACGGGAGCCATTACCCCACTCGGAGCTATTACTCTCCCCGTTACTTTCGGGACACGGGAGAAGTATCGCACCGAGAAGTTGGTCTTTGACGTCGCTCAGATCAACTTACCCTTCAATGCCATCTTGGGTAGGCCTGCCTTGTACAAATTCATGGCAGCTGCTCATTATGGCTATCTGGTGTTAAAGATGCCAACACCAGTAGGCGTTCTCCGGATCCGCGGAGATCGTACTGCTGGAGTAACTGCTCTGGAAGAACTCCATGCACTTACCACGGCGCAAGAGGAGGACTCCAGGCAGGAGCAAGCTCCAAAACCCCCGAGCATTCGTCAACGAGGCTCGACATCTGCACCTCGTGTGCAGCCAAGCGGCGACACCGACATTCCAGTCAAAGTCGTCTAAATCGGTTCTGATGCCGCTCAGACCACCCGTATATCGGGACGATTGAATGACAAATATGAACTCGCGCTCATCGCTTTCCTCCGGGCTAATGTCGACGTGGTTGCCTGGCAACCGTCACAAATGCCTGGGATCTCCACGGAAGTGATTGAGCACAATCTGAAGCTCTATCTAGACGTCCGGCCTATGCACCGGAAACCTCGAAAGCAATCTGTAGAGCGACAAAACTTCATTCGACAAGAACTGAAGAAGTTGCTCGAAGCTGGATTCATCCGAGAAGTCTTCCATCCAAAATGGCTGGCAAACTCAGTCGTTGTGCACAACACTAAATAAGGCATGTCCAAAAGATCCATTCCCACTACCTAGAATAGATCAGATAGTGGATTCCACCTCCGGGTGCGATTTACTGTGTTTCCTAGACGCATATTCTGGGTATCATCAAATCAGAATGTCTAGGGAAGATGAAGAGCATACCTCTTTCATCACAGTAGATGGATTGTACTGTTATACAGCCATGTCGTTTGGTCTCAAGAATGCAGCTTCAACCTTTGTACGATCTATGTACAAAACCTTTGAAGACCTCATTAGAGACATAGTGGAAGTGTATGTTGATGACATCATGGTCAAGATCAAGAACAAGGAGTCACTCCTCGACACCTTGCAGGCTGTCTTCGATAAGTTGCGGGTCACCCGCACAAAGCTAAACCCAGACAAGTGTGTCTTCGGGGTTAGTTCCAGAAAACTTCTTGGTTTCCTGGTAAGTCATCGGGGCATAGAAGCTAATCCGGCGAAGATCAAGGCCATTGAAGACATGCAACCACCAGCCCGCATCAAAGATGTCCAAAAGCTAACTGGATGTCTAGCAGCCCTCAGCCGGTTCATTTCAAGACTGGCGGAACGGGCACTCCCCTTCTTCAAGCTATTGAGGAAGTCCGGACCATTCCAATGGTGTGAAGAAGCAGAAAAGGCGTTCCAGGAGCTAAAACAGTTCCTCACCATCCTACCAATTCTGGTAGCTCCGAACCCTGGTGAGCCTTTGTTGCTTTACATTTCAGCTACTGATGAAGTCGTCAGTATGGTCCTGGTCGCGGAGAGACCAGAACTACCCCATACTCAGGGATCTAGACCCCTTCGGGAGGGTCTGGAGGTTCCTGAAAGCGAGTCTGGGTCCTAGCTCCCAGATTCAAATCCACAAGAAGCCACTTCAGAAGACCCAGGCTCCTCCGGGAGGATCCAGGTCGCTTCTGAAGAAGCTTTGGGTTCCTCCAGCCAGGACCCAGAGGTCCTCGAAGAAAATGCGGATCCCTCCGGGAGGATCCGAGTCAGTGGAGAGGAAGCTCCGGGCTCCTCCGGGAGGGTCCGGACCATTCAGCGCCCATTGTACTTTATCAGTGAAATACTACATGATGTCAAGACTCGATACCTAGAGGTGCATAAGCTGCTCTATGCAGTTCTTATCGCCTCCAGGAAGCTTCGCCATTATTTCCAAGCTCACAAGATCTCAGTGGTGACTTCTTACCCACTTCGAGCAATCTTGCATAATCCCAATTCAACTGGGAATATTGCAAAGTGGGCAGCAGAATTGGCTGAATTCGATCTCGAATTCATTTCAAGGCAAGCAGTCAAGAGTCAAGCATTGACAGACTTCGTGGTGGAATGGACTCCCTCTCCATCAAACCCTGGGGGCCCCAGTGAGCAGAAGCCGAAACATGAAGCTCCGATGTTCACCGAGCCTCATTGGACCCTCTACTTCGACGGCTCCATGCAAAAGCAGGGGGCCGGAGCTTCTCCTCGCACCAACCGGGGAGAAGGTAAAATACATGGTACACCTTGACTTCAAGGCGACCAACAACATGGCGGAGTATGAAGCACTCATCTACGGACTAAAGGTGGCACTGTCATACGGTGTCAAGCAACTGCTGGTCAAGGGAGATTCACAGCTCATCATTAAGCAAGTGAAGGGTGAATGCTCCTGCAACAATCTCCAGCTAGCTGCTTACCTCCTTGAAGTCCAGAGGCTTTAGAAGGACTTCGAAGTCCTAGATCTCCACCATGTCCAGCGTGCCCACAACGCTGAAGCCGACGAACTCTCGACGAAAGCATCAACCGGAGCTCTGGCTCCTGAAGGAACTTTTGTCCGGAGGTTGTCAAAACCCACAGCTCAGCCTGTCGAACTGAGCGAAGGGGGCGAGATCAGCATCCCGAAGCTGACGGTCCCGATGGCCCTGTTACCATGGCAGCCATCAAGGGTCGTAGGTGCTGCCGGAAGCTCCGAGCAACCTAGCACGCAAGACTCAAATGCTCAAGTTAGTTCCGACGCATGGACCTCGGAGATCCGAAACTACTTGAAAGACAACATCCTTCCTGACGATGATGTATCCGCTGACCGGGTAGTCAGATTGGCTAAATGATATATGTTGGTAGAAGGGGATCTCTACCGGCGCGGTGCCAACGACATCCTAATGCGGTGCATCACAAGGGAAGAAGGTTGCGAGCTTCTCGCAGAAATCCATGGAGGCGAGTGTGGGAACCACGCGTCTTCTCGCACGCTGGTTGGTAAAGCCTTTCGGCATGGCTTCTACTGGCCTACAGCACTCCAGGACGCAACTGAGCCGGTGAAGAAATGCGAAGCATGTCAATATCATGAAGCAAATTCACACACCGGCTCAGCCCCTACAAATGATACCTCCTACATGGCCTTTCGCTGTGTGGGGGATGGACATCTTGGGACCTTTCCCAAGAGCCGTCGGAGGTTACAAGTTCCTGTACGTCGCCATTGACAAGTTCACCAAGTGGCCGGAAGCAACTCCAGTTGCGACAATCAACAAGCAATCTGCTATCAACTTTTTGCGGTCCATTGTATGCAGATTTGGAGTCCCAAACAAAATCATCACTGATAATGGGACCCAATTCACAAGCTCTGCATTTCAAGGATATTGCGAAGACCTCGACATTCAAGTTTGCTACGCCTCTGTAGATCACCCAGCAAGCAATGGCCAAGCCGAGAGAGCAAATGCTGAAATCCTTAAAGGACTCAAAACGTGCACCTATGAGCGCTGGAAAAAACATGGTGCCAACTGGATTGAAGAGCTTCCGCCCACTTTATGGGCCAACAGGACATCTCCAAACCGGTCAACTGGAGAGACACCCTTCTTCCTGGTGTATGGAGCTGAAGCAATCCTTCCTCCAGAAATCACCTTGAGGTCACTCCGAGTCCGGACCTTCGACGAAGTCACGCAGGACCAGCTCCGGCGTGAAGACCTAGACCTCCTTGAGGAGGGAAGGTGCCAAGCAGCTGTTCGGAATGCCCGATACCGCCAAGCCCTTCGACTCTATCATCAGTGGCATGTACACAACCGACAGCTCAAGGAAGGCGACCTGGTGCTACGGAGAATACAATCTAGAGAAGGGTTAAACAAACTCTCCCCCAGCTGGGAGGGAGCCTTCCGAGTGATTAAAGTATCCCGTCCCGGGAGCGTTCGCTTGGCTACCGAGGATGGGAGACCTCTCCCAAATCCTTGGAACATTGAGCACCTCCATAAGTTCTACACTTAATATCAAGGTGAGTCTGTAGTAACTTGGGGTGTATGTTATAGAGTCATTGTACAGAGTCGGGTAGTTCCTCCGGGAGAACAGCCGGACCTTTCCCGGAAGGTCCGCAAAGTTCATGCAACACTTGTCACAGTCTCAGGACTAAAAGTGTGGCTAGCTACCCTGGGTCAAACGAGAAATGAAACACGCTTAGCCTGGTTCTGTACCCTAAGAGTGTACTTGTTTCCCCTGTACCCCGGATCTATAATGAAAGACATCTTCATGTGAAACAGACTCCACGTGCATTTATTTTGTACAGGCTCAACATTTTTTATTTTTCTCTTTCTTGTCTATAACAAAGACGTGCAATTCTTAAGAAATTTTAGTTCGACCGGTTCATATACAATTCGAGTTGTATTGTCGATTCTTTTGGATTCAAATATTGTTCATGGCCCACTCGTCTGAATGCCGCCAAGCCAATCTAGGGCCGGAGTGTGCTATCGGCTTAGCCTGGTCAAGCACCCTAAGTACGCCACTCTACCTACACCCCGGCAGGCCGAAGTAAGGCGGGTCCAAGTGCAATTGGATCTGAAAGAAAAGGCAACACATTCGGTTGTATTTGGAATCACGTTTGACTTAAAATCTTCTTGAGAATCGTAAGCCGCGACAAAGTTATAGGCGAGAAACGAATTTTACTATTTTTCTTGGCTTCAGTGTGCAGGAAAAATAAAATCTACGTTGATAGAGAAAAGTCGGAGCTAACAAAGCTCCGACTCCCCTAGGTGGCTTGTAATCGACGTTACACATTGAAAACGAGCATCACCGGAGCAATAAAGCTCCGGTAGAGCTAGGGGGGCGAGCCGTCGACGCAAAATAAAAGATGGTGAGAAGATCCCGCAAACAGAGTCTGCTGCCAACAAACTAAGTGTTGGTAAAGGTCACTGCCGGAGCTACTAGCTCCGACACCCCGAAGGACTAACTATCGATGCTCTACGCGTTGATAGGGACTATTGTTGGAGCTACTAAGCTCTGATGATAGACAATGCCGGAGCTTCTAAGCTCCGACAACCTCAGGGGGCCTTCACTATCGAAGACTTCAGACCTACACCCTACAAGTTCGGAGCAAATGAGTCTTCAACAAAACACAATATCCTCTTGGTACATGTTCACAATCAAATTGTATACATCTACCAGGGGGCCAAGACAAAAGTGTTGAAGACAAAAAGTGAAATTCACCAAAATTTGGGGATTTCATTTATCTGGAGACAAGGGATTATATCTGGAGACAAGGGATTACAAAATTGAGGAAGAAGAAGAGAAAATACAAGTGAGAACTACACATATGGTCCTAGACCCTATGGAAGAATTGGGCGACCTTCTGGGCAACCTCCGACACGTTGGCTCTGGCAGTTTCACCTTCTCCTTCAACGGGACCTTCAAGCACCGGGTCCAGAGGAAATTGGGAGTTCCGGCTGGTGTAGCACGTCAGCACATATTCGGCGACATTCTTCGCCAGGGATTGCCCCTCAACCTCCAGTTGGTCCGCGATGACATCGCCCACCTTGGAGAGTTTGCTGCCTGCCGAGCTCAACGCCTGCAACGCCAGGTCCGGCTCCAGCTCTGGATCATCCGGGCGTACGGGGCTGAAGCCCATCGGTGTCAGTGCGTCGTTGGCCTTGCCCAGGAACTCCCAAATCTGTAGGGAGTCCGCAGTCCTCAAGCCCTTTATTTCTTCCAAGGATCTCCTGGCCGCCACCAGTTCAGAATTCTCGCGAGCGAGGCACTCAACTTCTTTGGCGTTTTGCTGAATCTTTTCAGCAACCCGCTTTTCGAGTTTTCCGAGCTCCTGCTCCCGGAGGTGGATCTTGTTCCGGCGGTCGACCAGTTCCTTCTCCCTGCCCCTCACTTTCTTCTCCCTGGCAGCAAGGGCACACTCTTGCTCGTAGAGCTCCTGCCCTCGCACCCAGGCCTTCTCCTCTTCTTCGGTGCATCGCTCTTCCAATTTCTTGGCGCGCTCCTCTAGGCCCTTGTGAGCCAGAGCCACCTTCTTGGTGAGCTCCTCCTCTCTCCTCAGGACGTCATCCCACAACTCAAGGAGTTTCTGCTCTTCATCTTTGAGTCGTTTCTCCCTCTCTTCAAGTGCCTCCCGACGCTTGATGAGTGTAGTGTTAATGGCCTCAAGCCTTTCTTGGCGTTCATCGGCTGCACTATGAGCTGCTTTGGTCTGCTCATAAATCTCCCGGGATTGAGCATCGAGGGCACGAGTCATACTCTCCCTGTCATCCAGTAATTTACCCCAGTACTCCAGGCAGACTTTCTCCCGCTTGATCCACTCTTTGTCATCCGCTAGCCTCGACTGCGCCAGCTTGGTCTCGAAGTAGAGCCGGTTACGCCACCGCCTAAGGGTTTGGCACTCCTCTTCAAGAGCCTTGCTGTCGTGGAAGAAGACCAGTTGAACTTGACGCAGACTGGAACATGCGTTGTCAATAGACAGCGACAACGGGATAGGTTCTGGACCTGCTGGGGTCTCCTCCGCTGGTTCCAGCGGGTTTTCAGATACAAAAATTGGGTCCCACTCCACAAGAGTGGTCCCCTGGGTCTCCATGGCACTAGGGCCGTCCTCCGGGATGGCCTCAGTCGCCATCGAGGAAGGCCCCACCACCAGGTCTTCATTCACCCCCTCAGGCAGGGGGCCAACGACTTCGCCAGGGCACTCCGGCTCAGCCGTGGGTACCTCCGACGTCGTCACTTCCAGAGCAGGGGCCGCTGCTGGCTCCGGTCTAGGCACCTCCTCCGATGGGGGCTCGAGCACCGACGCCTCTGCAACAACCGGCTCGGGAGCCGGAAGATCTTCAACATCGACCGGCCCTGCGGCCGGAGCTCCAACAATGACCGACTCTACGGTCGGTGCTTCAGAGGTAGCCGGCCCAACTGTCGGAACTTCCTCAGCATTCGGCGCACACGCCGGGACTTCAACCACCTCCGGCTCAATCGTCGGGGCTTTGACAATTTTCGGCTCTGGGGCCGGAATTACTGCTTCCTCCGGCTCAACAGCCGGAGCTTCCATCATCTCAGCACCAGGACTCGAAGCTTCAACCTCCGGGACAGGTGCCGCTGGCGCATCTTCTCTCCAGCGGTCCGGCGCTACCACATGAGTCTCTGGGGATGAGTCGAGGTCCATGACCACAACAACCGGCGCCGGAGCTGTCGCAGCTTCAACCACCACTTGGGGCAGCACCGGGACAGGAGCAGAAGCCCCCGCCCTCACAGCTTCAACTGCTGTGGCTAAGGGTGGAGCCTCACTCCTCTTCTTGGGAACGCTGCAAATGATGGATGAAGAAACTTAAAAAATAGTTACTACAACTAAACAACTGTCCAAGGTGAAGATTAAAAATTACCTTGGGAGGCTTCCGCACCAGCTTGCGCGGAACCTCTTTCCCGGGCGTTCTGGGCTGGTCATAGCCGGCGTAGAAGCTCCGGAAGGCCCCCCGGAACTCGTTGCTGCCACAGGCGTTTCCCTAGTCGAGGCCCCCCTCGATCGGGAAGAACCTCCGGACCTAGAGGCCTCAACCGGCCTTGGTGCTGGAGTCGCATGCCCGGAGCTAGCTCCCCGGGAGGACCCTACTGCGGGTACAGTCGCCGAGGTTGCAGAAGACCTCCCCCTCCGGGGAGAAGGAGCCGATGAAGAGGTGGCACGCCTGACGGACCTTCCGTCGGCATGCTGCAGCTTTCTCTTCCGGCTCAAGGGTTCGTCCGCCGGCTCCTTGCCCTTGCCGACGACCTCGACCCTCGGCTTCAGGGCAGGGTCGGAGCCACCTTCAGACACTTCAGGGATCGCCACCCCGGTGGTTGATCTTCTCTCGACGACACCAAGGTCGTCAAGCACGAGCATCTTCCGCCGGAGCTCCCTACTGAACTCAACTTCCACGTTCAGAGGAAGAAAAGCTGATGGCGGAGTCAAGTCGTCACCCTCGACGTTGATGTCGTGCTGGAACTTCTTGAGATGAAACTCCAAGGTTGTCCCCACCATGTTGGACTTCAGCCCGGTCTCGACCCGGTCGTCGTCCATCACACTATTGAGGGCCCAAGCGAGTTTTTCTCTCCTCTTCAGCGGTGCCCACCTGTTGACCAGGAAGTTACAAAACACCGCCTGAGGGGTTAATCCCCCCTCCACGCACTGGTGGATCCTGGTCAGAACGGGGTTGAAGGCGTCCGCCAGCACCGGAGCTTCACTACAGATCGTCGTGTCAATGTTGGGGAGGCCTTCGGGCAGCTCCAGCCTCTCGTGCTCCTCAACCCGGATGACTATCCAGTACTTCTTCCAGTCATCCCACTTCCCAGAGGGAAACGACCGGAGGTACTTGAATGGGCACTTCTTGCGCTTCACGAAGTAGTAGAAGCCAAGGTACTCGTTGCTCCTACCGGTGGTATGGATGGTGAAGAAGGTCCGGAAGAGTTCAATGCAGGGGGATGCCCACCCACATCTCACAGAAGTGGACGAAGATAGACACAAGGAGAATGGATTGAGGGCCAAGGTGGTATAGCTGCAGACCATAAAAGTCTAGCAGCATCAAGAAAAAGGAAGAAAAAGGTGGGATCAACCCCACCATGGCGTACGAGGAGAAGTACACCATTTCGCCGGCGTGCTCCTTCTCAAATGGGAGCTCTCCCCACGCGCGGACCGAGCGATTGAAGAAGTCCGAGGACCATCCCATGAGGGTCTGGACCTTCTTCAGGTCGCCGTCGGTCTTCAAACGGCTCTCGCGGAGACCCAACTCCATCGCAGCACAGCAAGGCAAGAGAGTAAAAGCGAAGCATAAGTTGGGAGTTTGGGCGCAAGATCAGATGAGAGGCGTAAAGAACTCCAGACGATGCGCGCTTTCCTTCTTAAGTAAGCCCTCGCAACGCTTGGATGGAAACCGCAAGGAAGTCGAAGATACCGCTCAAAAAATTCCACCCAGCCGATGACAAGGGGGCCCGGGACCACCCAGACGATCAAGTCGAGGTTCTTACCCAGGCGAACGGTTGTCATCATGAGGCGGGAAACCCAAACGCGACAGCGTGACAAGGCGCGCAGAACCGATACAGTTTTCGTATCGGGAACCGGCGCCCTTCAATTGCGTGAGATCCGCACGCCAAAGATCTCATCTGCCGCACGCGGGATACGCCACACGGCGAGGATTTAACTCCAAACCATCGCCAACGGCACATCCGAAGACCTTTGAAGACTCAGTTCAAAAGTCGCGAGGATGGACCCACCTCCGGCGGAATGACCTCACCCCAGGGGTCTTCCCCGGAGGTGGGCCCAGGGGGCCACTGTCGGTACCCTGGAAACCGTACACCCCTTTGAGGTTACAAAGATCTCAAAGGAAAGTTACCTACTTGATCTGAAGACCTTCGGAGGCCCACATGTCAGATATAACCGGGCCCGCTTCTCCAACATGGTTAATCCCATGGTCGCCACGTGTACTATCAAACCGGAGCTACCGCCCACAAGGGGGAAGCTCCGGGCTATGTACCGAAATGGCACCCCCGGACCTAACCCTAGACCGAGAGAAGTTCCGGATCTGACACGTGTTAGGTAGCTCAGGAGCTACCTGTTTCCCACAGTAGGCTCCGGAGCTTCCACGTGTCCAACCGTCGGATCTTCAGCCTCTAACCTCCGGAAGATTCCACAACGGCTCCGGATCTTCAAAGAGGAATCAAGGACTCCAAGACCCGATTAAGTGTCATTAATACCATATTAATGACACACAATCAGATGTCCTTAATTACCAGTAACGGTGCTATCAAAGCCCATTATCCGGTCATTAAGGGCAATTAAACGTGTTGAATGAGTATCAATACTAGTAACCGCCGGGGCCACATGTCGGGCTAGGCTAACTTGTAACGGCCTGCCCTTGTACTATAAAAGGACAGGCCGACGACGGACTCTACACGTTGAGTAACGCTACACACGTCTTATAGACACTCGACACAAGCTTATACAGTTAATACAACACCAACACACCCGTGGAGTAGGGTATTACGCTCAGGCGGCCCAAACCACGTAAACCTCTGTGTCTCCCGTGTCATTTCCAATTCACCTTCTTGAATCTCCGTGCGCCCACACCGAACATCAAACTCCTCTAACACTTTAGTAGTGTCGGGAGATCTGCCGGATCCAAACCACCGACAGAGGATTAATGACAAAAACTTATGGTAAATCATGACTTAAGAATGACATTATTGCTTTTTCACGTTGGTTACTTAGCAAAAATGCCCTTAAACATTAAAACTTAGCATCATAACAAAACTTAACATGATAAACTTAAATTAATCATGGCAATTCAATTTCACGTTGATTACTTTCAAATTCCATGCATAATTAACTTAACATATCATTTTTCACGTTGGTTACTCAATGATTCTTAAATAATCATAAATAAAAAAAACTTAACCATAAGCTCAAATAAATGCACTTAGTATTAATTGGCAAATTCAAATTTTCACGTTGGTTACTCATTTAAATTACCACTTATAAACACAACATGACTTAATTTAAACTCAAAACTTGATAAATTAAAATTTCACTTTGGTTACTCAATTAATTTATCACTTAATCACAGCGGAAGCTAAAACTTAATTTCTTTATTAATGAAAATTGCTTGAAAAAGCACTTAATAGCATTTAAATAACTGAGAAAATGCTCGTATTGACAATTAATGGCATAAAATACAGAATATGTGCAATCAAAATATTTCAGAACATCACACAAAATTTTCTGAAATTTTTCCAGCTATTTTACTAATTTTCTAATCATTTTTTAAATTTCTGGAATTAATTTTCCATTTTAAACCCATTCTGAAAAAACAGAAAATGCTTAAAAGTCTAAATGGGCCTAAAACCCAAAATCCAGCCTACTACTAACAACTGGCCTAGCCCACTCAAAAGAAGAGAAAAATACCTTAAAAAATTAAAAAACTAGGCTAAACTAAGAAAGGGGCCAGCAGCGAAAATGGCCCAATAGCCCACTAAAGAAAATTCTGAAAAATTGGAAAAAATTAATAACATGTGCGGCCTAGCAAAAAACGGCCCACGGCCGAAAACGGCCCTACTTAAATCTGAGAAAATGGGGAAAAACAAAAGGGCGGCCCAACTGGCCCAAAACCCTTCATTGCATGGGCTCGAGGCCCGCTTGCCTTAGGCGGTGCGCAGCGGGAGCTAAGAGTCATCAGATCCCAATTCGACGGCTGATATTCACTGAGGGCTTAGTACATGGGTGGATCTGAGCCGCTCGCGTTTGATAGGATGGTTGAGCGGCGAGATCGGAGGTATAAAAGCTTTTCCGGCCGCCGAAACCCGAAACCCTAATTCATTTCTCCTCGACCCTTCTCTTTCCTCAACACACAGAGCGACCGAGGCGAGGGAATCCGACGCGGGTCCTACGGCCGCCACCACACCATCGGCGTCGACGAGAGACGCACCGCAAGGTGCTTCTCCGTCTGACTCGAAGGCGTTGGCGGGCTGTCGTTGAGGCAAGCGGTACGCGCGGATCTGAGCGAAGAGCGAGAGGTGTCGTTTGCGGGAACTTACGGTGCCGCCGCTCTGTTCACCACCGACTGAGGTTAGGATCTTGGCCCGAAGACTTAGCATGGCGCTCTTAGGTTGTGGATATGATGGCCTCGCCTCTCGTGAAAATCGGGTTTGCCGAGGATGAGGACGACGACTAGATCACCAAGGATCTAATCCGATCGGCTTCACAAAAGGTCAGATCCTTCTTCTTCTTTCTGAATTCCTGAGATCTTCGAGTATTACCGATCTTTTTATAAGTTTTTTCTTGTTCTTATGGTGATGAGGAGCACAGTGAAGGATCGATCGTTTCCCCCTTAGGTAAGTAAACCTTTCTTAGTCTCTGACTTTATCGTTTTTCATCAATTCGGCTTAGCTTGATTTTCCTTAGGCTTAATCTGAGACATACTTTGATTTCCCCTCCTTCTACACGCTTTTGTGGGTCTTAACTAAGTACTCAACTAAAACTTAATTGAGACATGAACTGAATTGAACTTAATTCGTCCGATTAGTGTTCTTAGGCTGGCTCTGATGCTAATGTTGATTTCTTTGGCCTCAGGATCAAACCTTGAACACCTAACCGAACCACTTAGGCATAGTCAACATGAGCTAAACACTTAACCAACTAATCAATCAAGCAATGCATAAACATGCATTGAGATAGGGGATGAGAGGTGAGGGTCGACGTTACCTTCAGCGGGGCTGTTTGACGCAATTGGGCTCAAACAGAGATCGGTGAAGACAGATCGTTGATGCAGTGAAGATCGACGACGAAGACGACGGTGTTCTCGGTCGTTAAAGGTGGCGCACGTAGGTGGCAGCGGCAGAAACAATAGATTGGTTTGGCAAGGGCCTCGGGAGCAATTTGGCACACATGCCTTATGCCCCTAAGGGCTCACTGTTCTTATAGTGCGTACGGTGGGGGGGGGGGGGGGGCGCCAACGGAACCGAGTCCGTTGCACCCCCGAGGGTACCGCGCGGCTGAGGATTGGAGTCGGGCGTGAGTTGTTGCCCCACGCCTGATTCTTACGGGAGACCGAGTCCTCCCGTTAGTTGTTGCCCAACGGGGTGGGACCGGGATCAACTAACAAATAGTACTTCTTTCATTTTTAAGAAATTGTCGTTTTTTAGTAAAAAAATACAAAAAGACGATAAATTTTAAGAACGGAAGGATAGTTAATTAGAGAGTGCTCATACTTGCATGAACGAAGAGAGATGGGACACAAATATTTTGTTTTAATAACAATAATTTCTGGTATATGTGGGTATCTATGCTCCACAATTACAGACCTCGGCTCAGCACTTTTATTGAGACTCAAAACAAAGATATAGCATTTCTCACTGACCAAGCATACAGCTGACTATCTTGGCGACACATCACGAGCAAAAAAAAAAAAAACGATTGCCTAGTGACAGCTCAAAATTAAGTTTGGAACAGTGATTCAAAATAGCATCTCATCTCATCTCGAACCTGGAACCTCCTCCACACTGGTCAAAGAGAGCTCATGCAAAATGTTATTGCTTGTTCACCTTCTCCGGCAAAAAAAGAAAAAAAAAAAGAATGCAACAGAGTCTGGGATGCATCGTGGTTATAGTTTCTCTCTTCTTCCGGCGGCAACATTCAAGTCTGCGCGTTTGAAGCGGACTGGACAGAAGCAAGAACCAAAGAACGGCATGAAGCATGCTAATAAAGAAATGAAAGATGCGCCTAGCGTCTTTGACCACCTCGCCACCTCGGACGGTAGTTGCCACCTTGGCAGCTAGTTTCCAATGTCCATTGGTGATTGGCAATCCATTTGTCATCCTGATGGCGTCTGCCACGTTGCTTGCTGCGCTTATAAGTGAGGGAAGAGAGGCCGGTGATGCACACCCATCTAGCCAGCTCCAATTATAGAATAGCGCTGTTCTTCCATCGTCCACTATGATATGACCTAGCTTGGTTGCAGCACCAAGTACTAGTGTCATAGTATCAATTTGATTCACCGTGAGTTCATTCGGTGCCATTCAACGGCCGATCTTTCTAAAACCGAGAGAGCTACGCCGTCCATTACTACCACCATGGCCAATAACCTAGCACATCAATTCGTGCGTGAAATGATGGCTCCAGGAGCATGGCTTCTGTTGCTGCTCACTCTCCTTCCCATGCTTGTGCGCCACTCGTTGGCTGCGTTCACTGCCAACAAGGGAGCGAGGAAGAGGAAGCATAATCAGCAGCTAGACCACGACGACCTACTGCTACCGCCGCCGCCGTCCCCTCCCTCGCTACCCGTCCTCGGGCACCTCCACCTCGTCGGGCCCCTTCCGCACGTCTCCCTCGACGCGCTTGCCCAGAAGCACGGCTACGACCTCATGCTCCTCCGCCTCGGCGCCATGCCGGTGCTGGTCGTGTCGTCGCCACGCGCCGCACGGGCGGTGCTGCGCACGAACGACCACGTGTTCGCGTCCCGGCCGCACTCCGTGCCCGCCGAGGTCGTCATGAACGGCCCGTCCGACATCGGTTTGGCGCCGTACGGGGAGTACTGGCGGCAGGTGAGGAAGCTCGCCACCACGCACCTGCTCAGCGTCAAGAGGGTGCAGGCGTTCCGCCTCGCCCGCGAGGAGGAGGTACAGTACTCGTTAACTTTAGCGGCTAGCTAGCTAGCTAGCTCGGCGCCTTATTGGGCCCTTCGCCAATACTGTATTTTTTTAAAACACGGAATTTTGAAATTGTCTGGTACGCCGTACGTGCTTTTTTGCTAGGTGAGCATGGTAACGGCCCAGATCCGCCGGGCGGCCGCCTCGGGGGCGGCGGTGGACGTCGGCGACCTGCTCAACTCGTTCTCGAACGACCTGGCGTGCCGCGCCGTGATGGGCAAGTCCTTCCGGAGCGAGGGCCGGAACAAGCTACTCCACGAGCTCGTCGCCGCCACGTCGCCCCTGCTGGCCGGCTTCAGCGTCGAGGAGTTCTTCCCGTTCCTAGCTCGCCTGGGCGTGCTCAGCAAGGTGATCCGCGCCAGGTCCGAGAGGTTCAAGCGGCGATGGGACGGCCTGCTGGACCCGCTGATCCAGGAGCATGAGAGCAAGTACGCATGCGACCCGGCGAGTGACAGTGATGATTTCATACACGTATTGCTCTCCGTTCGAGAGGAGTACGGACTCAACAGAGAGCACATGAAAGCCATCTTACTTGTAAGTAAAGTACTACTAGTTCATCTGATTTCATTTTGTTGAGCTTAGCGTAAAACCAACGTTCAAATAGGCCATCATACCCTGTCACTTCTGCATGCTGATATTTCTCCGAGTTATGATTATGAATGCGCAGGGCGTATTTTTCGCTGGAATAGAGACATCATCTTCGGTACTCGATTTCACGATGGCGGAGCTCCTGCGGAGGCCGCGTGTGATGGATAAACTACAAGCCGAGGTGAGGAGCAGCGTACCCGAGGGTCAAGGATTCGTCAGCGAAGCCGACTTAGGAGGCAACATGACCTACCTGAGAGCCGTTATAAAAGAGTCGCTCCGGCTACACCCCGTGGCGCCTCTCCTCCTGCCGCACTTCTCCATGGCGAGCTGCTGCATCGACGGCTACGTGATCCCACGCGGGGTACGGGTCCTGGTCAACGCCTGGGCCATGGGCCGGGACACGCGCTTCTGGGACGAGGACCCGCTGGAGTTCATCCCTGAAAGGTTCGTCGATGGCGGCAGCGCAGCAGATGTCGGCTTGAATGGGAATGATTTCCGGTTCCTGCCTTTTGGGTCTGGACGGAGGATGTGCGGCGGAATGAATTTTGCGTTGGCCACCGTGGAGCTGATGCTGGCCAACCTCGTGCATTGTTTCGACTGGGAGATGCCGCAGGGGAAGGACAGGCGTGACATCGATATGTCCGAGGTGTTCGGGATAGTGGTGCATCGGAAGGAGAAGCTTCTGTTGATTGCAAAGTTACATACGTAGTATCATCTTGCATCCAAAGTTACACCTTCTAGTGTACTCCCTCCGTCTCGAAAAACTTGTCGTTTTGTAGTTCAAAAATAAACTACAAAGCGACAAGCTTTTCGGGACGGAGGGAGTATAATGCATGATAAGTTGTATGTTTCCCTTTGTCTTTTGTGGAAGGTATATGTTCTGTAAGACACTCCAATATAATCAATGCCGGCAGTGTTACCAATAATAATGCTGAATTTCCTAATTGTCATCAACAGATTCTTAGATTCGGTAGAAGAAGGTTGACCAAGATCCATCTCAATAAACACGACGAGCTTTAGATTGATTCATGCCCCTTGAAGGATGAAAGCCCTACATCAAGTTGTGATTGTGTTGCTCGAGGTGGTGCGTTAGTTGATAGGGTTTGCAAATATGCACGGATGCTCTTGTAGATGGCCGGTATGATTATATATTTATAGGCGGTGTGACACCCACTGAGAATACTACTTGATCTAATCTATAATAATAGAATTGGAGTATATCTACGAGTTCCTTCACTGTATGTCAAATCAGAAACTTCTACCGCCCCTGCAGTGCACTGCAGAGGATATGCATCCCAAAGTATACGGGACATCGGGGTTCTCAAAATACGTGATTTCGCCATTGCCCCCAAGCATACCTCTCGTTTGTGGCAACTTCGGGTATCGGGTTCTTGTTATGATCGTGTGTTGGCTAGCTTCGTGTATCCCAGTCCTCTTCCTCTTCCTCCAATTCCTAAGGCCCTCTGCACCGTCTCCTTCTTGGGCACAAGCTCCGAGGAGGGGCTCGCTCCACCGGTGGCAACCTCTCCTCTGCTGCGAAGACCGACGAACTGCCTCCCATGGATCCGCGCGGTTCCCTGCCAATAGACGATCCTGTTGTTCGTGAAGCTGAACCGTGAGTCGCTGGGGATTTCTGATTTTCTGGTGATGGCAGTTTGTTGTTGATCCACGACTGGTGGAATGACGAGGACGCTAGTATCGGGAACGAAGACTGGTACAACACCATGGGAAGGATGTTTCAAGCGTTGTTCCTGCCGAGGATAGTGTCTGCGAACACGGTTCTAGTGACGTCAAAAGTGCCATCCCAGACACAACTATAAAGTCGTCTCGTTGAGGGTGAAATCAGGAAGCACGCAGACATCGTCAAGGCTCAAGGCTCATGGTGCAGCTGCTGCCGTCTGGGGAGTCAAATGTCGTTTGTGGAAGTGACCGTCGTCCTCATCGTCGCGGCCGGGCCATGAAAACTGATGCTCCAATTCAACACCGCGCGCGCGTGTCGCTGCGCATGCGCTGTATGATCTAGCACTGCTACAATAAGCCTCATCACAGGCGGCTCCAAACCTATTATCACAGACGGCTTTTAAAACCGCCTGAAACGAAGAGTCTGTGATAATCCGCAATTTCACAGGCGGAGAAGTGAAACCGCCTGTGAAGAGTAATTATCATAGACGGTTCTTCACTAAGGATAGCCGCCTGTGAAGATCGATTATCATAGGCGGTTCTTTACTTAGGCTAGCCGTCTGTGAAAACACTTTATCACAGACGGGTCGTGCAGCATATATAACCGTCTGTGATAAAGGTCTTATCACAGACGGTTATTGAAGAATAACTAACCGTCTATGATAAGAAGTCTTCACAGACGGGTATTGAAGCATTACTAACCGTCTATGATAATTTGTATTCATAGGCGGATTTTGAAACATAACTAACCGCCTATGATAATATGTCTTCACAGGCGGGTTTTGAAGCATAACTAACCGCCAATGATAATGTGTCTTTATAGACGGTTATTGAAGCATAACTAACCCGTCTATGATAATGAAGTTATCACAGACGGAGTTTACCTATATCAGCCGTCTGTGAAGACCCTTTAACGCAGCCGGTTTCTACCATAACAGACACCGCCTGTGAAAATTAGGTTATCACAGATGTTTCTTTACTTGTATCTAGCCGCCTGTGATAATTGTTTTTCTAATTTCCAGGTCATGCAGTACTACTGCTGTTATTTCTAATTTCCAGGTCAATTCAATATAATCACAGAACAAAAAACAACAATCATCACAGAACAAAAGACAACAATATTATCATCACAGAAGTCAATTTCACTAAAACAATATACATATGTACAAGTTACAGATACAATTTCATCTCAAAGTTTACAAGTTTTCACTAAAAACTGTTTAGATTGGTATAGTCGCAAAGTTCTGGCACATCAGCTGCTGAACCTCTCTTATCAAAGAACTTCCCCGTTTTGTGCAAAATTTCGCGACGAATGAACTGACAGAGTTCAGAAGCAATCCTGTCGGCTCCTCCATCAGGAATACTTCTACAAACCGGCCATTCTTCGTTCAGATTCTTCTTGTGCTGCAATATAACACATAACAAGGTTTAGAATGTGTTGGTTTCAACAATCTCAAAGTATAGATCAAAGTGAGAGTATACAAGAATTTAGTAGGTATTTTTGGAGCAGTTGTACTATGAGCAATTGAATTTTGAAGTTGGAATCAAAATATGAAAATAATGTTTCTGGTAATATTGAACAGCAGAGAATATAAGCATTAAACTATGCTAGTTACAATGAAAATGAAACACAAAAGTAAGAAAATAAGGTATCGACATTAAGGATAACTTACATCCTCACGATTGACTCTATATACGGCGGCGGTCCGAAGATGCTCGCATACATAATACCCGCATAAGAGACTCCCAGCAGGCTGCTTCGGACAAGCATAATACGTTTTAATGTCCAATGCATTCGTATTAGGAGGTCTCTGACCGCCAAGCCGTTCCGCGTAAAACCGCCAAGCGCTGTAATACAAGAAATGTCATATAAAACTTGTCAACACATTCTAAATGTGCGTAAATTAAAATTATTGAATAAACGTACTTTTTCAAAATGGAAAGGAAATCTTTGTAACGATCTGGTGGGTAATCGGCCGAGTCCAAGACTGTTGCCATTCCCTGCGTTGGCTTGATGAAGATCATTATGTAGTGATTACTGCAAACATACAAACACACGTGTTAACAATTACCAATAATTGCTATTTCAATGCCATGTGTCGAACTTACTCGAAGTGGTACGGAGCCTTTACGAGGTCCTGGCCGTCTCTGACAAAGTTAAACATCGCATGTCCTATGTAAGCTGCAACTTCTGCCTTTCTATCCTTCTTAAGTTTTGCAATTGCTCTTTCAAAATCTTTTTTTTTCATGTGTTTGTACTGGCTTGATTCTCGATTTGCCTGGACGTCGAATAGCGACTTTGCAATCCTAGTAGGGTCAAGGATACCTGTCTTGTGCGCCAACTTTTCATTATCCATGTATTGCATCCTATTGAAGAAGTCCAGAATTGTTATAATCTCATGAAATGCGTATGCGTGTAGTAAGAAAAGCAAATACAAAATATTAGAGCACTTACAAGCACCAGACGAGCAGCAGGTTGATTTCGAGCATGCCCCGATGGAAAAGGGAAAGCAGCTCTTCAAATAAAATGACTCGTTTATCTACTCCAGTGCTCCAGAATGCTTCTTTTGGAATACGAAATGTGACGCACTGAAGACCATATTTTGTGCTGGCAGTGATGTACCACTCATGCATTCTTCTGAGCGCGACGGGTTGTTTGCTAAGTTGTACGGATGTCATTAACGGCTTCCCATTCTCAAATTTAGGAGGAACATCCTCAAGCTTGTATATTGGAACTCCTGGTTTAACTAAAGCCGTCCGCCGATTATACATGACACCGTCTTCTTCCCACTCCTCGATATCTTCTAATGCTGGCTCATGAGAAGAACGAGATGCACTCGATTTTCTAATATTATCCTTCATAGCTTCCAAATACTTTGTCACTTCTGATGAAGGTTTCTTATTTTCGTATGAGCTAACTTTGACAGGCACTGATGATCGAGGAGTAGTCGTCGGAAGTTGGACACTGGCTTGTTGTTGAACCTGTTGTTCAACTGATTGCTCTTTACTCCCAGCAGCTGGCTCTAGTACTACTTCAAGCTGTTGCTCAACTAGTTGCTCTTTACTAGCAACAGCTTGCTCTGGTACTGCTTGAAGTTGTTGTCCAACTTGTTGCTCTTGGATATCATCATCCTTGCTCAGACATAGGGGGAGTGGATCTTCCCGGACTGGGAGTGGATCTTCATGCACTTTCGCCTTAGAAGATGGGGTTGCAGTATTTGGAGATGCGACGGGGCTAGAAATTGGCTCATCGTCCAACACGATATCGCGTCGGTGCCAAAGGATTAATTGGTTGACAGCCTGCCTCAGAGTCGCGATCCCCTCAGGTGTGACGTGGTCTATTTCATAATCTTCATAATCATTATCAATGATCTGAAGAACTTGCACCACAGAATAATACAACGGAAGTGGACTCCCGTTGAAGTCACGATCAGGCTTTGCCATAGCAGTGGCAACCTGTTTGGTTTTGTTCCCTGCTCTGCCTATCGGGACAAGAAGACGACAAGATTTGTCGTTAGCAATATCATCGACAGGGAACTTATGGGCTGACCCTGAGCCTGGCACGGAACCAACGCTGCTAGGGTAGGCAGTTGGAGATACTAATTGCTCCTTTTGCACCGGAACCATCATTGTACTCGGTGCCACTAATTGTCCTGATTGTCTAAGTTGTTCCATAATTTCTTGCATATTTTCTTTGACCTTTTGAGCAATTGTTTCATCAAGTGTTTTCTTAAACTTCTCACGTCTTCTATATGTGTCTTTATCTTTAGGGAAACCATATAGCCAAGACATTTGAGAAGAGACCGCTCGAACCCGTCCGCTGTGTTCAGGGTTTCCCAAGATAGCGGTAAGTTGGTCATTCTCCCTCTTCGGCTTGAAGAGACCCTTCTGTTGCTTTTCAATTACTTCTTTCATTTTATCCTCTACTTCATTCAGAGAGTCGGGCTTTTCAAGTTTGCCCTCGCTGGTCAAACCTGACCGAGCAAAGACCCAGCGTTGAGTTCGCTCATCGCACCCTTCTAATGGGTGAGGATTGCCCTTACTAAGAATGTCGTCTATTATCTTATTCCATTTCTGGACTTTGGGGCCATATCCGGCAGACCCCAAGCGATGATGGTATTTGTTCTTTTTTGCAAGCTCTGACCTAGTTGCACTTAGAGCTTTAGCATCAGGTGTGCTCTTTTGACGAACAAACTCTTGCCACTGAGCTTGTGTGATTTTTCCCATCTTCCTCGGGCTAGGGACCTTATTGGCCTTAACATAAGCATTCATTTCACTCTTCCAGCATCGAAACTTCTTGCCGCAAGAGACCAATGTTGCTTTCTTTACAGCTTCTTCTGTGCCTTTCGGGAACTTGAATTGTTTCTTTATCTTTTCCCACAACTCATTCTTGGTCTGCTCGGGTAATTTCCTCCAATTCTCGGTTGTGATCGGCACAACCTCCCTAACAAGAAAACCGCATGCATTACGGTACTTGGTAACTGAATCCAGTGGTTCTTGGGGAAGCCCACTTGGACCGACCCTTGTTATGTACATGATGCGGTCCAATAGACCCTTATTGGGACCTCGTTGCCCTCGTTTCCGCTTGAGTGAAGCTGAGGATTCATCCATTGGTGAACCTTCTGCGGTTTTAGGAGCCGATGTCACCTCATTGTCTTCGAGATTAATCTAGGTAGAAAAAAATTATAAGACTTCGTATACTTGACAACCAACATTAACTTGAACTGCTGAAGTTAAGATTCGTGATCCATACCTCGTCGGCAGGATCATATTCCGGGTCTAGATCCACTGAAGTCTTTTTAATTTTTATATTCGGAAAAGGATCCGAAGGACTGTGATAGGAGCCTGAACTGCTGGAGTCAGTAAACTCCATATTGTCTTCTTTGTTGTTACAATCAGGACCAGTCTTCTTAGGGCTTTCCATGCTAGATCTAATAAGACAAAAAATCTAATAAATGGCATAACTAAATTTGGTCATATTTAAAACAAATTTTCTCAATTTTGGCTCAATTAAGTAAATTTAGCCAAAACACATTTTTGAAGTTATATAGGTCTAACTAAATTCTTGTATCATAGAGATCGGCATCATATGCTCAGACTCCATCGCCACACCTAGTGTTACCTAGATATGGGCGTGAGGATGCTCCTGGCATCACAAATGAGTTGGCCAGCAACTTTTGTTTGGCTTCAGAGCTAAATATAGCATAACTTTGGTAGCTCAGATTAGGTACAATTGCTAAAATGAAGCTGATGGAGCCACAAGTGCAGACATCTTTGGTAGCACAGATTAGCTACAATTGCTCAAATGAAACTTAGAGAAATAAAAGCAAACTTAGCCAAACTTAGTCTAGCATAGCTAACTCTAAGCAAAAGTAGCCAAATATAGCTAAATATAGCATAACTTAGTCAAAATTAGTCAAGTATAACTATATCTAATGTAACTTAGCCAAAATTAGCCAAATTTGGTCAACTTAACCAAATATAGCTAAATCTTGCCCCTAATAGAGAATTATGTGGCATATGCAAGGCCGATGACAGAAATAGGGAATATACTGCTGTTACTAGAGTCTAGAATCATGTTTACCACTAATGTGTCGGAACAGTTTCAGACACACAGAACCAACTACCAATTTATCGTGATATAACCATCCACATAAATCTTGCCCCACCGAACCCTAACCAAAGATGCCACCGAACTTGACAGTTTTTCGAATTCCACCGAACCCTAACCAAGGATGCCTACCATTATCTAATTCCCGAACCCTAACCAAGGATATGCAAGGCGGCAGCGAGGGCGGGGAGGGAGGCGGCACGGCGAAGGAGGATGGAAGGTCGAAGGGTTTAGGGTTTACCTTGAAGCTCGGCGGTGACGGAAATGGCTTCGCTCGGCGTACCTGGAAGTGAGGAGGGCGAAGCTCGGCGGCGACGGCGAAGCTCGGCGACGACGGCGAAGCTCGGCGACGGCGAAGCTCGGCGGCGTACCTGGAAGTGACGAGGGGGAACACTTGGCGGCAAACGAAATTTTGGCAGCCTAACGGCGTCTAAGTGTTTCGCCCGGGTTAGGTTTTTCCAATGCTGCCGAGGGGTATATATAGACTCACATTTTCTCAGGCGGATTTTAAGTACCGACCGTCAGGGAAGAATGTTATCTCAGTCGGATTTTACTTACCAACCGTCTGAGAAGATACAATTATCTCAGGCGGTTGGTTAGTAACACCCGTCTGAGAAGATACAATTATCTCAGGCGGTTGGTTAGTAACACCCGCCTGAGTTAAACATGAAGATATTTACTTCTTAATTTGATGAACGCCTACATAAAGACCCCTCACCAACCGGGATGAGGATCCCCTGACTTAATCAGCGGTCACTGACATGTGGACCCGGTCCCACACGTCAGTGACCATGTCACGCGTGCGCGACCTTTCTTTTCCCCGAGGTGCGACCTTTCTTTTCCACTCCGCGCGGCCTTAAAGACCCAACACCACTATGGCTCACAAGCGCATCGCTCACTTTGAATCCTCTTGTTTTCTTCGTCTTCCTCCGCTCCGACGACCCAACACCACTATGGCCGACCTTCCGCCGCCAAGCCCTCCGAGGGAGCCACCTTGCAAGAAACAATGTTGCAGCTCCCCCGAGAAGATCAACGCCGAGCAGCGCCTCCTCATGGCGCGAGAGGCGTACAACAATACGTCTCGCGCCATGAGTGCCTTGGGGCTGGGTACCCTTCCAGAGTATACTGGAATGGGTACCTTGGGCCACTACCTCTACGCCCTCGTGGGGGTGGCTGATCGTCTCGACATTCTGTTCGCGACGATGGCCCAGGTTCTTGGCCCCCAGGGCCGTAGAACGCTGGTGGAGGCGACGGCTAGCAACCTCGGGGTTGCACCGCCGGTGCAGCCGGTGCAGCCGGTGCAGCCGGTGCAGCCGGTGCAGCCGGTGCAGCCGGTGCCGGAGTCGCCGCCGGAGGACGAGGAGGAGGAGATGGAAGAGGAGTAGGAGTAGGATTTAATTAGTTTTTCTTTTTGTTGTTTTTAGTTGCTTCTGTTTTGTAAATATTGTTAATGAATGAAATCTATCTTTTTTCATCTATGTGATTGAATATTACTTGTGTATCTTTTGTGTTCTTGTGTGTTCTTGTGTAAATATTGTGCATCTTGTGTGTTCTTTTGTGAGATGTGCATATTGTTAATGAATGAGTATCTTGTGTGTTCTTGAACTGTGTGAATGATTGAATATTGTTAATGGATGTAGTGTGTTCATCGTTAATTAAAATTTCACGTCTGAGAAGAAATTAATTTGATATTTACCAAAACATTACAATGTCAGCTATACAAGTTTTAAAAATATTTTGTTCATGTGGTAGATGTTAATTTTATACAAATGTAGAAGAAAGAATCATCGAATTTGGACACAATTTGCAGAATCTAAACATGTTTGAGTATTTATATTGGAATCTAAATAAAAAAGAAGCAAGGGATAAGGGAACTGAAGAACAGTATCGGGCATTATCTCAGGCGGTTGTTAAGCAATAACCGCCTGTGAAGATATTTACTTCTTCTTATTTAATATTCTTGATTAAATTTGGTCCTTTAAAAAGGCAAAAATCCACCTTCTTGTAATATTATTGATAAGTAAAGGTTACCATTAAATTTCACTTCATAAATCCTTTGAAATTGGTCAGAACATAAAAAACATACAACAAATGCTATTTTTCATTTTTCTATCTTGATGAATATAATGCTTTTTTCATTTATTTTTTCAGTGGACATTTTTAATCATCATACCAACATCTAGGAATTTTTTCATATTTTTTTAAATTTTTTGGAATCAATGTGTGTTCATAATTTGATGAATGCCTCATATGAATATGAGCATTTAGTTAGAATGGTGGATAATTTGAAGTTTGACATGTTGGAATGCTTTTAAAAAAATTAAAAGAATTCATACATGTATAAATTATACAAATATGTTCATACCAACAATTTTGAGTGAAGGAACCTTTTTTTTTATGAGATACACAAATGTGAATAATATGTGAGTAGAAATTAATTTGATATTTACCAAAACATTACAATGTCAGCTATACAAGTTTTAAAAATATTTTGTTCATGTGGTAGATGTTAATTTTGTACAAATGTAGAAGAAAGAATCATCGAATTTGGACACAATTTGCAGAATCTAAACATGTTTGAGTATTTATATTGGAATCTAAATAAAAAAGAAGCAAGGGATAAGGGAACTGAAGAACAGTATCGGGCATTATCTCAGGCGGTTGTTAAGCAATAACCGCCTGTGAAGATATTTACTTCTTCTTATTTAATATTCTTGATTAAATTTGGTCCTTTAAAAAGGCAAAAATCCACCTTCTTGTAATATTATTGATAAGTAAAGGTTACCATTAAATTTCACTTCATAAATCCTTTGAAATTGGTCAGAACATAAAAAACATACAACAAATGCTATTTTTCATTTTTCTATCTTGATGAATATAATGCTTTTTTCATTTATTTTTTCAGTGGACATTTTTAATCATCATACCAACATCTAGGAATTTTTTCATATTTTTTTAAATTTTTTGGAATCAATGTGTGTTCATAATTTGATGAATGCCTCATATGAATATGAGCATTTAGTTAGAATGGTGGATAATTTGAAGTTTGACATGTTGGAATGCTTTTAAAAAAATTAAAAGAATTCATACATGTATAAATTATACAAATATGTTCATACCAACAATTTTGAGTGAAGGAACCTTTTTTTTTATGAGATACACAAATGTGAATAATATGTGAGTAGAAATTAATTTGATATTTACCAAAACATTACAATGTCAGCTATACAAGTTTTAAAAATATTTTGTTCATGTGGTAGATGTTAATTTTGTACAAATGTAGAAGAAAGAATCATCGAATTTGGACACAATTTGCAGAATCTAAACATGTTTGAGTATTTATATTGGAATCTAAATAAAAAAGAAGCAAGGGATAAGGGAACTGAAGAACAGTATCGGGCATTATCTCAGGCGGTTGTTAAGCAATAACCGCCTGTGAAGATATTTACTTCTTCTTATTTAATATTCTTGATTAAATTTGGTCCTTTAAAAAGGCAAAAATCCACCTTCTTGTAATATTATTGATAAGTAAAGGTTACCATTAAATTTCACTTCATAAATCCTTTGAAATTGGTCAGAACATAAAAAACATACAACAAATGCTATTTTTCATTTTTCTATCTTGATGAATATAATGCTTTTTTCATTTATTTTTTCAGTGGACATTTTTAATCATCATACCAACATCTAGGAATTTTTTCATATTTTTTTAAATTTTTTGGAATCAATGTGTGTTCATAATTTGATGAATGCCTCATATGAATATGAGCATTTAGTTAGAATGGTGGATAATTTGAAGTTTGACATGTTGGAATGCTTTTAAAAAAATTAAAAGAATTCATACATGTATAAATTATACAAATATGTTCATACCAACAATTTTGAGTGAAGGAACCTTTTTTTTTATGAGATACACAAATGTGAATAATATGTGAGTAGAAATTAATTTGATATTTACCAAAACATTACAATGTCAGCTATACAAGTTTTAAAAATATTTTGTTCAGGTGGTAGATGTTAATTTTATACAAATGTAGAAGAAAGAATCATCGAATTTGGACACAATTTGCAGAATCTAAACATGTTTGAGTATTTATATTGGAATCTAAATAAAAAAGAAGCAAGGGATAAGGAAACTGAAGAACAGTATCGGGTATTATCTCAGGCGGTTGTTAAGTAATAACCGCCTGAGATAAATATTTTCTTTGACGGTTATTAAATACCAACCGCCTGTGAAGATATTTATTTCTTAATTAATATAACCCATAGAGTACAACACGTTATGGGAGAACAGGTCATACTCGCGCTCAATCCTACAGTTCTCAGTACAGAAGACGGTCTCGGACCACCCTCGCCTGCCGCAGCGGGCAGGCCCCTGGTTCCCCCCTGTTGGGCAGCGGCAAACGCCATCGTCAATGTCGGGCAGTGCCACCGGCGGCGGTCCGGGAGGAGGCCTACGCAGTAACCTCCAGCTCACGAAAATGTCGAGCCTCTGCATGGCTTGATTCCGACACTGGCAACACTCATTGTTGGTCCTCTTCATCGCGACGGACCCGACCGTGTTGTCGCCGATGTGGGCCTCGCCTTCGACCTGCCGGATATACTCGAGGGCATCGCGGTCCCCGCGGTCGGCGTCGTAGCAGAGCATGGCGAGGACGTAGGCCGCCACCTTGTGGCCGTTCGCGGCCGCCCGGGCAAGGAACTGGGTGCCCTGCTGCGCCTGCGCGCGGCCGTAGTTGAAGACGAGGTCGAACCCGGTGACATAGCACGCATGAGGGTTGCCCACGTTGGCCAGGCGCTCCACGAGGGCGTCGTAGCTCCCGTTCCCGTGCCGTTGGAACCACTCCCAGCTGCTCTCGCGCTCCAGCGCCACGCGCCTGCCGACGGTGGGATCACGGCACGCTGCGTGCATGGCCTTGCAGGTGGCGCGCAGACTGGAGAGGTCGTCCATGGGCTGGGTGGAGGTTGCGGCGACCCACCCCGCGATCAGGACCGCAATATCGTGCGGCAAGGGGAACTCCATGGGCTTATCTTAGGCGATTAGTAAGTAACACCTGTCCCCGAGATAAATATATTCTCAGGCGGTTGGTAAGTACCAACCGCCTGAGAAGATGTTAATTAACTGACGCGCCGCACGAGGTCTGCGGAGAAGTTGAGAAGCCGTGGTGCAGGGACGCGTGCAAGGATCTCTCAAGATCGTCTTCCACAGTGGTTTAATGGTGCGCCGCACGAGGTCTGCAAAGAGTTCAATGCGCAATGAACTAAATATTTTGTTCAGTTGGTAGATGTTAATTTAATACAAATGTAGAAGAAAGAATCATCGAATTTGAACACAATTTGCAGAATGTAAACATGTTTGAGTATTTATATTGGAATCTAAATAAAAAAGAAGCAAGGGATAAGGAAACTGCAGAAGAGTATCGGGCATTATCCCAGGCGGTTGTTAAGTTATACCCGCCTTAGATAAACATATTTGCAGGCGGTTTATAAGTAATAACCGCCTGAGATAATCATTTTTGAAATTACAATATGTTATTTAACGGCCTGAGAAGTGTTAATTAACTGACGCGCCGCACGAGGTCTGCGGAGAAGTTGAGAAGCCGTGGTGCAGGGACGCGTCTTCCGCAGTGGTTTAATTGTGCGCCGCACGAGGTCTGCAAAGAGTTCAATGCGCGGGAAACGAACCGCTCCCTCGTCTACTCCGCACAGACCTATATAAGGCGCGTCGTCGGTTATGGACAAGCACAAAACTTTTCTCCACTCCTTTCTTCTTCTCCTAGCCCGCCGCCGATTAACCACCACAGCCATGGCCAGCCTTCCACCACCTAGCCCTCCGAGTCAGCCATGCAAGCGGATACGCTGCACCTCCCCCGAGAGGGTGAATGACGACCAGCGCGTTCCACCGCCGGTGCAGCCGGAGCCACCGGTACAGCCGGAGCAATCGGCTCAGCCGGAGAAGCCGACCCTCTCTCCTGCTGCATCGTCGCCGGAGGAGGAGGAGGAGGAGGAGGACGACTTCGACGACGACGACGATGATGACGATGATGACGACGAGTCGTCCTCCGACGACGGCGACGACGAGTCGTCCTCCGACGACGGCGACGACGAGTCGTCCTCCGACGACGGCGACGACGAGTCGTCCACCGACGACGGCGACGACGAGTCGTCCACTGACGACGGCGACGACGACGACGGCGACCACCACCATGGTGACGACTACGACGACGACGACGACGAGTCGGAGGAGGACCGCTTGGCGTGGTTTGAGAAGTTGGCGGAGATGAGGGATTAGGCGGGGCCGTAGTGTAGTTTTAGTTCTTGTACATATTTCTTTTGTAGTTTTAGGAGTTCTTGTGTTTTGTAATATATTTGTGTTCATGAAGTGAATGTACATATTTCTTTAGTTCATGAAGTCAATAAATACTGGTGTGTTAGAATGAAGTGAATGTGCTCTAAATGCTCATATGTATATGAGCATTTAGTTAGAATGGTGGATAATTTGAAGTTTGACATGTTGGAGTGCTTTTAAAAAAATTAAAAAAATTCATACATGTATACAAGTTTTAAAAATATTTTGTTCAGTTGGCATTATCTCAGGCGGTTGTTAAGTAATACCCGCCTGAGATAAAAATCTTCCCTGGCGGTTATTAAGTACCAACAGCCTGTGAAGATATTTACTTCTTAATTAATAAACATCATCTCAGGCGGTTGCTAAGTAAAACCCGCCTGCGATAAAGTTAAAAACCGCCTGTGAAAAACCTACGTCTATATAAGGACCCCTCACCGCAGTCAAAACGCAACCCTGGAGAATTTATATCGACGCCGCCAGGCTGTTGAAATTTCCCCTGCGCCGCGCCGCCGCTCCGCCGCCCAGCCCATACTGCCGCGCCGCCGCTCAACCCCGCACCGCCACTTCTCCACCCAGCCGGCCCACCGTGCTGACGCCTCTGCAAGGTAAATGTAGTTTCCTTACTTTTTCTTTGTATATTTTCATTAGCTGATAAGCTGTTAGTTTTGTGTGTTCTGGTATATGGATTCTGTCCTTTTGCATGTGTAAGGACTATGGATTGTGTTCTGGTATATTGATGTATGGACTATATGGATTGTTTCCTTTTTGTACCTATTATGTGACATGAATATGATGTTTAATTAACAGATGCTATTGTAATATATATAAGATGCATCTGGGCCTTGTTTCCCGATATAACGGACTGGATCCCACCCAGACCTAGCCCATGCTGCTGGGCCTGTTTCCCCCTTTGACTCCGTCCGCCTCAAGACGTCGCCCGTCTCCTACATTAGTCGCCCTAATCATACTTGTTATGTCTCTGTAAATTCATTTTATAGAAGACCTTTAGAGAATATTTGTGGCCAAATTTTGTAAATCTGACAAAAAATTCTATTATTGAAGCATGGACCGTCGAGCGTGGATGTATAACATGCCAAGACCCGATCCTATGTACATTCGTAATGTTGCAAATTTTATTGAAGCATCCAAGAGACATGCGAAGTTGCAAAAGATAGATGACATATTATGTCCATGTATCGACTGCGAAAATAAGATTGCTTGGACGGATACTATAGTAATCCAATCTCATTTGGTGAAAAGAGGTTTCAAAAATAACTACACAATATGGACAGAGCATGGTGAGTTAGATACACATGATGTGGATAAAGATGATGAGAGAGGCTCAGATGATGATAATGTTCATATCGATGATGGTAGTGACAATCAAGCTGGTGATGATGATGATGAGTTCGATTGTGAGGAGATGTTGCGTCACATTGAACCATATGTACTGACTTCTATGGGAGCAAGCAAAGGCTTAAGTAAAATGGAGACATTGCAGAATGCGGCCACAGAGCTTTTATATGATGAATCAAACGGTTGTGATAAAGAGTTTACTACATTGCGTGCAGTCTTAGAACTACTAAAGTTGAAAGCTACGCACGGATGGTCCGATTGTAGTTTCTCTGATCTTTTGAATCTTCTGGCAGAAATTCTTCCAAATCCAAATAAACTGCCTAGAAGCACTTATAAAGCGAAGAAACTTCTTTGCCCGATGGCACTAGGTGTGACAAAAATACACGCTTGTGTGAACCATTGTATTCTGTATCGCAAAGAGCATGAGCTCGCAACTAGATGCCCCATTTGTGGTGTCAGTAGATATAAGAAGGACTACAATCACCAGTATGTTACCAACATGAAAAAGACTCAGAAGAATAAGAAGTTTATTATTGGTCCTGAAGGTGACGATGACGATACTTCTGGCGATGCAGACGGAAAGAATAAGAGAAAAATTCCTGCATTGGTGATGTGGTACCTTCCGGTAATTGATCGCTTGAAGCGTTTGTTCTCAAACCCTAGGGAGGCTGAACTTATGCGTTGGCATTCCGAGGAACGCAAGAAGAATGAAAAACATATACGACACCCTGGTGATGCAACGCAGTGGAAAAATTTTGATATTCAGTATCCAGAATTTGCGAAGGAAATCAGAAATGTGAGGTTTGCCTTGGGTACAGATGGAATGAATCCGTTTGGTGAAAAAAGGAGCATACACAGCACATGGCCCGTGGTCTTAACTATGTACAACCTACCGACGTGGTTGTGTCACAAAAGGAAATATATCTTATTATCTGTTCTTATCCAAGGTCCGAAACAACCCGGCATCGAAATTGATGTGTTCTTGGAACCTTTAATGGAAGATATGGCGAAATTGTGGAATGAAGGGGTACGTACATGGGATGAGTACAAGCGGGAGTATTTCACGCTAAGAGCAATGATATTCGTTACCGTGCATGATTATCCCGGACTGTTTACATTATCGGGACAAATGAAAGGGAAGAAAGGTTGCGTTAGGTGCGTGGATAGAACTGGATATCTATACCTCACTTCATCCAGAAAGACGGTGTACATGAGACATCGACGGTTCTTGACAGATACACACAAGTATAGGAAGATGAAAGAACAATTTGATAACAAAATCGAAAAAGATACTGCACCGAAACCTTACAGTGGAAAACTTGTGTTTGAAATGGTCAAGAACATTCATATTGCTTTCGGTAAGGGAAAAAAGAGTAAAGGAATTAAGAGAAAGAAAAGTACATCTTCGGATGATACAACTGACATGGCTTTCAAGAAACAATCAATTTTTTTCAAGTATCTTCCGTATTGGAAGAATCTGGAATGTTGCCATAGTATTGATTTGATGCACGTTACAAAGAATGTATTTGACAGCATCATTGGGACCTTGCTGGACATGCCGAGGAAGACAAAGGATGGATTAAATTCACGTATGGACCTAGTAAATCTTGATTTGAGACCAGAGCTTCATCCAGTAGAAAAGGCGAACGGGAAGCATTACCTTCCCCCAGCCAGCTACAACTTGACGCTAGAAGAGAAAAAAGCAATTTGCGAATGCTTGCGTGGGATCAAAGTTCCCACAAGTTTCTCATCCAATATCCGCAAACTAGTCTCGATGAAAGACTTGTCTTTATTCGGTTATAATTCTCACGACTGTCACATGATGATGACAGTTTTCCTTGCCATTGCAATAAGAGTAATCAAACCTGAGCATATAAAAGTTGTCATCACACGTTTGTGTTACTTCTTCAATGCAGTATCGCAAAAGGTGATAGCACGTGAAGATTTAGACTATCTGAAAACATACATCGTCGAGACAATGTGCAAGCTTGAGATGTGTTTCCCACCATCCTTTTTTGATATGCAAGTACACCTAATCATACATCTTGTTGATCAGATAAAAGCATTGGGGCCACTATATTTACATCATATGTTTTCGTTGGAGAGATATTTAGGAGTATTAAAAGGTTATGTGCGGAACCGTGCTCACCCAGAGGGTTCAATTATGGAAGGATACACCACTGAAGAAGTGATTGAGGGTTGCGCTGATTACATCAAAGATGGAAAATCGATAGGTGTGCCTATACCGGTACATGAGGGTAGACTACGTGGGAGAGGCAAAGTGGGTAAGAAAACTTTTATTGTTCAAGATTACAAGAATGTACACCGTGCACATTTTGGTGTACTACAACAGCTCGCAATAGCTGAGCCGTACATCGAGGAACACCAAATTGAGCTTCGTGATAAAAACCAAGACCGCAAAGAGGACTGGATCATGAAAGAGCACAGAAGATGTTTCACTGAATGGTTAATGGACAAAAATATATCATACGGAAACACTATAGAAGAGGCAACAATGAAAAAGTTAGCTTGTGGCCCATCTGCTTTGGTAACATCATGGCAAGCATATGACATCAATGGTTACACATTTTACACTAAAGAAAAAGACGGTAAGAGTGTTGCACAAAATAGTGGTGTTCGTATTGAGGCTTATGATTCGCAAGGGCAGAAGACCACATACTTCGGGTTCATAGAGGAAATATGGGAACTCGATTATGGCGAAAGAATGGTAATGCCCGTATTTAAGTGCCAATGGGTCAAACATCCTGATGGTTTGAAAGTGGACAATTACGGACTGACACTGGTAGACTTGAATAAAGTGGGTTACAAAGATGACCTGTGGGTTCTCGCCGATAATGTTGCACAAGTTTTTTATGTTCAAGATCCAGAAACTGAGAAGTTGCACGTAGTTGTTTCTGGAAAGCAAAATATTGTTGGGGTTGACAATGTGGGAGATAATGAAGAGGAATATAATCAGTATGAAGAGATGTACCTTTTCACCGAACCAGAAAACATCAAGCGCGTAGAGAGAAGCATTAAAAAGAATTTGAAACCCTATATGCGAGAAGATGTCAATGCTGGAAAAAATGTATATAGCAATGCGAGATGATATATATTGTATATATTTGTATCTTCTGAAATCAACTTAGAACAATGTTGGTATATGGATTGTGTCCTTTTGCATTTGTGTACATATGCGTTTGGACTCAATGATTTGGAAGTTTGGAAGCTTGGTCTTTCTTCAGATAATGATGTCTCGGGCGTGTAGCCGATTGAAGGAGGAGCGCTTGGCGTGGCGCAAGAACCATCCCCATGTATGTACATATGGCACACCGGTCACATGGTTGTATATACATATGTATCTGTAATGGACTGATGAACTTAACTGTAGTTTGTTTTTCCGTGTTGTTTGTTTTTGGTATTTTCAATTTCTCCGCGTAGGGTTTCTCTGCGAAGCCTGAATCGGGAGATTTATTGAAGTGGCAGTGCATCGTCCCCGGTAAAGAAGGGGTAAGTCATGAAGAACAAGCACAATATGAGTTTAACTATCGTCCTCCTATTAATAAATTTCTTTTGCAGACTGAATGGGAAGATGGTTACTACCCCCTGACAATCTCCTTCTCTGAGGACTATCCCTTGGTGCCTCCAAGATGCTCCTTTCCATTTGGGTTCTTCCACCCAAATGTCCATCGTTCGGGAGCACTCTGCATCGGGATTCTTGATCAAGAGACTGTAAGATAGACCTATTTTGTTCATGTAATTATTACTTATAATTTTTGTCGAACTTATTTGAACTGGTTTCTTATATTGCTTAAATTATATTTCGTAGGGGTGGTGCAGTGCTTTTACAATCAAAACTATACTACTTGAAGTTCAGCGTTTGCTGCATCAGCCAAATGTGCCTGATGTTGAAAATGATTGCTATAATCTACTTATCAAGGTTAGATGACACTTTGACTTAGTGACCAATGTAGGTTATTCATTCCTCCTTCGACATTTGTTAATTTAAATAATGTCAATATTTTCAGGATCCAGCGGAATATAAGAGACGTGTTCGGGAGCAAGCAGGACGGTACAATTTAGATTGATCGATGGGAGCTTCATCGTCGATCTACAATGAATGTAGCATGATTTTTGTTCAGTGTGTAAAGAAATTATCTTTGAACAATTGTAAAGCCTCTAATGGTGTATTATCACAATTAAGCCAGCCTCACTGGTGATCGAGCATTTCCTATAATGCATTACTTTACTAGTATCCGCTAGCTCATCTGTGTTTTTTTCCTGATACAATTTTGCCTGCACGACTACATGCGGCTGTGATATATAATTGCAACTACATCCCTGTAATTTCAATGAAAACCGCTTATGATAATTAAACAATGACCGCCACTGAAAATACATGATCTTCTTAGGCCGTTGTTATATAATCAAGAACCGGCTATGAAGTTCATTGCATTACAGACGGTTATTAATTAAGAACCGCCAACGAAGATCATGTATTTACTCAGACGGTTGTTCCTTAAAATCCATCTGTGAAGTTCATTGCATTACAGACGGTTATTAATCAAGAACCGCCAACGAAGATCATGTATTTAACCAGACGGTTGTTTCTTAAAATCCGTCTGTGAAGTTCATGGCATTGCAGGCGGTTAATAATTAATAACCGTCTGTGAAGATCATGTATTTACCCAGACGGTTGTTTCTTAAAATCCGTCTGTGAAGTTCGTTGCATTACAGACGGTTCTTAATTAAGAACCGATTCTGAAGATCATGTATTTACCCAGACGGTTGTTCTTTAAAATCCGCCTGTGTTGTTCTTTCATCACAGACGGTTATTATATCATTCGTCATCACAGTCGCATATTTTTAAGGACCGCCTGTGTTTGAAAAATTGAGGCGCCTGTAAAAATGCTTTTTGTAGTAGTGTAGCTATATAACGGTTGCGCGTGGGCGCGGAAATGTCGCCATGCAGGTGTGTGCCCCGTGCAGTTCGAAAGGGATGCCCGGCACGGCGGCACCAGGTCGGGTGATCAGCAGCTGCCGGTCGCCGCAGCCGTCGGCGCGGCGGTGCTTCGGGGCCAGCAACGATAATGCACACAGAGCGAAGATGTCTTCGAGAGCGAAATAATGCCCGGTATTCGGAGCTAAAGAACGAGTTATTTGACAATGTGCTCCCTCCGTTCTAAAAAAATTGTCGCTTGTAGTCCAAAAATAAACTACAAAGCGACAAAATTTGTGAGACGGAGAGAGTACGCATCAAAATCTTTGTTCTTCGATAATCCAGAGATGCACGTTTCATTCCTCTCTCACAATCTTATTGTCAACAAGTTAGTTGACAAATACACAACTTGATCCGTGTTTTTTTTTTTCGAAACACCGGCCATCCGGTTTCATTATATAAGAAGGACAGAGTATGTGTGTGTGCCAAGGCAAGTTACATGCTCCTGTCGAGGGATGGTTACAAGAAGCTTCTTTGCACTCGAGAGGAGTGGGCAGAAGCCACCAGTGAAGTGCAGTATTTACTGGCGTAACAGACTCAAATATTTTGCTCCCGTAAAGATCCATGCATATGTTTCTTCCCCTATTCTTTGCAGTACTTGTGCTGCCGATCTCTCTGATCTTTGGAAGATGCGGCAATTCCTCTCTAGCCATATAATCCAAAGCGTGAGTATGCATAATGAGCGGAGTCCCTTCCTTTTTGGCCCCTTCTCTCTTGACACCAAGGTGAGGTATCATTCCTCAATGTTAGACTGGTTGCTCCAACTGGATGGATGCAGTGTTGACTCCCCATATTTGTTGGAGATCACTGTCCAGATAGTTCTAGAGTAGGGGCAATCTCTAAATAAGTGCACCACTGTTTCCAAGCTTCTTCGACATAAAGGGCAAAAACACTCGTTAGGCCACCCTCTAAGTTGTAGTCTCGCCGCCGTCCAGATTCTGTCTTGTAGGAGCAACCACATGAAGAATTTTAGCTTTGTCGGTGCCCATATCTTCTAGACAGCTTGTGAAAGCATCGTCTTCAGGCCACCTTCAAAGCTCGATCCGTGTAACCATGCTGATCATGCACGCTAGAACGTTGTGGCGGTGTGGTGCGGCGTGCGGGTGCGGGGGCGTCGTCCGTGTTACTTGTAACAGAACGGGGGGGCTGCTGTGGGCACTGGGCTCGTCGAATCTGCTGGGTGCATGCATAGGACTGGCATTTTGACTCGAGACCGAGCGTGCAGACGACATGCGCTCGTAGCTGAGCGTGAAGACGGCGGTTTAACTCAGAGTTCAGCGTACAGATGACATTACAACTTGACTCGGGGCTGAGCGCGTGCAGATGATATGCGGTTTGACTCGAGGATGAGCCTGCATCACTACTACAAAAAGCATTTTTACAGACACCTCAATTTTTAAAACACAGACGGTCCTTAAAAATATGCGACTATGATGACGAATGATATAATAACCGCCTATGATGAAAGAACAACACAGACGGATTTTAAAAAACAACCGCCTGGGTAAATACTCGATCTTCTCAGGCGGTTGTTTCTTAAAATCCGCCTGCAATAAAATAACATCATATGCGGATTTTAAAGATTTTGGAAAAAGCAATCGCAAAACTTAAGAAGGATAAAAGGACTGAAGTTGCAGCTTACATAGGACATGCAATGTTTAACTTTGTCAGAGACGGCAAGGATCTCGTAAAGGCTCCGTACAACTTCGGGTAAGTTCGACACATGACATTGAAATAGCAGTTATTGGTAATTGTTAACACGTGTGTTTGTGTGTTTGTAGTGATCACTACATAATGATCTTTATCAAGTCAACGCAGGGAATGGCAACAGTCTTGGATTCGACCGATTTCCCACCACATCGTTACAAAGTTTTCTTTTCCATTTTGAAACTGTATGTTTATTTAATACTTTTAATTTACACACATTTAGAATGTGTTGACAAGTTTTATATGACATTTCTTGTATTACAACGTTTGACGGTTTTACGCGGAACAACTTGGCGGTGAGAGACCTTCCAATACGAATACATTGGACATTAAAACGTATTATGCTTGTCCGAAGCAGCCTGCTGGGAGTGTCTTATGCGAGTATTATGTATGCGAGCATCTTCGGAGCGTCGACGTATATAGAGTGAATCGTAAGGATGTAAGTTATTCTTAATGTCGATACCTTATTTTCTTACTTTTGAGTTTCATTTTCATTGTAACTAGCATAGTTTAATATTTATATTCTCTGTTGTTCAATATTACCAGAAATATTATTTTCATATTTTGATTTCAACTTCAAAATTTAATTGCTCATAATACAACTGCTCCAAAAATACCAACTAAATTTTTGTATACTCTCACCTTGATCTATACTTTGAGATTGTTCAAACCAACACATTCTAAACCTTTGTTATGTATTATATTGCAGCACACGAAGAATCTGAACGAAGAATGCCCGGTTTGTAGAAGTATTCCTGATGGAGGAGCCGACAAGATTGCTTCTGAACTCTGTTAATTCATTCGTCGCGAAATTTTGCACAAAAGAGGGAAGTTCTTTGATGAGAATGGTGCAATAGTTGATGTGTCAGAACTTTGCGACTATGCCAATAGAAACAGTTTTTAGTAAAAACCTATAAACTATGAGATGAAATGTATGTGTAACTTGTATATATGTATATTGTTTTAGTGAAATTGACTTCTGTGAGATGACTTCTTTGATGATAATATTGTTGACTCTGTTCTGTGATGATATTGTTGACTTCTGTTCTGTGATTATATTGAATTGACCTAGGAATTAGAAATATTAGCAGTATTACTACATAAGTTAAACCTTATCACAAACGGTTATTTACTAAAGGCTAGGAATGACTGTAAAAAACAATTATCACAGGCGGCTAGATATAGGTAAAGAACCATCCGTGATAACCTAATTGAAAGTTGCCTAGAGGGGGGGGGGGGTGAATAGGCTAATCGACCTGCAAATGACTTAATAAAACGAGATTAAATCACAGGGGGCGGACTAGTCCGGTCAGGGGGGCGGACTAGTCCGGTCAGCTTGCGTGAATAACCCTAAAAAGATGTTTCTAGCAAGTTTTAGGGAATTTTCTCTTTGCTACAAGTGAGTATATGTTTAAGTCAAGTTGAGCAACAACCTACACAAGAGCAAGTCAAGTTTCCACAAGTTTGTAGCAATGCGGAGTATGAAACTAGACTACCAACCCTAGAACAAAGTAATCAATAGAATGGATGCGAAGAACACAAGGGGGCAAGGATTTTATCCCGAGGTTCGATTCCACACAAGGAATCTACGTCCCCGTTGAGGAGTCCACAAAAGGACCGGGTCCAACAACCCTTCCCTCACCAAGTTTACCGCACGGGCCTAACTTGGTTCTCCACTAATCACAATGGTGATTACAAAGTTCGTTGGGGCTTCTCACAAACTGAGGCTCCCACACCACAAAGATGATCAACACAATAAAACAAACTCAATACACAGCCCACAAAGACTCAACGAGTGCAAGAGATCAAACCGGGAGCACAAGCGCGATGTTCTTCCTCTTCTCCACCTCACTAAACCCTAATTCACTCAAGAATTAGTTTTAGAGGGAAAGTAGGCAAGAAGGAGGCTTAGGAGTGCTCCAAGTTGGCTGTGGCGGCGCTAGGGTTTGAGTTTTTCCAAAAGGTATTCGAAATGAGGCCGGGGGTCCCCTTTTTATAGGGGTCCCAAGCCCAATCTGCTGACTTCAGCAAAAGGGCGGACTAGTCCGACCACTGGCCCGGACTAGTCCGGCCTAGGGGACCACTGACCCCTTTGTCAGGTCTCGACAGCTGACACACTATCGTCACGCTACCCGCCAAACTTCAAATTCAAACGGTCACATCCAGAACGGACTAGTCCGGTCAACACCGGACTAGTCCGATCTCACACAGAGCCTTTTGCTCCGTGTGAAAACGGACTAGTCTGAGGACCACGGACTAGTCCGGCCCCTAGGGCAGACTAGTCCGGTCCTCCTAGACTTAGCCACAGAAGCACCTTTTCTAGCCAACCCGGACTAGTCCGGCCCCACGGGCGGACTAGTCCGTTCTCACTCAGGACCTCTTGGTCCGGTCCAAAACGGACAAGTCCGTGGTTTTGGGACTTCATCCCCAAAACCCACTCACAGCTACCCGGACTAGTCCGGCCACAAACGGACTAGTCCGATCTCAGTCAGACCCTTCTGGTCCGGCCAGAAACGGACTTGGCCGGCTAGGAACGGACTAGTCCGGCCACCTGCACGGACTAGTCTGGCCCTACGGCCAGACCACTCATTCACTCATCTTTTTCATAGGTTTGACCTCTAAACCACTTTGAGCTCTCAAACTTGATCTCAATGCACTTTACACACGCACCCTCCTATTTCTACGGCTAGTCTAACTCAACACGCTAGAAACCCTAGTTTCCACGCTTCGAGTTGACTCCGTTTCCTTCCTTTTCCTTTTTGAGGGTTTGCGTCTCCGATCGAGTCCACACCTGTGCTAAGATCACTTGAGCTCATTAGCGACTTAATTGTCGTCATCAATCATCCAAAACCCACGGGGAACCTAGATGCACTTTCAATCTCCCCCTTTTTGGTGATTGATGACAACACATTAAGTCCTTCACAAATAAGAGTATAAAGTTTTGGTTTTCATAACATGTGTGCGTATGAATGACTCCCCCTCAATGTATGCAACATGTAAAAGAGGTGGAGGAGTTCTTTCATACCCACACACGTTATGGTGGGGTGCCTACGTGATGTGCTCAACAATTGTGACAAGACATAAAGAGCATCAATATAATCAAAAGATTGACAATTAGAAGCATTATATTGAGATTAGACAACATTAACAGGTCTTGCACAAATGTAAACATCCAAGAGCAAGAATATATTACAAAATAAGTCCACAAATCACAAACACACCCACAAACGATTAACTCCCCCTTAACTCTCCCCCTTTGGCATCAAGGCACCAAAAAGGAAAGGAAGGGAGGGAACTAAGGCCTAAGAACTAGTCCTCATCTTCGCCACTTCCACTCTCCGTGGCCTCGGAATCTTCGACGTCGTCCTCATCATCGACATCGTCGTCGTCGTCGTCGGAGTTCCTTGCCGAGGGAGCAGCCCGAGAGGAGCTTCCATCCTCTTGGAGCTGGGCGAGCTCATCGGCGGTGAAGGTGGGGAATGGAGTGATCTCCCCATCACTCACCTCCGGAGAGACATTGGGACCTCCAGCTTGTCGCACACCGCCTTAAAATATTTCTCTTGACGCTTGTGTGCCCTCTGAGCGCGGATCTCTTGCTTCCGACAAGAAGTGAATATGGCCTTGAAGCATTTGAAGAACGCACTCATGGACTGAGGCGGAGGCGGAGATGGAGGCGCCACGGGGCGAGATGGAGGATCCGCATTCTTGCGACGAGGAGGAACAGGCAGAGGCGGGGGAATCGGAGGACACAGTCTCTTATGTGTAACATCCTTCTGGAAGGTAATTCCGGAGACTTTCTCAATTAGGCACATCACATAAGGAGCATAGCCACAAGACCTGTTGGGGGTATGAGATATATTGAAGATGTCATCAAAGATGTACTCAACTAGGTTGAAGCTTTCTTCCCCATCTATCAGCACAAGCAAATGCCTCAAGTTGCCCTGGATGACTCCGGCATCTCCATCCTTCGGGGCAATGGTCTTCCGAAGAAGGCGGTTGAGCACACTGAAAAATGGCTTGATATTTCTTGCCAGTCCTGCCTCATAAGGAAGATGGTCTGGATACATGAAGTCAAGGGCATCTCGATCTAGGGCTTTGAGGTTGGAGATGATGATCTCATGCTCAAGGTGTTCCTCCAATCCTAAAACCTTGGCAAAGTCTTCAAATGTGACTGTGCACTGCTCTCCATTTGTCATCCATGACATTCGACGATTGCCAAAAGAGTGAAAGTAGACGGTCGTGTAGAATTGCACAATCACCTCAATGTTCCAGTCGTACTGGAAACCCATGATATCCTTGATTCCATGTCGTTCCGCTGCATTGATCACAGCATCAAATGCAGCATGCTTCTTCTGAGCCATGTAGTCCCAGTCAACCCACTGGGCATCAGTCACAGGAGTCTTCATCTTCATGTAGACGAGGCGATAGTAATCGCAGTGGAAGTCACACCAGAACCGAGGGTCGGCGGTGGACCTCTCATACTTATAGACATTCTCGTCTCTGAGCCTCCTGGCCTTCTCAGCTCCTTTTCCTTTGAAAGTGTTAGCTGAGAGGTTGGGCTGACGGTTTGGATTCCGTGCTGGACTATGCATCACCAGAGGCTCAACAGCCTGAGCCTTCCCTTTTTCACGAATCACAATTCCTCCGGGTGCCTTCTTGGCTGGCACCTTGACGGAGGGCTTCTTCTTTTTCGGCTCGACTGGAGCCGGAGCCTTTCCCTTCTTGGGATCACGCTCTACCCTGGGCTCAGGTTCCATTTGGGCTGGCTCCTTGCCCTTCGCCTTCTCGCCAACAGTGACGAGCTTCTTTCGCTTGGGGGCACTGTCCTCAGCAGCCCTGGAGTTGTGGGCCTCCCTATCCTCTCTTTTCTTCTTCCTCAGCTCATGGAGGGATTCTGCGGTGGCACGGGCAATGGCTTCATCCTCATTGTAGATGCTCGCAGCCACCTTGGATGCTTCGAGTGCCTTGAGCTTTCTTCCCTCCTTGGCCTTCTGCGCCTCCATTAGCGCAGCCTTAGTCCGAGCCTCGGCAATTTGGGCCTTGGTACGCCCCTCGAGGTTGACACGCGGAGGAGAGCGCTCGGAGTTCGACATTCTGTGCAAAGGATAGAGAGAGGAAGATATGAGCCTAGGAAGAAGAAGTATTGCCGAAAAGATCTCGAGAACCAACTAGAAGTAGGGTTTGCCCTGTGCAAACCGGACTTGTCCGCCCCAGGGGCGGACTAGTCCGCCGGACGGACTTGTCCGCGTGGTGGCCGGACTAGTCCGGGTTACACAGGAAGAACCCTAACCCTAATTGATTCATCGAAAAATTTGTGAACCAATGCGCAATACTCCTAGGATATGATCGCAAGGGTGTATAGAACAACATTAATGAAGGTGTTCCTATCAAAAACTTGAAGAATCAAGAATGGGGCTAGTTTTTGAGGAACGGTGAAATACCTTTAAAAATCTGCTTGAGTCATCGAAATCGGCGTGGATCTCGAAGGTGGAGCGCGGGGAAGTGATCCCTCACTCCCAAGGACTTCGATGCGCGGATTGGAGTTGAGTTTTGGTGGTTGGAGCGCAAAATCGCCGATTTGGGGGCGGTTGTGCGCGCGTGGAAGCTAGAGAGACAAGTGAGAGAGAGAGGGGGTCCGGGCCGCCTGGGGGGTTTAAGTCCCCAAGGGGCCGGACTAGTCCGGTTGAGGGGCCGGACTAGTCCGGTCTGCGGACCAGACCCAGACTAGTCCGGGTCCGGACTTGTCCGATGGAAGGCCGGACTAGTCCGGTGTGCGGACTGGCCGCGGACTAGTCTGACCCGGACTTGTCCGGCCGTAGGGGCGGACTAGTCCGGTCCAGCTGGGCTGAAAAACAATATATTTGGGTTTTGCCCATAGAGATAAGTCCTTTGGTACGAATATAGCAAGGAAAACATGACAAGCATGATTATGAGCCAATAAGGAACAACTTATGAACATTTTCATGAAGAAAATAGATTTCTCAAACAAATTTGAGGAGAAATCGACATAGAGAGGAGTTTTTCGAAATGTGGCTCAAAATATATGACGAATGGTGTTTAAGCCACGTTCCGAGAATCCAACACGCTGAGCTCACTTCTTAGCTCACAGAAACGCTTCTCGTCAAGAGGCTTGGTGAAGATGTCCGCAAGTTGATGTTCCGTCCTCACATGCGAAATCTCAATGTCTCCCTTCATTGAGTGATCTCGCAAGAAATGGTGTCGAATGTCTATATGTTTGGTCCTAGAGTGTTCCACCGGATTATGGGCTATCTTGATTGCACTCTCGTTGTCACACAAGAGTTGAATTTTACGCAGGTTAATCCCATAATCCCTAAGAGTTTGTCGCATCCAAAGAAGTTGTGCACAACAACTTCCGGCTGCAACATATTCTGCTTCGGCGGTGGATAGAGCAATAGAGTTTTGCTTCTTAGAGGACCAAGACACAAGAGATCGACCTAGGAATTGGCACGTACCCGATGTGCTCTTCCTATCAACTTTGCACCCCGCATAGTCCGCATCGGAATATCCGATGAGGTTAAACTTGGATCCTTTGGGGTACCAAAGTCCTAGGGTAGGTGTGTGTACAAGATATCTCAAGATCCTTTTAACGGCGGTCAAATGACAAGCCTTGGGTGCTGCTTGAAAGCGTGCACACATACACACACTTAGCATGATATCGGGCCTAGATGCACAAAGATAGAGAAGTGATCCGATCATAGACCTATATAGCTTTTGATCCACACTTGGACCGTCCTCAGTTAGGTCTAGGTGTCCATTTGTCCCCATAGGGGTTTTGATGGGTTTTGCTTTGTCCATGTCAAACTTTCTTAGAATATCTTGAGTATACTTAGTTTGACTTATGAACGTCCCTTCTTTGAGTTGTTTCACTTGAAATCCTAGAAAGAACTTCAACTCACCCATCATGGACATTTCAAACCTCTCCGTCATTATCTTGGAGAACTCGTCACAAAACACCTTATTTGTGGAACCAAATATGATGTCATCCACATATATTTGGCACACAAAAAGATCCTCGTTGAAGTGTTTTGTGAAAAGGGTATAATCCGCTTTTCCTATCCTAAAACCATTTTCAACTAAAAAGTCTCTTAAGCACTCATACCAAGCTCTAGGAGCTTGCTTGAGACCATAAAGAGCCTTTCGCAATTTGTAAACATGGTTTGGATAGTCTTGGTCTTCAAACCCTGGAGGTTGCTCTACATAAACTTCTTCCTTGATTGGGCCATTAAGGAATGCACTCTTAACATCCATTTGGTAGAGTTTGAAGTCATGATGAGTAGCAAATGCTAGTAGTATCCGAATTGACTCAAGCCTAGCTACGGGGGCAAATGTCTCATCAAAGTCCAATCCCTCAACTTGTGAGTATCCTTTTGCCACAAGTCGTGCCTTGTTCCTAGTTACCACGCCATGCTCATCTTGTTTGTTGCGAAACACCCACTTGGTTCCAACAACATTAGCTTGAGGGCGCTTGACAAGCTCCCAAACTTTGTTTCTTTCAAAGTTGTTGAGCTCCTCCTGCATGGCAACTACCCAATCCGGATCCCTTAAGGCATCTTCAACCTTATGTGGTTCCAAGGATGAGACAAAAGAGAAATGCTCACAAAAGTTTGCAACACGTGAGCGTGTTGTTACTCCTTTTGTGATATCTCCTAGAATGTTGTCAACGGGATGGTCCCGTTGAACACTTTGATGAACACGAGGATGCGGGAGTTGACCTCTTGAATTACTTGGTTCATCTTCTTCACTTTGGTCTCCCCCTTGATTCATGCCTCCACTTTGATCTTCATTCTCATTATCACTTTGGGGAGCATCTAGAGGGTCTTCAACTTGTCCAATGGGGGTTTGACCTACTTCATAATGATGATGGTCACTTGGGCTTTGAGATGGTTCTTGTGGGCGAACATCTCCAAGTGCCATTTTCCTTAGAGCTTCTAGTGGAGGTTCCTCTTGATCAAGGGCATGTTGATCAACTTGCTCCACTTGAGAGCCATTGGTTTCGTCAAACACCACGTCACGTGCTACTTCAACAATTCCGGAGGATTTGTTGAACACACGGTACGCATGAGTGTTTGAGTCATATCCAAGCAAGAAACCCTCATCGGACTTTGAAGCAAACTTCGAAGTCCTAGGCTTCTTGTTGAGGATATAGCATTTGCTACCAAAGACCCGAAAGTAAGAAACATTGGGTTTCTTACCAATGAGAAGCTCATAAGGAGTCTTCTTGAGGAGGCGATGAAGGTACAATCGATTCACGGCATGGCAAGCGGTGTTAACCGCTTCCGCCCAAAACCGGTCCGATGTTTTGTACTCATCTAGCATCGTCCTTGACATCTCAATGAGCGTCCTATTCTTTCTTTCGGCTATGCCATTTTGTTGTGGAGAATAGGGAGCGGAAAACTCATGCTTGATGCCCTCCTCATCTAGGAACTCTTCTACTTGCATGTTTTTGAATTCGGTGCCATTGTCACTCCTTATAGCCTTTATCCTTAAGGTGAACTCATTTTGAGCTCTCCTTAGAAATTTCTTGAGGACAACGGGAGTTTCACTTTTATCATGCAAGAAGAACACCCAAGTATATCTAGAGAAGTCATCAACGATAACTAGACCATACTTGCTGCCACCAATGCTAATGTACGCAATGGGGCCAAAAAGATCCATATGGAGTAACTCCAAAGGTCTAGTTGTCGTCATGATATTCTTAGAGGGGTGTTGAGCTCTTACTTGCTTTCCCGCTTGGCAAGCACTACATGGCCTATCCTTTTCGAATACTACATCCTTTAGGCCACGAACATGCTCACCCTTAAGGAGCTTTTGAAGGTTCCTCATTCCAACATGGGCTATCCTTCTATGCCAAAGCCATCCCATGTTGGCTTTTGCCATTAATCATGTGTCAAGTTGAGCTTTATCCGCGGTGAAGTCCACAAGATAGAGCTTTCCCTTGAGCACTCCCTTAAAGGCTATCGAGTCATTACCTTCTCTAATGACACTCACTCCCTCACTAGTGAACACACATTTATATCCTCTATCACATAGCTGTGATATGGATAGGAGATTATAGTCTAGAGAATCAACATGCAAGACATTTGATAAAATATGTAATGAGGAGATAGAAATTTTACCGGAGCCAAGGATTTTCCCTTGGCTATTGTCCCCAAAGAAGATTCCTTCACTTGGGTCCTTATTCTCCTCATACTCTATGAACATGCTTCTCTCTCCGGTCATGTGGTTGGTGCATCCGCTATCCAATACCCATTTCGATCCACCGGAGGAGTAAGCCTGCAAAACAAGTTTTATGCCTTTCTTTTAGGTACCCAAGCGGAGTTGGGTCCTTTGACATTAGTTGTTAGGCATTTTGGCACCCACACGCAAGGCTTGGGGCTCTTGCGGAGTGGCCCAACATATTTAGCAAACACCTTGCCGTGTTTGTTCTTCTTCAACACATAAGATGCATCAAAATCATGAAATAAATGATGCGGTTCAGATTTAGGCAAGTTTTTGCTAGAGGGTGAGTTCTTTTCATTTTTAGTTTGAGATGAACTCCCCTTTACAAAGACAATCATGTCTTTGCCATACTTGGAGGTTTTGGCGTTATGCCTTGCACCTCTAGTATAGCCAAGACCATCCTTGACATGGGGAGGTCTTGTGTTGGTGTATGCACTTCGTGCATACGCCACCTTCTCCTTGTCAAAGATGGCACCCTTAGGTGCTTGTTTGCCTTGCACTAAGTTGAGTTTATCCTTAAGTTTAAGGATTAAGTTAGAGCACTTGCAAGACGGAGTTGCATTGTATGAGGCCTTTGAGAAGGTTGGGCTCTTAGAGGAAGAGGCTACATTTTTCTTGAGAGACTCAACTTGAGTCTCAAGGATTTTGTTAACTTTTGACAAGTTCCCAAGTTCCTCCTTGAGCTCAGTTGTCTTCTCCTCAAGAATTGAACACATTTTCTTACTTAGAGCAAGTTCATGTTCCAATGCCTTGCTCTTCTCTCTTTCGAGCTCAAGGAGCTCATCAAGCTCTCGACATCTCTCCTTCTCAAGGATGAGCATGTCCTCTTGTCTATTGATGAGATCCTCCTTCTCAAAGATCTCATCCATAAGCAATTTCATCCTTCGCAAGGTGCTTTTGCTTATGTCCTTAAACATGTGTTCATTTTCACTAGCACTATCAAATTCATCTTGCGAGGAAGTTGTGGAGGAGGGATGAGATGTTACCTTTCTCCTTCCCTCCTTTGCCATGAGGCAAGTAGGTTTGTAGTCGTCGTTGAGGTTGGGGAAGAGCTTGCTTCCTTTGGAGCTCCTCCCGATGGCTATGGTAGCCATCTTCTCCTCTTCTTCTTCGGAGGAGGACTCATCGTTAGAGTCCCACTCCTTCCCCAAGTGGGCTTGTCCGGAGGGCCTCTTCTTCTTGAAGAATCTCCTTTCTTGAGGCTTCCCTTCCTTCTTCTTCTTCGTTTCTTCGTGTGGGCAATCAGCGATGAAGTGCCCATACTCGCCACAGTTGTAGCAAGACCTTCTTGATTTGGGCCTTGCTCTTTCCTTTCCCTTGCCCTCATAGTTGTGCCCCCCTTTCTTCCTCCTCATCATTCTCTTGAATTTGTTGATGAAGAAGGCCTCCTCCTCATCGGTGTCGAGGCTCTCCTCATCACTTTCTTCTTGCTCCTTTGAAGAGGGTGTTGCCTTGAGTGCAACGTTCTTCATCTTGGAGGCGGTGAACTTTTGGAGGTCGTTGTAGAAGAGCGTCTCCTTCTCCATGATTTCATGGTTAATGATCCTCCCAAGGACCTCCTCCGGGGTCATTTGAGTGAACCCCGGGCTTTCCCGAATCATGGAGCATAAAGAGACGTTCCTAGGCATGAATGCCCGGATCATCCTCTTCACCACCTCGTGGTCGGTCCACTTGGTGCAGCCATATGATCGGCTCTTGTTGATCAGCACCTTCAGCCGGTTGTACATGTCTTGGGGGGATTCACCATCCAAGATGGCGAATCTCCCAAGCTCTCCTTCGATGAGCTCGATCTTGGCCTCCTTGACCACTCGGTTTCCCTCATGCGCCGTCTTGAGGGTGTTCCATATGTCTTTGACCACTTCAAGGCCATCGACACGGTTGAACTCATCTCTAGAGAGAGATGAGATGATCACACCCGCAGCTTGAGCGTTGCGGTGGATGAGGATGGCTTGTTCTTGAGTTATGTTGTCCTCATCCTTTGGAATCTCCACCCCGGTCATGACAATTTGCCACAACGCTGGGTTGAGTGACACGAGGTGGATCTTCATGTTGTGTTTCCACATACCGTAGTCCGTTCCATCGAATTGGGGAGGTTTCCCCAATGGGATGGATAGGTAGTTGTCGGTACCCTAAAAACCATACACCCCCTGAGGTTACAAAGATCTCAAGGGAAGGACATCTACTCAAATTGAAGACCCTCGGGGGCCCACTCGCCAGACGTGACCGGACCCGCTTCTCCAACATGGTTAACCTCTAGGTTGCCACGTGTACTGACAGACTAGAGTTATTACCCACAAGGGTGAAGCTCCGGGCTAGGTACTGAAACGGCACCTCCGGAGGTAACCCCTGACCGAGAGAAGCTCCGGACCTGACACGTGCCAGGCCACCCCGGAGCTTCCCGCTTCTCCCAAGCAAGCTCCGGAGCTGCCACGTGTCCATACGTCGGAGCTAGCTGCTTAAAACCCCCGGGAGACGTTGTAACGGCTCCGGATCTCCAAAGGACAGCCGCAGACTTCAAGACCCGATTAATTACCATTAATTCCACGTTAATGATAATTAATCGGACGATCTTAACACCTGTAACGGCACTGTCGGAGCCGTTACAGGGTTATTAACAACAATTAATCTCGTGTATCAATACTAATAACCGCCAGGGCCACATGTCGGGCCAGGCTGACTTGTAACGGTTTGTCCTTGTGTTATAAAAGGACAAACCGACGATACACGGGAGAAGACTCTCGAACACTCTGAAGCTCACAAGTGAATACAACACACACACACACACCCGTGGAGTAGGGTATTACGCTCAGGCGGCCCGAACCACGTAAACGACCGTGTCACTCGTGTCCAATCGCGTTTCACCTGCTTGAGTCTCCGCGCGCCCAAACCGAACCTCAAACTCCTTCCACACTTTCGTAGTGTCAGGGGATCTGCCGACTCCAACAGTCGACAGTTGGCGCGCCAGGTAGGGGCAAGAGCCAAGCATTGGCAGATTTCGTGGCAGAATGGACTCCCTCTCCATTAAACCCTGGGGGCCCCAGCGAGCAGAAGACGGAACCACAAGTTCCGGCCTTCACTAAGCCTCACTGGACCCTTTACTTCGACGGCTCCATGCAGAAGCAGGGAGCCGGAGCTGGAATCCTTCTCCTCGCACCCACCGGGGAGAAGGTGAAATACATGGTGCACCTTGACTTCAAGGCAACCAACAACATGGCGGAGTACGAAGCACTCATATATGGATTAAAGGTGGCACTATCATATGGTGTCAAGCAGTTGCTGGTCAAAGGAGATTCACAACTTGTCATCAAACAGGTGAAGGGTGAATGCTCCTGCAATAATCTCCAGCTGGCTGCTTATCTCCTTGAAGTCCAGAGGCTTCAGAAGGACTTCGAAGTCCTAGACCTTCACCATGTTCAGCGTGCTCACAACGCTGAAGCTGACGAACTCTCGACCAAGGCGTCAACCGGAGCTCCGGCTCCAGATGGAACCTTTGTCCGGAGGTTGTCAAAACCCACAGTTCAGCCTGCCGAACTGAATGAAGGGGGCGAGATCAGCATCCCGAAGCTGACGGTCCCGATGGCCCTGTTACCATGGCAGCCATCAAGGGTCGTAGGTGCTGCCGGAAGCTCCGAGCAACCCAGCACGCAAGACTCAAATGCTCAAGTCAGTTCCGATGCATGGATCTCGGAGATCCGGAACTACTTGAAAGACAACATCCTTCCTGACGATGATGTATCCGCTGACCGGGTAGTCAGATTGGCTAAAAGATACACGTTGGTAGAAGGGGATCTCTATCGGCGCGGTGCCAACGGCATCCTAATGCGGTGCATCACAAGGGAAGAAGGCTGCGAGCTCCTCGCAGAAATCCATGGAGGTGAGTGTGGGAACCACGCGTCTTCCCGCACGCTGGTCGGAAAAGCCTTTCGGCACGGCTTCTACTGGCCTACAGCGCTCCAGGATGCTACTGAGCTAGTGAAGAAATGCAAAGCATGCCAATTTCATGCAAAGCAAATTCATACACCTGCTCAGTCCTTACAAATGATACCTCCTACATGGCCTTTCGCTGTGTGGGGGATGGACATCTTGGGACCCTTCCCAAGAGCCGTCGGAGGTTACAAGTTCCTGTACGTCGCTATCGACAAGTTCACCAAGTGGCCGGAAGCTACTCCTGTTGTGACGATCAACAAACAATCTGCAATCAATTTTCTACAATCTATCGTGAGCAGATTCGGAGTCCCAAATAAGATCATCACTGATAATGGGACTCAGTTCACAAGCTCTGCATTTCAAGGATATTGCGAAGACCTCGGCATACAAGTTTGCTACGCTTCCGTAGCTCATCCTGCCAGCAATGGACAAGCCGAGAGAGCAAACGCAGAGATCCTTAAAGGACTCAAAACGCGCACTTATGAGCGTTTGAAAAAGCACGGAGCTAATTGGATCGAAGAGCTTCCGCCCACTCTATGGGCTAACAGGACTTCTCCAAGTCGGGCAACCGGAGAAACACCCTTCTTCCTGGTGTACGGAGCTGAAGCGATCCTTCCTCCGGAAATCACCTTGGGTTCCCTCCGAGTCCGGACCTTCGACGAAGCCGCGCAGGACCAGCTCCGGCGTGAAGACCTAGACCTCCTCGAGGAGGGAAGGTGCCAAGCAGCTGTTCGGAATGCCCGATACCGCCAAGCTCTACGGCGCTATCAACAGCGGCATGTACACAACCGACAGCTCGAGGAAGGCGATCTGGTGCTACGGAGAATACTATCCAGAGAAGGGCAAAACAAACTCTCCCCCGGCTGGGAAGGACCCTTCCGAGTGATCAAAGTATCCCGTCCCGGAAGCGTTCGCTTGGCTGCCGAGGATGGGACACCTCTCCCAAATCCTTGGAACATCGAGCACCTCCGTAAGTTCTACACTTAATTCCACGAAGGTGAGTCTTAAGTAACTTGAAGTGTATGTTATAGAGTCATTGTACAGAGTCGGGTAGTTCCTCCGGGAGAGCAGCCGGACCTTTCCCGAAAGGTTTGGAAAGCTCATGCAACACTTGATACAGTCTTCGGACTAGAAGTGTAGCTAACTACCCTGGGTTAAACGAGAAACCGAACACACTTAGCCTGGTTCCGTACCCTAAGAGTGTACTTGTTTCCCCTGTACCCCGGACCTATAATGAAAGACATCTTCATGTGAAATAGACTCCACGTGCATTCATTTTTGCATAAGGCTCGATATTTTTATTTTTCTCTTTCTTGTCTATAACAGAAACGTGCAATTCTTAAGAAGTTCTAGTTTAACCGATTTATGTACAATTTGAGTTGAATTGTCGGATTTTTTAGATTTAAATGTCGTCTGTGGCCAACTCGCCTGAAAGCCGCCAAGCCATTCTAGGGCCGGAGTGCGCTATCGACTTAGCCTGGTCAAGCACCCTAAGTACGCCACTCTACCTACATCCCGGCAGGCCAAAGTAAGGTGGGTCCATGGACAATTGGATCTAAAAGAAAAGACAATTCATCCAATTATACTAAAAATCGTGTTCAACTTGAAATTCTCTTGAGAACCGTAAGCCACGACGAAGTTATAGATAAGGAACGAATTTTACTGTTTTTCTTGGCTTAAGTGTGCAGGAAAAATAAACCCAATATTGATGGAGAAAAATCGGAGTTAACCAAGCTCCGACTCCCACCGGCGTTAACTTAAAGATGGTGAGAAGACTCTATCACTAGAGTCTGTTGCCAGCAAGCCAGACGTGGCAAGGGTCATTGCCGGAGCTACTAAGCTCCGACACCTTGAAGTATTAACTATCGACACTCAACGTGTTGGTAGAGGCTACTGTCGGAGCTACTAAGCTCCGACGATGGACAGTGCCGGAGCTTCTAAGCTCCGACGACTTCAAGGGACCTTCACTATCGAAAACTTCGGACCTAAACTATACGAGTTCGAAGCAAATTTGTCTTCAACAAAACTCAACATCCTTTTGGTACATGTCCACAATCAAATTGTGCACATCTACCAGGGGGCCAAGTGAAGACAAAGATGTTGAAGACAAAAAATGAAATTCACGAAAAATTGGGGATTTCATTTCATCAGAAGACCGGAGATTACATCTGGAGACAAGGGATTACAAAATTGAGGAAGAAGAGAAGATACAAATAAAGGCTAAGAAAGATAGTCCTACACCCTATGGAAGAACTCAGCGACCTTCTGGGCGACCCCCGACACGCTGGCTCGGGTAGCTTCGCCTTCTCCTTCGACGGGGCCTTCAAGCACCGGGTCCAGAGAGAATCGAGGGTTCCGGCTAGTGTAACACGTCAACACATACTCTGTGACGTTCCTAGCCAGGGATTGCCCCTCTACCTCCAGCTGGTCCGCGATGACGTCGCCCACCTTGGAGAGCTTGCTGCCCGCAGCGCTCAACGCTTGCAACGCAAGGTCCGGCTCCGGCTCCGGATCATCCGGGAGCACGGGGCTGAAACCCATCGGCGCTAGCGCATCATCGGCCTTGCTCAGGAACTCCCAAATTTGCAGGGAGTTCGTCTTCCTCAGGCCCTTCATCTCTTCCAGGGACCTCCGGGCCGCCGCCAGCTCCGAATTCTCGCGGGAAAGACGCTCGACTTCTTTGGCGTTTTGCTGAATCTTCGCAGCAACCCGCTTCTCAAGTCTTCCGAGCTCCTCCTCCCGGAGGTGGATCTTGTTCCGGCGATCGACCAGGTCTTTCTCCCTAGCCTCTATTTTCTTCTCCCGGGCGACGAGGGCACACTCGTACTCGTAGAGTTCCTGCCCCCGCACCCAGGTCTTCTCCTCTTCCTCGAGGCAGCACTCTTCCAATTTTTTAGCGCGCTCCTCGAGGCCCTTGTCCGCCAGAGCTGTCTTCTTGGCGAGCTCTTCTTCACGTCGCAAGACGTCATCCCGTAGCTCCAGGAGTTTTTGCTCCTCATCCTCGAGCCGCTTTTCCCTTCCCTCAAGTGCCTCTCGGCGCTTGATAAGTGCGGTACTGATGGCCTCGAGTTGATCAAACCGAGCGTTGGCCGCGTCATTAGCAGCCTTAGCTTGGTCATGGTACTCCCGGGATTGGGCATCGAGGTTGTGAGTCATGCTCTCCCTCTCGTCCAGCATCTCACCCCAGAGCTCCAGGCGGACCTTCTCCCGCCTGATCCATTCCTTGTCCTCAGCAATCCTCGACTGCGCCAGCTTGGTCTCGAATTGGAGTCGATTACGCCACCTCCTAAGGGTTTGGCGCTCCTCTTCAAGAACCTTGCTGTCGTGGAAGAAGGCTAGTTGGACTTGGCGCAGACTGGAGCAAGCGTTGTCGATGGACATCGACAGCGAGAGGGGCTCCGGACCTTCTGGGGTCTCCTCCGCTGGTTCCAGCGGGTCTTCATTTACAAAAATTGGGTCCCACTCTACGAGAGCGGAACCCCGAGCTTCCAAGGCACTAGGGCACTCCTCCGGGATGGCCTCAGTCGCCACCGAAGAAGGTCCCGCCACCAAATCTTCATTCGCCTCCTCAGGCTGGGGGCCGGCGACTTCGTTCAGGCACTCTGGCTCCGCCACGGGTACCATCGACGTCGTCGCCTCCACTGGCTCCGGTCGGGACGCTTCTTCTGAAGGAGGCTCACGCTCCCTCGCTTCTTCGACCACCGGCTCTGCAGCCGGCGCCTCCACAATCACCGGCTCTACAGCCGGCGCTCCAATAGCTACCGGCTCTGCGACCGAAGCTTCGGAAGTAACCGGCTCAATTGCCGGAACCACTTCAACTTCCGGCTCGCACGCCGGGGCTTCAGCTACTTCCGGCTCAACCGCCGGGGCTTCAGCACTTTCCGGCTCTGAAGCCGGGACCGCTACTTCCTCCGGCTCGACAGCCGGAGCATCTACTTCTGCAGCACAGGGGCCCGGAGCTTCAACCTCCGGAGCGGGTGCCGCTGGCGCATATTCAATCCCGTGGTCCGGCGCTACCACGGGAACTTCTGGAGACGAGTCGAGGTCCATGACCACGACAGCCGGCGCCGGAGCTGTCGCAGCCTCCGCCTGGGGCGGCACCGGGGCTAGAGCAGAAGCCCTCGCAGCCTCAGACACTGTGGCTGAGGGCGGGGCTTCACTCCCCTTCTTGGGAACGCTGCAGATGAAAAACGAAGAAATTGAGCAAACAGATGCTATAATTAAAAGTTAATTGAGGTAAGCAAGAAAAATTACCTTGGGAGGCTCACGCACCAGCTTGCGCGGAACCTCTTTCCCGGACGTTCCGGGCTGGCCACGGTCGGCGTAGGAGCTTCGGGAGGACTCCCAGGACTTGCCGTAGCTGCGGGCGTTTCCCGGGTCGGAGCTCTCCTTGACCGGGAGGAACTCCTAGACCTGGAGGCCCTCACCGCTTCTCGAACCGGAGTCGCCTGTCCGGAGCTGGCACCTCCGGAGGGACCCATCACGGGGACAGCCGCACTCCGGGAGGATCCCACCGCCGGAACAGTAGCGCTCCGAAAAGACCCCACCACGGGGACAGACGCTACAGCGGCGGAGGATCTTCCTTCCTGAGGACGGGGAACTGGCGGGGAAGTAGCAAGCCCGACGGACCTTCCGTCAGCATGTCGCAGCTTCCTCTTCCGGCTCTCCGGCTCCTCCGCCAGCTCCTTGCCCTTGCCGGTGACTTCAGCTCTTGGCTGAGAGACAGGGGCGGAGCCGCCTTCCGACAACTCGGGGATCGCCAACCGGGCGGTCGATCTTCTCTCGACGACGCCAAGGTCGTCAAGCGCGGGCATCTTCCGCCAGAGCTCCCTACTGAACTCAACTTCCACGTTCAGGGGGAGGAAAGCCGGTGGCGGAGTCAAGTACTCTCCGTCAACATCGATGTCGTGCTGGAATTTCTTGAGGTGAAACTCCAAGGACTTCCCCACCATGTTGGACTTCAACCCGGTCTCAACCCGGTCCTCGTCCATCACGCTGTTGAGGGCCCAGGCGAGCTTCTCCCTCCTCTTCAGCGGCGCCCACCTGTTGGACAGGAAGTTGCAGAACACCGCCTGGGGAGTCAATCCTCCCTCCACACATTGGCGGATCCTGGACAGGACGGGATCGAAAGCTGCCGCCAGCACCGGAACTTCGCTCCACACCGACGTGTCAATGCCGGGCAGACCGTCTGGCAGCTCCAACCGCTCGTGCTCCTCCACACGGACGACTACCCAATCTTTCTTCCAGTCATCCCACTTCCCGAAAGGGAACGACCGGAGGTACTTGAACGGGCACTTCTTGCGCTTCACAAAGTAGTAGAAGCCAAGGTACTCGTCACTTCGGCCGGTGGTTTGGACGGTGAAGAAGGTGCGGAAGAGCTCGATGCAGGGAGGGATGCCCACCCACATCTCGCAGAAGTGGACAAAGATGGACACAAGAAGGAGGGAGTGAGGGCCAAGGTGGTATAGCTGCAGACCATAGAAGTCCAGCAGCATCAAGAAGAAGGAAGAAAACGGTGGGATCAGCCCCACCATGGCGTACGATGAAAAGTACACCATTTCGCCGGAGTGCTCCTTTTTAAAGGGAAGCTCCCCGCCGGCGCGGACTGAATGGTTGAAGAAGTCCGACGACCACCCCATGAGGGCTCGGACCTTCTTCAGATCGCTCTCCGTCTTCAAACGACTCTCACGCAGACCCAACTCCATCGCAGCACAGCTAGGCGAGAGAAGAGAAGCAAAGCACGAGTTGGGAGTTTGAGCGCAAGAACAGATGGAAAGCGTAAAGAACTCCCAACGGTGCGCTTTCCTTCTTAAGTAAGCCCTCGCAACGCTTGGATGGAAACTGCAGGGGAGTCAAGCATACTACTCAAGAATTCAACCCAGCCGATGACAAGAGGGCCCGGGACCACCCCGACGATCAAGTCGAGGCTCTTACCCAGGCGAACAGTTGTCATCACGAGGCGGGAAACCCAAAGGCGGCGGACTGACAAGGCGCGCGGAACCGATACGGTTTTCGTATCGGGAACCGACGACCTTCAATTGCGAGAGATCCGCACGTCAAAGATCTTATCTGCCGCCTGAGGTGCGCCACGCGTCGGGACTCAACCATAAAGCCCCGCCAAAGGCACCTCCGAAGACCCTTGAAGACCCAGTTCAAGAGTCGCAAGTATGGACCCACCTCCGGCGGAATGACTTCATCCCGTTGGCCTTCCCCGGAGGTAGGTCCAGGGGGCCACTGTCGGTACCCTAAAAACCATACACCCCCTGAGGTTACAAAGATCTCAAGGGAAGGACATCTACTCAAATTGAAGACCCTCGGGGGCCCACTCGCCAGACGTGACCGGACCCGCTTCTCCAACATGGTTAACCTCTAGGTTGCCACGTGTACTGACAGACTAGAGTTATTACCCACAAGGGTGAAGCTCCGGGCTAGGTACTGAAACGGCACCTCCGGAGGTAACCCCTGACCGAGAGAAGCTCCGGACCTGACACGTGCCAGGCCACCCCGGAGCTTCCCGCTTCTCCCAAGCAAGCTCCGGAGCTGCCACGTGTCCATATGTCGGAGCTAGCTGCTTAAAACCCCCGGGAGACGTTGTAACGGCTCCGGATCTCCAAAGGACAGCCGCAGACTTCAAGACCCGATTAATTACCATTAATTCCACGTTAATGATAATTAATCGGACGATCTTAACACCTGTAACGGCACTGTCGGAGCCGTTACAGGGTTATTAACAACAATTAATCTCGTGTATCAATACTAATAACCGCCAGGGCCACATGTCGGGCCAGGCTGACTTGTAACGGTTTGTCCTTGTGTTATAAAAGGACAAACCGACGATACACGGGAGAAGACTCTCGAACACTCTGAAGCTCACAAGTGAATACAACACACACACACACCCGTGGAGTAGGGTATTACGCTCAGGCGGCCCGAACCACGTAAACGACCGTGTCACTCGTGTCCAATCGCGTTTCACCTGCTTGAGTCTCCGCGCGCCCAAACCGAACCTCAAACTCCTTCCACACTTTCGTAGTGTCAGGGGATCTGCCGACTCCAACAGTCGACAGTAGTGGTTGTTGGCGGCAAGGCGTTCATAGTTGAACCCTTGCCGGTTGTAGTTGGCTCCGCCACCACCACTTGATTGGTTTGACGGATCAATCTTGGAGATGTTCAACTTCTCCCGGAGCTTCGCCTTGAGTTGGCGAGTCTCCTCATCGTCCGTTGGCTTATCTTGATAAGCCAACGTCTCCTCACGGGTCGCCTCGTAGTTGCTGCTCGATGCATCGTCATTCACCACTCCGGCCATCTCTCCGAGTTGTTAGACTCTTTGTGGAGAGTCCTGCTCTGATACCAATTGAAAGTTGCCTAGAGGGGGGGTGAATAGGCTAATCGACCTGCAAATGACTTAATAAAACGAGATTAAATCACAGGGGGCGGACTAGTCTGGTCAGGGGGCGGACTAGTCCGGTCAGCTTGCGTGAATAACCCTAAAAAGATGTTTCTAGCAAGTTTTAGGGAATTTTCTCTTTGCTACAAGTGAGTATATGTTTAAGTCAAGTTGAGCAACAACCTACACAAGAGCAAGTCAAGTTTCCACAAGTTTGTAGCAATGCGGAGTATGAAACTAGACTACCAACCCTAGAACAAAGTAATAAATAGAATGAATGCGAAGAACACAAGGGGGCAAGGATTTTATCCCGAGGTTCGATTCCACACAAGGAATCTACGTCCCCGTTGAGGAGTCCACAAAAGGACCGGGTCCAACAACCCTTCCCTCACCAAGTTTACCGCACGGGCCTAACTTGGTTCTCCACTAATCACAATGGTGATTACAAAGTTCGTTGGGGCTTCTCACAAATTGAGGCTCCCACACCACAAAGATGATCAACACAATAAAACAAACTCAATACACAGCCCACAAAGACTCAACGAGTGCAAGAGATCAAACCGGGAGCACAAGCGCGATGTTCTTCCTCTTCTCCACCTCACTAAACCCTAATTCACTCAAGAATTAGTTTTAGAGGGAAAGTAGGCAAGAAGGAGGCTTAGGAGTGCTCCAAGTTGGCTGTGGCGGCGCTAGGGTTTGAGTTTTTCCAAAAGGTATTCGAAATGAGGCCGGGGGTCCCCTTTTTATAGGGGTCCCAAGCCCAATCTGCTGACTTCAGCAAAAGGGCGGACTAGTCCGGCCACTGGCCCGGACTAGTCCGGCCTAGGGGACCACTGACCCCTTTGTCAGGTCCCGACAGCTGACACACTATCGTCACGCTACCCGCCAAACTTCAAATTCAAACGGTCACTTCCAGAACGGACTAGTCCGGTCAACACCGGACTAGTCCGATCTCACACAGAGCCTTTTGCTCCGTGTGAAAACGGACTAGTCTGAGGACCACGAACTAGTCCGGCCCCTAGGGCAGACTAGTCCGGTCCTCCCAGACTTAGCCACAGAAGCACCTTTTCTAGCCAACCCGGACTAGTCCGGCCCCACGGGCGGACTAGTCCGTTCTCACTCAGGACCTCTTGGTCCGGTCCAAAACGGACAAGTCCGTGGTTTTGGGACTTCATCCCCAAAACCCACTCACAGCTACCCGGACTAGTCCGGCCACAAACGGACTAGTCCGATCTCAGTCAGACCCTTCTGGTCCGGCCAGAAACGGACTTGGCCGGCCAGGAACGAACTAGTCCGGCCACCTGCACGGACTAGTCCGGCCCTACGGCCAGACCACTCATTCACTCATCTTTTTCATAGGTTTGACCTCTAAACCACTTTGAGCTCCTAAACTTGATCTCAATGCACTTTACACACGCACCCTCCTGTTTCTACGGCTAGTCTAACTCAACACGCTAGAAACCCTAGTTTCCACGCTTCGAGTTGACTCTGTTTCCTTCCTTTTCCTTTTTGAGGGTTTGCGTCTCCGATCGAGTCCACACCTGTGCTAAGATCACTTGAGCTCATTAGCGACTTAATTGTCGTCATCAATCATCCAAAACCCACGGGGAACCTAGATGCACTTTCACTAATTATCACATGCGGTTACTGTTATGGTAGAAACCGGCTGCGGTAAATAGTCTTCACAGACGGCTTGATGTATGTCAACATCCGCCTGTGATAACACAATTATCACAGACGGTTAGATGTGCTGCAAGACCCGCCCGTGATAAGACAAATAATCACAGATGGATATGTATGCTACACTACTCGTCTGTGATAAATTATCTTCACAAGCGACTAGCATAAGTAAAAACTGCATGTGATAATGTTTCTTCACAGACGGTATCACTTCTACGCTTGTGAAATTGCGGATTATCACAAGCTTTCGTTCAGGCGGTTTTAAAAACCGCGTGTGATAATAGGTTTGAAACCGCCTGCGATAAAGCTTATTGTAGTAGTGCATATGACGTTTGGCTCGAGGCTATATAAACATGCAGACGACGGGCGGGTTGACTCGGAACTGAGCATGGATAACAGGCGGCTTGACTCGGGGCTGAGCGTGCAGACGGTCTATTAGTACTTTGAACGAGTTTTCTAGTCCCCACCAGGACTTGTTCTTCCGCCACTACAGGAATATCGATCACTTACGTCGGCCAGAGCAACTTACGTCGGCCTGCCGATGTAAGTTAGTAACTTACGTCGGTGCCTGGTAGCCGACATAAGTTAATTAAATTACGTCGGTTGGCCGACGTAAGTAAAGAGACCGACAGTAATAAATTTTACTGACGTCGGCCCCGGCCCGCAGCCGACGTAAGTTAATCGACCGATGTAAATTAACACTAACTTACGTCGGCTCTGATGTCGGCCGACGTAAGTAATCCCAGTCGACGTAAGTTGTGGTTAAACCTAACCGCGGGAGCGGTGCGTGCCGTTTCATTTCACGCTGCTCCCGCCCCGCCGACCCCCGAGCCGCCCCGCCGCCGACTACGAGCCGCCCCTGCGCCCCGTCGCTGCCCCGCCGCCGGCACGCCGCCCCGCCATCGCGGCCCTGCCATCACCGCCAGACCGCCACCCCCCCTCCCACCCACGGCCCCGCCCCCACGGCGCCGCCCCGACCCCCCGCGGCCCCGACCCCGCTGCCGGTCCGCCCCCGCCGCCTCTGCGCCGCCGCCGCCGGCCCGCCGCCGCTGCGCCGCCGCCCCTGCCACTGCGCGGCCCCGCCGCCCCTGCGCTGCCGCTGCCGGCCCGCCCCTGCGCCGCCGCTGCCGGCCCGCCCCCAGCCCCACCGCCCCTGTTGCGCCCTCGCCGCCCCTGCGCCTCCGCGCCCTAGCCACCGCCCGACCCCGCCGCCCCTGCGCCGCCGCTACCGGCCCGCCCCCGGCCCCGCCGCCCCTGCGCCCTCGCCGCCGGCTCGCCTCCGGCCGTCCCATCGATCAGGTACACACTTCAATTTGGACTCTAAATTTAGTGCTTTCAAATACTTGTTATGCTATCGTTGTAGCCTAATTAGAATTGTTAGCTTGATGTCGTGTTTTATTGCTCATGTGATTCTATGATGGCGGTGCTTGCTTAACTATTTATTTAATTATGGTTGTTAATTTGCTTAAATATGCTTAAGTGGTTTGTTATATTATGGTTAATTTGCTTAATTATGCATAATTAAGCTTAAGCGGTTTATTTAATTATGCTTAATTTGCTTATTTTTGCTTAATTTGCTTAATTATACTTAGGTGTGGTTTATTTAATTATGTTGAATTATGCTTAAATTACTTAAATTTGTTTACTTATGCTTAATTGGTTTATTTAAGTTGTTAATTTGCTTATGCGTTTAATTATGCTGAAGTGGTTTATCTATTTATTATTAAGTGCTTAAGCACCATGAGGAGGGCAGCGTCGGGGGCGGCCCACTGTCGGGTGCCACGGCGTCGCCGGTAGCTACAAGAGAGAGAGAAACCGTGGGTCGTGTGTAGGGGTGAGCAGAGGAGATTGGGGCGGCGGAGGAGCTCGAGGCAGTGGGCGGCACGCAAAAGAAGCTCGCGCCGGCGGTGAACTGAGAAACGCGGTATATAGTTATTAAGGCATCGCTTTAGCGTCGCTTTAGCGATGCTAAAGCGGTAAGGCACTCCGACATCGTAAGGCATTCCTGTTGCCTTGCTTTCTAGGGTAAGGCGGCGGCGGCCAGGGAAGCCGGCGGCGGCAGGGAAAGCTGGCGCCGCGGGAGCAGGGGGATCCGTCGCCTTAAGTCGCCTTACCGCCTTAAGAACGTCAATGACCCGCGATTGTGTGGACGGTGGAAATGGATGTGGAATTGTCATCTAAGACCAACTTTCCTCTCAGTCTTTCTCTAGTTCTTTCCTCTCTCTTAAATGACCTCAAAATGAAAATGAGCAACGTAACCTATAGCAATGTGTTACCCGTTTCGGATCGGCACGTCTCACATGCCATTGGCATGTGAGACGTGCAGGTTCGGAATTGTCCCTTTTTGGACAGCCTCGGAGTTTTCGAAATTCATCAATTTCATTATAACTAATACTATTATTGACATACTTACAAGATTTATTTGTTTTGTAGACAAAGTACGCGCAGGAGGTCGCGAAGATACACGGTGCGGATTACGATTGGGAAAGCGCGCCGATCGACCCCCAAGCCGCGTACGCAAGCGGAGGCGGGAAGGCCCACGGACGGTGAGTTCTTCGTGTGTTTCATTTCTTTTTCAATTAATCTTCTTCTACTTAGTGTTTTCATTCTTTTGCAGGTTTGCCATTTTCGATGGAGTTGTCGACTCGAGGTCGACGCGACCTTTGAGAGGCGCTTCATCGTCGCAGGCTTCGACCGCTGGGACCAGCGGTCGTCTCTCGCAGACGCAGCTGGAGCTCCAGGCCATGAGGGAGTCGCTGACGCAAACTCAGGCAGAGCTGGAGCGGACGAGAGCGGAGGCAAGGGAGGAGCAGCAGAGGACGGCCTTAATGATGGCCCAGATGCAAGCAACGGTGGCGGTAAGTAATTTAAAGTACCGTAGTTAAATTTCACAACACTTAATAACATATATCTGCTAATATCTTGCAATGGCAGGCTCTTGCTCGACAAAGCGGTCAGGACATCCAGATTCCTACGCTTCCGCCGCAGCAGACACCGGAGCAGGTAATATTGTCTATACCTAGGAGTTTGATTCCCTTTTCATTATGTTAAAAAGTTATTTGCATCACATTTAATCCTAATTATGATTCTTTTGCAGGGTTCCGGAACGCGTAGAGATCCCGGAGGCAGTGGAGGGGATAGCGTGTAGACACTGGAGCAGGTGAGAAACTCTCTTTAAGTGTATCTAATCAAGCTTTAGTAGTTTTTGACCATGATAGAAATGATTAGTATATAGTGAATAAGTTGTTAGTGCTTCCATTTAACAAAAGAGTTAGTGATTATCACTGATGTTACTTTCTTATGTCGAAACTGATGTTCATTGAGTTAACAAAGGGCTAGTGCTTCCATTTAACTAGTGATATAGTACATTACTTCATTTGAAACTACATCATGCTTCCTTCTTTTGTCACTGATGTTCTTGGCCTCTTATGTTATCACTTAGTTGACATTGATGCTTACTAGTGATTATGTTTGTTTTGCAGGGATCCGGAACGCGCCGGGAAGATCCTGGAGGTAATGGAGGGGCTAGCGTGTAGCCCGGTGTAATTTATTTGGAAAATTGTGGTGTTTGTTGATGTTTTGAACCATGGGCGAACTTATATTGACTGTTTTGTGACTGTATATATCTGTATATATTTTTTGACTGTTCTGTGACTCGCCATCGAGCGAGGTAGACAGTTTCTGTTTTTAAAAAAAAAAAGTCGAAAACTTAACTTACGTCGGCTATGAGCATGCCGACGTAAGTTTGCCCAGGTTAACTTACGTCGGTATGGCCAGACCGACGTAAGTTAAACCACTTAACTTACGTCGGTTTGCCCTGGCCGACGTAAGTTACAGCACTTAACTTACGTCGGCCTGCCCAAGCCGACGTAAGTCATCCGGCCCAGCCCAAGGCCCATCTCGAGGGTGAACTTACGTCGGCTCCTGCAGACCGACGTAATTAAGGTAACTTACGTCGGTGACCGACGTAAGTTACCTTAATTACGTCCAAAACCCTACGTCGGCTGAAAGCCGACGTAATTAAGCAAAAACCGACATAATTAAGTTAATTACGTCGGTTTAAGCCTAACTTACGTCGGCTTTGGCCGACGTAAGTGACCGGTATTCCTGTAGTGCGCTTCTCGTCTGAAAGGTTGTTCAAGTAGATCTGAAGCCTGGACCGAGCTGATCTTGATGACGATATATGCCGAGATCAAGGCCATGCTTCTGCAGCGTTATATCCAGGCCGGCCAACGACTCTGCTTGCTTTCTCATTGTCACGTCAACCGATCGTCACCGGAACCGCAAACTTTGCCGGCCGGAAATGCAAATTTTGCGTGCCCCTACCAGGACATGATCAACGATAACGATAACGAGAACAATGACTTCGCCAGCGAGATATTCTTCGAGATCATCGTCCACGGAATTAATGGCCGGGTATTCGAAGTGAAGGAACGAACGAATTGACTATGTGTACGCACCTAACACTCATTGTTCTTTGTTTGTAATCCAGAGTCCAGGGATGCACGTTTCATTCCTTTCTCACAATCTTATTGCCGGTGTGGATAGATTTCTACCGAAACACACGGCTCGATCCGTGTGTAACCACGCCTATGCAGACGACAGGCGGCTTGACTCGGGGCGGTCGGGCGGCGACGGCGGGGCGGCGTGCCGGCGGCGGGGCGGCGACGGGAGAGGCGGCGGGGCGGTGGCTCGGGGGGCAGGCGGCGGCGGCGGGGCAGCGGCTCGGGGGGAAGTCGCGTGAAATGAAGGCGAGCACCGCTCGCGCGTTTAGGTTAAACAATAACTTACGTCGGCTTATTTAACTTACATCGGCCCACTTCGCGGCCGACGTAAGTTAGGTTTTAATTACGTCGGTCTCCTTAATTACGTCGGCTCTGGGCCGAGGTCGACGTGGGTAATTTTTATTACTGTCGGTCCCTGTACTTACGTCGGTCGACCGACGTAATTTAATTAACTTACGTCGGCTACTGGCAGCCGACGTAAGTTACTTACTTACGTCGGCTGGCCGACGTAAGTTGCCCTGGCCGACGTAAGTGATCGATATTCCTGTAGTGGACGACATTGCGGCTTACCTCGGGGTTGAGCGTGCAGATGACATGCGGCTCGACTCGAGGCTGAGCCTGCATACGACACACGACTTGGCTCGAGGCTGAGCATGCAGACGACGGGCGGGTTGATTCCGAACTGAGCATGGAGACGACGTACGGGCGCCGGGCTAAGAGTGCAGATCGCTCTAATGCTGCTGAGAATGGTGGACTATTACCAAACAGCTATTGGATAAGCTACTATAGGTAGTAACGTCGACTATTCAGGCTCCCTTTGGCAGAGCTTCACAGAGCTGATTCTCAGGCAGAATCTGAGAAGCTGTGTCAAACACTATTTTTCAGGAGAAGTGATTCTTGGCTGATTTTATGAAGTGATTCTCTGAAATGAACTATGGGGCTGAAAGCTGAAAAAAATAGCTTCTCCTGATTCTGTGAAGTGATTCCCTATCCTGAATCTATGAGTTTATTCTAAAGAATCATAGATAATCTTTTTCAGTCACAGAATCACTTCACCAGAGAATCAGAAGTGAATTCAGAGAATCAGCTATGTGGAGCTCTGCAAAGGAGGCCTCAATCTATTACTCCCTCGGATTCGATTTATTTGTTGCCGGTAGTTCGTTGGAAAGGTGTTTTTTTTCATTGTCGCCCGTAGCCGCGGTAAAACTTCCATTCCTAATATGCCCTATGACGCTGCGCGTCTGGCCGGCGGCGCCTCTCGGTCTCCCACGCATGACGGTGCCGCCTCCTGACCTCCCACGTCCGGCGGCACCCGATTTCCACCTTCGGACCTCCCCACGTCCGGTGGCGCCTCTTTGACGCGCGCCCTGGCTTCAGTCTTCCGACAGAGGGAGATGTGGCGCGGAAGAACATGCGGCGTGGAGGGTGGGGCTCGCGGTGGAGGATACGACGCGGGGGAATCGAGGCTCTAGGCGGAGGGAGATTCGACTCGGAGGGCGCGACTCGCCACGGAAGGAACTTGGGCTCACGGCGGAGGATTGCGGCGCGGAGTAAGCGGGGCTCCAAACGGTGAGGGGAGTAGAGGGTAGAAACGACATTTTACACTTTATTTAATTTCTACAAACTTATCCAAAATGACAATTGGAACGGAGGGAGTAGTACTTTGAACGGGTTTTTCCGGTCTCCATTAGGACTTCTGCTTCCTTCAGCCTCGTTTGAAAAGTAGTAAAAGTAGATCTGAAGCCTGGAGCGAGCTGATCTTGATGACGCTACCAAGTACCAAGATCAAGGCCACCGGGCACCGGCCATGTAAGAAGATGCTTCTCCAGCGTTAATGCGTTACAACCAGCCCGGCCAACAACTCTGCTTCCTTGCTCATAGTCACGTCAACCGCTCGTCACCGGAACCGCAAATTTCGCCGCCGGGAAACGCACATGCAGACCAGCACGCAAACCACGGCGTCAACCGTGATCGGCACCTTGCCACAATTTTTATTCATCCGTATTATTTTACTCTCTCTTTATTCTTTTATTTGACGTTTTAGACAAGATTTTAAATTAAAAATGAATTGGAATTTGTGTTTTAACGTCAATTAAAAAATATGAAGGGAGTACTCCCTAACTCCTATGTAAATTTATTTCTTATCATTAATCAATATTTTTATACGTTTAATTAATTTTAATAATATTTTTGTTCAAATGAATGCTCAAATGAAAGAAAAACATAATAGACCAAATCTAAAAATAAACTCATTTTAAGATAGAGGAAGGAAGTCAGGCCTCCGTCAATGTGAACACTTGATTGCTTCTGTACGAACACGCCGTTCGAGTGCGATTAGTCCGCCGCCGCATCTAGGCTACGCCACGTCAGGACCGTATGTATTTGCCATTTGGAACTGTGGAGTGCAGTGACGGGAGAGGACGCGTCTACTTCATTCCATCAAGACAACAATAAAAATCAGAATATTTTTTTTTAAAACTTGTTAGTCCGAGTGGCTAGCGACACTGATTTAAAAGGTGAGCATCCGGAGCGAACAGAATACATCCGGGAGCATCCGGAAGAGGTGGCGTTCTGGAGAAACTTTGACTGAAACGGCAATACGCGAAGGCAGATCGCTGTAGCTCCCATGTTTTTTTTTCTGAAGCTCCTCTGCAACGGGACAATTAACGGGTCTACAATTGACCAGTGTAATCCAGTCATCATGGTGAAATTGCCGTCCTATTACGTTACACCTCTAATGCGAGCTAACAAAGTACGGTCTTATACGCTAGCTAAAAAGGGTGCTTTTTCTTCAACTTTGTGGCGTAAGGTTGATAGGCAAGTTTAACTACAAGTTTGTGCTCACTTCTATCACGGAAGTAGGTAAACCAAACTACCAAAGGTTGGGCTACATAAATATCATCTTAACAAGATATTGTTATGTACTTTACTTGTTTTAAAAGTAAATAATATTGTAGAAACAAAGGAAAATAGTGAAAGGTGGCTTGGCCTAGTGGCTAAGTACTCTGAGTAGCACTATTCGGTCCTGAGTTCGATTTTCGGTGGGAGCGAATTTCAAGCTGAATTTCACAGTATTAAATGCAGGTACTCTACAGGGGAAGTTATGGACGCAGGATTTAGAGTGCACTTACGAAAAAATGTGAAGGGATGAACGTGCCTTAATATTGACTTACAAAATCTGATATACAGTCGTGTGCTTAGTCATCCAGTTACCGTCGTCTTATTCTAGACAATATGTTGTGAGTGTCTGTATTTGTACTTGCTTGTAATAAATTGTCCATAACCTCCTCGGAAGGGAAGGTCGGGACTTTACCCATCATCTGAAAAAAAAAGAAATAAAGGAAAATAATACTACACTACTATATCAACTATTATTATCTTCTAGAACTATCTCTAATAGCTTAGATCAGGTACAACTAATGACACAGAAAATAATTATCTAACCATGAACTAATAATTACTCTCTCCGTTTTTTATTTGTCATCGACTAGTACATTTTTGAACTAAGCAGTAACAAATAAAAAGAAACAGAGAGAGTATTTCACTAGCTGCTTCAACCCAACTAATTATAGTTAATTGGTGGTTAATTATCGATTTGTCCTTCCATCTAGCTATGGTCCATGCAGTGTATATGAAAAGAATCTACCTAATAATTATTTGTTATCTATTAGTTAGGTAATAATTATCTACCTAATATTTACTTATTAGCTATTTGCTAGTAGGCACCAATTATTTTTACGGTAATGCTCTTTTTCAGGTGCCTGATGCGTCGGGCGACGGTATCAGGCCACCAGCATTTGAGTGATTAGCATTAATTGCTAATTAATTTTTAATCTTGTTTGATCTGTAAGGATTATATTAGTTATAAAATAGGAAAAACATATTTTGTGATTGATAAACCATAGAATAGTAAAATAAAATAGGATTAACGAGATAATTACAATGACTAGCTGTTAATGATAGTAATTAGTGGTTAATTACCATTGCCTGATTTTTTCTAAATTTCAGACACGACACACCCTTATTTTTAGTGGTCTGGGAACCGGTCACCGGAACACCCTCTAGGGCTGGAAAGTTGACTTGTCTATTTGAATGTATACATTTACACATATGAAACCGTCCGCACCAACGTACTCTAAAGCATATATGTTTTACAGTGTGACACTGCAGATGATCTGAACTGCTGTAAACTGCCGTAGGCAGAAAATACCGGCATGTTGGTGTATATCCATACTTGTACTATAACTTCCGTTGTTGCAACAGCTGTCAACAACAACAACCACCGGTCACTGCCCAAAAGTACTGCTTTTTTGGAGGTGATCTTAAAGTACTGCTAGTGTTGGGGGTTAGCGTTACCTGACATGGCAGCCGCATATGTCACTGTCCTACTCTGTTTTCGTATTGCAAACAGCTCCTTCCGTTGCGGTGGTTATTGGACCATATCAAACTCAAAGAGTTTGGTGTCATATTACTTTCTTTCCTGATGATTGCTCTACACGTTCCGTGCAAAATATCGATACTATTACTTCCATCCAAAGTGGACGAGAGGTTGCATCGGTCAGAACACTTTCTCACCCGAACTGTTATAATTTCTGTTAAAGGAAGAAAGACTACATGCTAAAACATTTCGTCCCGTGTAACCAAACCCCTCTGCCTCCGTTAAAACTAACGTATTTTAGTTTTATAATATCGATAACAAATATCTTCTGCTCACGGTTCATCTTGTGTTGAATATTTAGCCCTTGGTATCGGCTGCTATCTAGAATGGTTCAATGCTCTCGTGCCCACTGGATATCACCAATCTATTGAAATTAATATTGCAATACGACTACTCTCTCCTTTTCATATTAATTGTCGTTAGAACAACTTTTTTAGTTTATTTTTGAATTAGAAAAGTTGTCTTAACGACAACTAATATGGAATAGAGGGAGTACTTATTAGTGTCAGTCTTTACAAATGGTGTGCTACTGTATTTAAATGGTCAAACATAATTAAGGCTACGTTCTTCCTTTCACGGTCACAGAAGGCAACTATGTAGCGGAGATCACGAAGAATATCGTGTTGGACAGCATCGATTTTATCATTCGTGGCGGAATAGGTAGTATAGGTAAATTCGTGATATCGAATATTAGGAACAAAGCTAAGTCTAGGAAGAGCTTATTTTACCACAAGAAACTGTGAAACCAACGATAATCCGATGCCACCGTGCAGAAGGACCCAGAGCGTCCAGGGTCAGGTGGGGTGGACCGTGTTCACCAACCAACAGCCGCTGAGCTGCGTACCTCCTCTCGTCCTCCTCCTCCTCCGTCCCTATCGCTCCCGGCCGCGGTCCGCCGGTCCCCATCCCACCAACCGCCCCACGCCCCACTGGTACTCCCTCTCCAACGCCACGGTCACGACGGAGACGAGGGTAAAAAAAATGGGGGAAGTGGAAGCCAAACAGAGCAAGTCATAGGAGGCTCTCGGCCCCGCGATCTCCTTCGCCTATATAAATCGCTCCACCCCCCACTCGCCCACCAGCTGCTCTCCACCAAGAGCTGCTGCTGCTGCTACCTAACCCGTCACTGGATTCGTCCGGAGTTCTTTGCCCGTTCGGCCGCCCCAGATCTGATCCGTGCCGCCGCGCTTCGTTGAGGTAGGTCGCCGTTCCCGTTCCCGCTCCCTCTCTGCTCGCTGTAGCGACTTGTTGTTTCGGGTTCGAATTTTCGTTTCCAATTTTGCCGGGTTCTCACGAGCTGTTTCGGTGGGACGGGGGAATGCGCAGATGGCGATCACGGTGAGGCGGTCAACGATGGTGCGCCCGGCTCGGGAGACGCCGCGGCAGCGCCTGTGGAACTCCAACCTCGACCTCGTGGTGCCGCGCTTCCACACGCCCAGCGTCTACTTCTACCGCCGCCCGGAGGTGGGGCCCGGAGCCGCGCCGGAGGGGTTCTTCGACGCCGAGCGGATGCGGCGAGCGCTGGCGGAGGCTCTCGTGCCGTTCTACCCGATGGCGGGGCGCCTCGCGCGGGACGAGGACGGGAGGGTCGAGATCGACTGCAACGGCGAGGGCGTGCTCTTCGTTGAGGCCGACGCGCCCGACGCCTCCGTCGACGACTACGGCGATTTCGCGCCCACCATGGAGCTCAAGCGCCTAATCCCTGCCGTTGACTACACCGACGACATCTCAGCCTTCCCGCTCCTCGTGCTCCAGGTGAGCTCACAGCTCAGTTCTCGGTATTCATTACAATTCAGCACGGGGCAAGAATATAGTAAGAGGTTCGGTGTAGATACCTTTGTGGAAGTAGTGCGCCACGGAGCTTGGCAAGCTGCACGCAACTAATTTTGGTATACCTGTAATACTTGACACCGGATTGGATAATTGGTGTCCCATGTGTGGCTGTTGTTTCCACACCCCTCAGAGATTTCCTAGTTCAACCATAGCGGTGGCCTACCTGTCTTCGAGGTTGATCTTTTGGCCTTTATTTACCTGCGTGCCACTTGCTCAGTTGTACCGGAGCAGTTGCTGCCTTGTCATTCTGACTGGTACGGTTAGTTGGTAGCTTATGTTAGAATTGCTTAAGAATGTCTGACACCATTATTTGTGTTCGTAGGTATCCATTAAAATAAAATCTTGCTTCACCTTGGCCAGCTAGGAGCTAATTATTGGCAACTTAATTTTGTCGTCAACTGGATTGTAGTTTATTCGTTTGAAGTCTGCATTGTACTGTGTCCAACGTTTTTTAGACATGCCTTTCATTGCATTGTATTGTAAGCTTACAACTCAAGCTTGGTCAGTCACGAGAACAGTCCTGCCAAACATAAGATTTTTTGGTTGAATGTCACTTTACTAACTAGAAATTAAGCTTATTGCAACTTGATGTTTTTATGTACCATGTGCCGGCCTAGCTCTTAAATGTTCTCGACCTTCAACATTTAAATCTGGAAGCTTGCCACCTCGGCTTATACGGTACCATGTGCGGATTTTGGCATGAGGCTATTTCCACATCTCTTCTTGTCCACTAATCCTGGAATCCACCATATTTCTTACAATTATTTAATCAATATGGTGACATCAATATCTAGATGCATGCCTGGTAGGGGCCTCATATGATCTCTCTAAAAGTAGATGAAAGTTTGGTGAGGGTTGACCATGTTAGGTGCCTTTAGGTAGGCAGAGTTACATCCTTGGGTAGGCAAACCATCATGCTTCCCTCCGTACTAAAAATAAAATGCATAATTCTAGTTCCAACTGTTGCATCAAAAACATATGAAATAGAGTATAAATGAATAGTTGCTTTGATTAGTAGGCTCGGACAATCACATCTGAAATTAATCATGCAACAACAAACTTGATAATCATTTTAACAAAATAAAATATCAAATGATCCATACATATCTTTTAACTGAAATCCAATTTCATCATGTCTTTGAGCGTGTAGAATTGAAAATATGGCCAGATTAACAACCCTTACTCTCTTACGATGCAAGTTGCAGCCACCATTTTCTAATTAACTTAGCGGCACCCCGAAGGCTCATGAACTCTAATTTCTAAACTACCAACAATACTTAACAAAAATTCTCAACCTCAACTCCAACAAACTTCATGAGGTAATATAGGGAAGTCATTGAATTGTTGATTTTTCATCAGAACAGGTAATTAGTGAATCATAAATGCAGAGGTAGGGCATGAGTTTGTCCATTAGCATCAGCTATCCAGTGACGTAACTAATGAAAAATAACTGCAGAGCTATGTCAACTCAGAACAAAACTAGAATGAAAACATGAGATGGCAGATCATTCTAAAAAAGAAAACAGCAGGTGAATGAAATTTATTGTTGGGATGAAGGCTTTGTTGTTGTTGTACGGAAGGAAGCATGAAACATTTAAAGAGATTAATTCTCTCTTTTTTTTTTTGTGGCCCAGGTGACATACTTCAAGTGTGGAGGCATCTCCCTTGGTGTTGGCATGCAGCACCATGTTGCGGATGGCATGTCTGGCTTGCACTTTATTAACTCATGGTCGGATATCTGCCGTGGAGCTAAAATTTCTGTTATGCCTGTTATTGACCGCACTCTCCTTCACGCACGTGATCCACCGATTCCATCTTTCCATCATGTTGAATACCAGCCTGCCCCAGCCATGTTGTCCTCAACACCTGAGGCCCTCACTTCCAATTCAAAGCCACCTGCCACCACTGTGGACATTTTCAAGCTCACTCGCTCGGATCTTAGCCGGCTGCGCTCACAGCTCCCCACAGGTGAAGGTGCTCCAAAATTTAACACATATGCAGTGATAGCTGCACATGTCTGGAAATGTGTCTCCCTTGCACGCAGCTTGCCTCCTGAACAGCCTACCAAGCTTTACTGTGCCACTGATGGGCGGCAAAGGTTACAGCCTCCACTTCCGGAGGGTTACTTTGGCAATGTTATCTTCACCGCGACACCGCTTGCTGAAGCAGGCAAGGTGACCAGTGGGCTGGCAGAAGGAGCAGCAGTCATCCAAGCAGCACTAGATAGGATGAACAACAACTACTGCCGCTCAGCACTAGACTACCTGGAGCTGCAACCGGATTTGTCAGCACTGGTGCGTGGAGCGCACACCTTCAGGTGCCCAAACCTTGGACTCACCAGCTGGGTGCGCCTTCCAATCCATGACGCCGACTTCGGATGGGGCCGGCCTGTGTTCATGGGACCAGGTGGCATTGCATATGAGGGTCTGGCATTCGTCCTTCCAAGCGCAAATGGAGACCGCAGCATTTCCATCGCCATATCGTTGCAGGCTGAGCACATGGAGAAGTTCCGAAAGCTAATCTATGAGTTGTAAATGGAATCCACTGCTTAGTGGAGCAGCATGTAATAGGGCAAGAGGCTTTGGGCTGTACCCAGTTTCTCTGTGATAAAATGCCTGAAGTTCCGGTATAGACCTAGCGACTGCGTTCTTGAGCTCTTGTTGAGTGAACTCATGGGTCACCGTTTATGCCCTTGGCTGGGGGGTATTTTGGATAACATTTACTTGTATGAGTTCTTTCCCAATTATGAGTTCTGCTTAGGAAAAAGATCAATAGTGAAGAAAGAGGCTACATTTTAATTGTGTTAAAATTTTTACATGACAATCATTACATCCAAGTGAGGTAGTATCCAGACCAGGTTGGATTGTTGCATCCTTCACCGTGGAATGCTGTCTGTTGCTCTATCTCAACTTTAGTTTGAGCTGCAAGTGAATGTTGCATATCAGGTTGTCTGGAAGTTTTTATTTATGGCAGATTCATTCCAGTGTATTTCAGTGTTAGTATTGTTATTGACCCAAACAGCTATAAGCTGAAGGAAGCTCCTTCGTGCTACGGGGACAGGACGGTTGAACTGAGAAACATCAGATAAGAGAGAATCAGAGCCAATTGGGTCTTTCTCGGTGGCTGTCGATTGGCCTGGTCCCCAGGCGTCGCACACGAGACGCCGTGTGCCTTCGCTTCGCTTTGGGCTCTCGAGCGCAGCGGAAAAAGCGCGTGCATGTTGCAGGGAGGACGCGTGTCCCGTAACTACCGTTCGCCGCTGTTCCGTTCGAAGGCAGGCATCAGGCATGTCCGCGGCCGACAAGTGGGGCGCCACAGCCGTCGAGGCTGATACACTCGGTGCACCCACTGTTCTAGACTTGCACAAACCGAGCCCACCTCTCCGCGTCCGCCCAGTCCCAGTCTCTTCCCCCCTGCCGCCTCCCGTTTCTTCCCCCTACGCGATCAGGCGCCGCCGTCCGGCTTGGTCCTCGTCGAACGCGACCGATGCTCGCCCGCCCGCCCTGATGTGGGTCAAGCTGTTCGCGAAATGCCGCGGCGCCGAAGAGCCCCGCCGTGCTGCGAGTGCGTGGCTGCCTCGCGCCGTGCGGCCTGGCTGGGCTCCAGGGTGTCCTCGCGCTCTCCCCGACGACCACTACGGTGCCGCAGCTGCTGCGCCGTGCCCCAGCATGCCGCTGGGTAGCCTCGCCGCCGCCGGCTCGTCGCGGGCGCCTCAGGGGACGCTGCCGCCACCTCGACGGCTTCCCCGTGTCAGCGTTCCGGTTCCGGATGCTGCTGCCGCGACCTCGTGCGTTCCCTAGACCCTGGCCGTGCGCCACGCGAGCTGGGCTGCTTGCCGCGGCGCGGGCCGTGCGTCGCCTTGGCGCACCGCGCGTGGGAACCCCGGGAACACGCTCGGCACCAGGTTACTTCTGCGCCAGCCAAATCCAAACTGCCTCGCGATAATTTGAATTTTGAACTTATATTCGCTTCCAGGCTGCCGTGCTAACTTTTCAATGTGGATTCCGCGGTTCTGTGCCCGTGCATTAGCAGTAGTTTTCCTCACGCCCATTCCCTGGCTATAGTTGTCATTTCTACCAAAATCCCCACACCCATGTTCACTAACCGCACCAATTTGTTTGGCAAAACAACGACGGTCACAAGCCTACTGGTAACAAAAGTTTATCTCATAATCTTGTGCTAGTAAAGTCTGGATCTGAAACGAATTTGCTTTACCGCCGTGAGGGAGATTTCTGTTCGCGGTTCTAGAATATTCCCGGGGTAGCAGAAAACAAACAAAAAAGAAAATGGGAAACGTGCTACAGCTGTCACGGTCAAAAAGCAGGAGAGGGCTCTGTAACAGCAGAAGAAGTACTCTCCAAGGAAGCGTGACGGCTTAAAACGGCAGCGCCCGGCCCGTGTTGCGTTTGGGTTTGGCATTAATAGCCGGGTTTATGCTAATCTACTTTACGTATACTAATTTCTAATTATGCTTTAGCAGTAAACCGCATTTCTTCTGTTCTAATGATTATCATTTAATAAGGATTACATTTTATTCTGGTTTAAATTACTAACTGACTTCCTGATTAGGCAAGCCAAGACGGCGCGCGCGGCGTGATCCCTATGAGCCGAGCCGGTCGCGAAAGCCGCGAAGCAATCGAGCCGCCTGGAGCGCAGGCGTGGAGTGGCCGTGTGGGGATGGCGCTGTCTATAAAGTGCCTTGCATGGCCAACCGCAGTCTCTCTCCCCCCTCTCCCTCTCTCATGTGAAGGCCGCTTGGGAAGGTGATAACTCCACGCCCTCCTCCTCCTCCCTCTCTTCTTGCTTTCTTCGTCTGCTTCCTCCCCCGAAGTCCTCACCCGGTGAACGTATGATCGATTGTGCAGCGCCATCCCCACTCCACGCCGCCATCCTCCTCCCTTTCTCCTTGCTCCGCTCGTCTGTTTCCTCCCACGAAATCCTCACCCGGTGAACGTAAGATCGATTGTGTCCTGCTGCACTTGCGATGCGCGCAATCTCATGTTTCTCCTGTGCATATCGATCCGTGCTTTGGTGCTTTAGACGTTGCTACTGTTTTCCGTGTCGTGGATCGGGTTCCGTTGGTGTTCTGCATGAGGATTTTCGATCGGTTCGCGAAAGTTTGCTCGATTTTTACCCGAGTTGATTCGTTCGTATCGAGAGTTCTCGTGCGGGCTTCTGTTGTTTGGGGGTGTTGCCGTTCCTGGGTTTTCCTTGGGAGAGGAGGTGTCCTTGATTTGTTGCTGTCCGTGGTCGTTTCCTTAGGAGAGAAGGTGGCCCTTCTCTCGCTAGTTGCTACTGTTGATACTCTACGGTGTTTTTTTCATGATTCCTTCCCTCGAAATTCTACGGTGTTTTCTTCATCATTCCTTTATTCGTCGCCATATTTCTTGTCGTTCTCGCTAGTTGCTACTGTTGATGCGCCACACAATGACACAACTCGAGGATACAAATATGTTCGCCTTTATTTGTCTCGCTTTTCCTTTCTATACCATTTATGTATGCTCGGAATGTTTAAGAGGTCGTTGATTTCTTCATGTCGGTTTAGGGTTTTAGAAAGTGAAAGCTAAACTACACTGGGGCGTTCTTCAGCATCTTGGTACACGAGTTTTTCCTCCTCAGTTGCACCGAGTATTTGAGTAAAAAGCAATAGTGACCTTTTAGATCAAGTTGAATCTTATCGTAGTCACACATTTTGAATTGAAAGCCTGAAAATAAATCGGGTGTCAGAATTCCAAAAATCTCCTGGGCGTCATATATACATTCCAATTAAACGTGTAGATTTGAACCGCATGTTTTTCTCATCACTCGTTGTTTTTGATGTTCTAGCTAATGCACGCACGCAGAGATGTTCTTTGCCCATCTCACATGTCTGTTTCGTTGTTTCCTGCTTGTTGGATCTGTTAGAGCTCCGTTGAATTTTCTTTGCTCAGCAATCTCTGATTGATTGTTCTTATTCTTTGGTATTTGCGGGCCCTGGAAATAACCTGTTTACATCTTTATGTTTCTTTTATGCTGCCCAAGGGATTAACATTTCGTGAGTTGTTTTACTACTTGGTTCAGACACAGTGAATTGTGATTGCAAGATTGGGTGGTTCATTATGTTATTTCTTGTTAGATACTATAATTCCTTGTAAAGGGGTGTCGTGCAGCCTAACATTTCTGTTTAGTTCCTTCCTAACAAAAAATGTATGTTATTCTACTTGCAGTTGTGACGGACCTAAAAGTTCACAAATAATTTGAATATCTTCACTATGAAAATTCACTATTAACATCTGCCATGGTCTTGGAAAGCCTTAATTAGCTTTAGGGTTATTTTGTGATAGATCCTAGGCGCCAAAGTTGGTGTTCATGCATCTCTGAAAACTGCTACACCCATGGGTCTTGTTTTCTTTATCTGAGTTACATCCTGACATTCAAGGTTTTATTTGTTGATTCCTAGTTCATAGAAAACATGGGCAAATGGAGTTATGAGTTATTATAAAAAAATGGAGTTATGAGTTCAGTGTCAAGCATAGCAAGCAATGGCATATCTGTGTGTTCACAGTGATGAATTACTAATTTTAAATATGGCATGATACCTATGTGACTGAAACCTTGTATGTGTACTCCGATCAATGATTCTTCTTGTTCCTGTGATTAGTAATCTGATGTAGTCTGTTCATTTCATCAAAATGTCTTAATATTGTGCTCACAATATCATGTACAGGATATATAGAACTCCATCATGTCACTGCTTACTGAGCCTGTGACAGAAAAGTTCTGTAAGAATGGTAGGAATGCAAGACTTGTCTATGGAGTGTCAGCTATGCAAGGATACCGTGATCAGATGGAAGATGCTGTGAGTAATCTACCAGCCTTTTGTAGTATCATTGATTGCATAGGTCTATGAAATATTGGCATGATTGGCTTTTGCCAGCAGTTGTTGTGAAACATTGAATTCTAATTTGACCCATTATTTTGCAGCATGTAACTCTTGAGGATTTTGATGCTGCGTCTGCCACATCATTCTTTGCTGTTTATGATGGCCACGGAGGTACCCATCGATGCTATTTTAGCTATTTGATTTCATACATTCTGTTGATTTCATTACCTTTATAGACTCAAGAAAACTGTTGACCAATTCATGTGTTTTTAGCAAAAATTAACATTCACTGCAATATCTATATCAAATGACCGTCTGAACTGTTTATGTTATGTTTCAGGACCCGCTGTTGCAAAGTATTGTGCCAAACATTTGCACACTGAGCTGCGTGCTAATCAAGAGTTTCATGGTAATCTTGCTACTGCAGTGGAGAACACTTTCTTAAGGTATTTGAATTTATAACTCACTAAATTCATGCATTCCGAATTTTGAAGGTTAAATAACCTTTGGTATATAAAAGGTAAATACCAATATTATCTCATTTGTTCATAGTTTATAGTTGCATTTGCTGCATATGGAAATATTAATGTAATACTGTTTCTTTTTAACTGGTGCAGAATGGATGTTATGTTGAGAGATAGGAGTGCAGGGAAGGAATTAGTTAAGTATGATGGGGAAAATGGACCATGGAAAGAATATGGAAAGAAACTGAAGCGCAAACGTTTAATATGTTGGGCAGAGGTGGTAACTAAACTATACATTTAAAGAAAATCCAATGTACAAGAATTTGTAATATTTATTTCATCTTGGGTTTTTGCCACAGAGGCCTGCTTATGAGGGCCCAACTGATGATGGATGTACTGCTTGTGTGGCTCTTATTAGAGAGAACCATATCATTGTTGCAAATGCTGGTGATTCTCGTTGCATAATCTCAAGGAATGGTCAGGTGAAGTAACTAATTTCTTATCGTGCCTGTCTGCTTCTGAATTAGCATGCTATTTTCAATGGATGAATAGTTATAGTAACGAAATACTCTTTTTCCATTGAATGCAAAGGCAATTGATTTATCCACCGATCACAAACCAAATCTTCCAGCCGAAACACAGAGAATACAACATGCAGGGCATCAAGTAGTTCAAGAGAGAGGTGCCTTTCGCATTGATGGTGGAATTGCGATTTCAAGAGCAATTGGTATAGTTCAGTCTGATGTTTCGGTCGTTGTTGTGTTACACAATTGATTTTACGTAACTGGTGTTTCTACTTCCCCGTGTATCAGGTGACCTGAGGTACAAGGATAACGCAGGTTTGGCAGCCCAGGATCAAGCTTTGACTGCATTTCCTGAAGTTCGCACAGTAAGTGTTACCAAATTGTCCTGCTGAACCAACTCGATGCCACCTTGATGCAAAATTGTCTATATTTTTTAGGAAGAAATAACTGCTGGGACTGAGTTTCTTGTTATAGCCTGTGACGGAATCTGGTAAGTTTTCATTCAAAAAGCACATGTACAGTGTTCTCATGTATTTTTCTTCCATGACTATGATTCCATGTAGAAAACATTATAACTTGAAATAACTGTATATTCCACACATTTTTTCTTTGAAGTCTCAAAATTGAATAGTACTTGCTGAGAAAAGGAGTCTGTAGTTTTGGTTTGAATTAAATTTGACTTTCTTTTAAACTGCTCTAGTCACACCATATTTAAGCTTTTTCCTGCATTCAATAGAGGGGGGGAGTCAGAATTATAGTAATCTGCAATATCTGCCAATCCTCTGTGTGCTAATGCTTCCTACTGTCCAGATAATTGTTAACTCCACGAGACTTTTATTTGCCGTAAATGGTCAATGCATTTCATTTATTTTCGAAGAACATACTTAAAGTGTATGATTCTTAGTTGCCAAATTGATTTTTCATAATACCGTAATCAGTACATACTCAATGAAATACACTGGCAATCGACGTTTTCAAAAAAAAATACACTGGCAAAGTCAGTAAGGATCCTGGCCATCCTGAATAGTATTTCCAGATGTAAAATAGTTTTCTCTGAGACTTTTGCTCTAAATTGATACACCATTTGTAAATGTTTTTTTGTTGTTATTGTAGGGATTGCTTGACAAGCCAGGATGTGGTTGATTTCGTAAATGTATTCATCAATCATGTGAGTGTTCTTCTTACTCCGCATACCTGTTCATTTTGGCAATGATACATTAAAAACACATTTTGCAACCATATGAGGAAAACAAAGGAGCAGTGTGTTTTTCTGCTGAAAGCTTTATAGGGCACACAACTTTAGTGTAGTAGTTCAATGTATTAGAGAATTTATCTATATGAATTGTGCAGTATTTTCTTTTTATGACAAGGAATCGGACTGATTGGGCTTAGTATATTCATTTGTTATCGCTGTTGCCTTGACAGTCTGAGCCGGCGGCCATCTGTGCGTCTCTTCTTGAGTTCTGTGTAACACTACCAAGAGGGATCGACAACATGAGTGCCATACTGGTTAAGTTCACGAGTCCTGCCCAACACGTCACCCGCCGCAGTGCCCAGCCGCCTCCACCTCGGCTGCCTCCACTGTCATGGTCAGCCCCAGCATTCATCACGGGTGCTGCTGGCACCTCGAGGTCTGAGGAGGCCACCGACAACTGACAGCGCCCCAAAAGCTCAGACTTATGAAACCGTTTTGTCAGGAAAAGATAAGCTTGCTTACCTTCACTTACCGAAGTTTTGGATTCATTTTATTAGGATGACCTTCTGAGTGGTCTGTCTCGTACTACCTAAAATACTGATAACGGAGAGATTTTGGCCTGAGAGGGGTAAATTCGGGTTGACGCACCGATATTCTTGTGTTTCAAAGCTCTGGAGGATGCTTGATATTGTACTTCCCTAAGTGGTTACTGCATGAGAACCTTTATATGCCTTGCGTGTCCTTTTATCTTCTCATGCCCATGTGTGATGATCTTCGTGATTATAATACTATGATAGGCAGGAAAGCCTGCTCCAAGTTGTACATGATCGCTGGCTAGTTGGCACACACTTATTCATATGCATTTGCCCAGTAATCAGCGCATTCTCAAGCTCTATGTTTCATATCAACATATAGCGCGTGTATGCCACCAGGTTAATGTATTCAGGGAAGTACCACCTGTTTTTATATACCCCATCTTGATTCCATTTATTTTTAGTTCTTGAATGACCATGCTAGCTGAGAATATAAGATGCAGTTATGATTTGCGAGCTGTGCGTGGGTGGGTATTCGATCTGGAGCATTGTCGTTGTAGCTGGCGTGGACAGTTTCGTATGCTGCACTATATTTGCAGGTTAGGATAGCAGCAAGTCTAGAAACAGAAGATTGCATGCCGAACATGGTTGCCCACTTGCCCTTTGTATCCCCGGAACGATCGCAGCCAGGACCGGGCTAGTCGCCGACTGCGACAGTGCACAAGCACAATCCATTCTAAATGAGCGCTCGGCTCTCAGGCCGCCGGCGCTGGTGCTGGTCCGCCGACGGATGGCGGTAGCGGGGAACAGCGTAAGGCAGCCCATGGTGCCCTGCCAATTCAAACGCGCGCGCGTACGTGAGTACCTGACCCAGCCGCCGATACGAACCACGCACTGTTTATTAATTTTTTATTAATAAAGGATTTTTATTAATTCTAAAATTAACAGACCGGTTTAAAATTTGCAAAACTAACCTACCAGTCACTAGTTCATTGAGTTACGGGCTGACGTGGCACGTTGAAAATTATTTGAATTTGTTTTTAATCATGTACAGGTTTTTCTAGGGCCAATTAAACTTGAAACACATAGAATTTAATAAAGTTTAAATACATAAATGCATACACAAAATATTTATTATCTATCATAAAAGGCAAACAAAACATACTACACTAGGATTTGAACCCAAATGTCTAAGTTTTAAGTGGAAGTGCTAATCACTACACTAATTGACTATTAATTTGGTAAAAATCATTGACCTCGTTTATAATCAGTCTATATATGAGAAAAAGCAAAAATCTATGTTTTGCTTCATTTCTTCTTATCTCCTAAGCCGATTATTAAAGAAGATCAAAAACAATAAAATATGGTTTTTGCATAGCGCAGGCTGAAATTGGTCAGCAAACCGCTTTTTCCTGGACGTGGATTCTTACGCCTTGTAGTAAAAACTTATCAATCGTCTATTTTGCATCCGATGATTTTCCAGCTTACTGTTTTTTTTTTTGTGCTGCAGCTTGATTGAAATGAACACATTTTTTAAAAATAGTCGGAAGTGTTTTAAAAAAATATTAGATCATCAATTACCTCACACAACTGTTGACAACAATCTTTTCATATATCATCTTTGAACAGATAGTATATGGTAACAAAGGTTATTAGAGGTGAATAGTTTTTTGGTTTTCCAACACGTATGGGTTAGGTGAACTAAAAAATAGAACATGGGTTAATTAAACACTGGTCATAGTATAAGAGTAAAAACACACACATATTCAGCAAACAACTTTCATTAATAGTTCTTGACATTACTCCCTTCGTTGCCAAAATTTTGTCGTCTTATTCTTTATTATACTAGAAGATGATAAACTTTTAAGAACGAAGGAAATACTCACTCTCTTACGAAATAATTGTCGCTCAGACAAAGTTCCGTAATTCATTTATAGTTCACACTGAAACGTCAACCTTTAAAAAACGGAGGTAGTATTATCGAACTACAACAATAGTTCTAAATAGATACTTGTACCATGCGAAAGGTAATATTTGTTTGTATTATATCAACACTGAATTTATAAAGATAATATATTACAAAGATTAAGACAGGGAGGCCTGGCCGTTAGCCCTTGCAGAATCTAAATGGGCCGGCTCATGCATTTACCGCCATATTCCATGGGCTGCAGGGTAATTCCTATCCAACACCACACAGGCCCACCCATGCCACTGGAGTCAGTCAATCGGGTCCAATTTATATATCACCTGCCCACGGGAATTAGGGTTTACCCCGCAGCTGTCTTCGCTTCGAGTCCGCCGCCAGGAGGGGTAAGGTGAGCAGCCCGCCGTGCTCTGTACTCGTCTTTACTCCCTCCTGGAGTCCGATGCATTTCGTCCTCATGTAGCGGGCGTAGAGTGTGTCTGTTGATTCGTGGGAGGGGCTGGAGCTGGTTCGCACGCGCTTGTCCGCGTTTCAGATATAGGTCTGGCACGCGAATTGGATTTTTCTTTGTTTCGTTGAGATGATATTGCTGTTCGTAGCTGTAGCTTATGCAATATTCGTGAAAGTTGTGTCGCTGATGTTTCTCCAGTCGTGATGGATTAGATGGGGACACAGAGATGATCTCTACGTTTCAGTAGGCTTGTCGTCGTTGATTTGGGCACGATGTACATGCTTCCTTAGCATTAATTACCACTTTTGGTTGAGTAGGGTCTAATCTGTTTGTTGTGAGCCTTGGTGGGTACACAAGTACATGGCGAAGAATTTGTTTGGCCCTCTATTGTTCAGGGATAGTGCACTGGATTAGTGCTTAGGTTGCTGTTGGTTCTATAACTGGTTTCACTCTAGTGCTCGACTGGGAACTGTTTTTGCTTGCCTTGTGCTTGGTTTTCCTCGTTATGGAATACGCTCATCTTGTAGTTCTGAACTCATTGTCTGAAAAGTCTAAATTTATGTGTATTTCTCTTGACTCTTCCACCATCACCATGACTGAGCTGAGATAAAATTTCTGTCTATGCATGTAGTTCGAGGGGGAGTTCTGAGAAGCTCAAATGGCTCCTAAAGGTACACAAATTTTATTGCTTGCTTCTCTTTAGATATTTTGTCTAGGCAGTCTTGTTCCAACCATTTTAAGCACTACCTATTCATTTTATATTCTCATCATGTACAAATTATCAATATGTCAATTAAAAAGGAATATCATAAACTTCAGAAGCTGCCCTCTTGCATGTAACTGGGAATAAGGTTGTATCTTTACTGGCAATCTATTGCAAATTTATTGTTTCCACTGCCCCAGAAACTTTATCTTTTATACATGATCAAGAATTTTCAAGATTACCACAATCCATTGACTACTTCTATCTGCAGTTCTAGATAGGCTTACTACATACTACTAATTTGCATGAGATAACTCTAATTCCGTGGTTTGGTTAGCTGCTCTGGCCAAGAAGGGCGATGCCAAGGCTCAGGCCATGAAGGTTGCAAAGGGTGTTAAGTCTGGTGTAGCCAAGAAGAAGACTAAGAAGATCCGCACGTCTGTGACATTTCACCGACCCAAGACACTGAAGAAGCCAAGGGACCCGAAATACCCAAGAGTCAGTGCACCTGGAAGGAACAAGCTTGACCAGTACCAAATCCTCAAGTACCCCCTTACAACTGAATCTGCCATGAAGAAGATCGAGGACAACAACACTCTGGTCTTCATTGTCGACCTCAAGGCAGACAAGAAGAAGATCAAGGCTGCTGTCAAGAAGATGTATGACATTCAGGCAAAGAAGGTTAACACCCTCATCAGGTTAGCACTTTGCTCTAACTGGTCGTTTCTCCTTGAGGCCTTGTGCTATCTTGGTACTGAAAGCCATGAAATCTGTGTTGGTGCAGGCCTGATGGGAAGAAGAAGGCTTACGTGAAGCTGACACCGGACTATGATGCTCTCGATGTGGCCAACAAAATTGGCATCATCTAAGTTACTGGCTTCTACTTAATTAAGCATCCGTGTACTGTTTTTATGGTTACGTTAATCGAGAGTTTTGTAGCTATTCCTTAGCAAAGGGCCTCGGTGGCTCAATTACCATCTGTCTTGATGCACTCTTTGAATTTGATACCATCAAAGTGACGTATGTTGAGCTAATTTCTGCTTCGCACCTGCTACTGCTTGCTACTTCATCCAGATCTTTCTATTTGTTTCACCGGTTAGTTCAAAAATAAAGTAACTGATGACAAATAAAAGATCCGTTGGGAGTACTTTGCTTGACGTCTCTGTCGTTTGGAATCTTGAATGTCACTTTTGCATCACTTTAGATGGAGGCTTAATTTGTGATGTTGGTGTTACTTCACAAATTTACGTTATTCTGGATGAAGGTTCTTTACTCCGTTTGGTCGCTTCATTCAATTCTTCTCTTGTAATAGTTGCATTTGTAGTAGCTGAAGGAGTCGCCTTGCCTGTATGATGAGGTGAACAATTGGTCTTCGCTGTTTGTTGAATTCAGGTTTTGGTGACCAGATTGGTCGACCAGGTAAGCCTGGTAATTGGTCGGGTCCAAAAGTCTCGTTTACAAGTGATTTCGACCTTTATAAATTTTTTTTATAAAATTCTAGATCGAAAAAGAATAAGAACTTGACCTGATCCAAACTCGATCCGTCCTTTCACTTTTAATTATTTTTTTTACCCTTTTACCAGCCCTAGTCCAGTGTAGGTCGTGATGGTGTGCCGCCATTGTTCCTCGGCGTGATCGTTTTTTGCTAGGATCCTACTTCCTACGATCTAGCCTCTCGTATAAGATGCACATATACACGTCCAGAATACGTATAATAAACTTCGTCGTGCTGTGGTGTTTTTGTTCCTAAATCCTAAATATTTTTTTCTGGCCGACCCAGGGAAGTTGTGAGCGAGAAAAAAATTATAGCACATGCGCCACGTCACGTGGTGGGCAGCCCGCAGCCCGATTCCAGATCCCACCACGTGATTCTGAAACCCAATTCAATCATTCCTTCCTCTCCCTCCGGAGTCTCGTAGGCTCGACGCGGAGATCCCTTCCACGATTCCATCCCCCACATGTTCCTCCCGTCCAACGCAGCTGCCTCCTCCATCATCGGAAGAGGATCCTCTGACATCAGCACGTCACTGCCACCCTGTCCCCACCGGCCGCGATGGACCACGACCTCAAGGACCGCCTCCTCCCCCTCCCCCCCTCCCGCGCCGCGGCGGGGAATGGGCCGCACCACCGCCGCGTCGTCACGCCCGCGGCGGGCGTCCCCGCCGGCGCCGGCGGAGGAGGCGCCGGGGGCGCCGGCGTGGCGATCGACGTCAACGGCCTGAAGCGGCGCGGCGGCGGGCGGCGCTCGTGGGTGCGCGTGGACGCGGCGACGGGCGCCTCGGAGGCTGTCGAGGTCGCCAAGCCGGCGCTGATGCGGCGCCTGGACCTCCCCGCGCGCGACCTCCGCCTCCTCGACCCGCTCTTCGTCTACCCCTCCGCGATCCTCGGCCGCGAGCGCGCCGTCGTCTGCAACCTCGAGCGGGTGCGGTGCATCATCACCGCCGACGAGGCGCTCGTCCTGCGCGACACCGACGCCGCCGGGGGCGCCGCCGCGGACGAGTCCGCGCGGAGGTACGTCGACGAGCTGCAGCGCCGCCTCGTGGACCGTGCCGACGACCTTCCGTTCGAGTTCATCGCCCTCGAGGTCGCGCTCGAGGCCGCCTGCTCCTTCCTGGACTCGCAGGTCTGATCCTAGCTTTATCTGCTGCTAATGGCTCTAGACTGTTCTACTTTTGTGGTGTGGGCGCGTTCCGTGGTGAGCCTAATTGGTTTTGCTGACCCTCTCAGTGTGTCTTAGTAGTTAAGTGATGACTGCTTTTCCCCCAACTATTACTTTTGATTCTTGCATTTTCAGGAACAGTGTGCTATCACTTTACACTGTATGTTTTTTTGAAAGTGCTGTCACTTTGCCTTCATATCCTGTTCGATAAGTACTTCCCATCCACACTGTATGTTTAAAAATTAGGTTTCCATTGAGCTTCATTGCATTATGTGGCACTGTAAAGGTGTTAGGAGCTATATGAAGATACATTTAACTTCTAAATTTGATTATCCATTGCCCTCTAATTAGTTTCGACCAGAACTGTAGTGACTATCCTTGGTGCAGTTACTGAACTAATGAAATGTAACAAATGGAGATCCTGACTCAGCATATCTAATTTTGTTGTTCATTTGTTCAAAGCATCCCTGATTGCATATTTTACGACTAATCGATGAATCACTGCATATTTACGCTCATTAGTTACAGATAATGATTTGAAAGCTCATTCTAGAAATGAAAACGTTTAAATATTTTGCCAGGCAGTTGAACTAGAGGCTGAAGCTTACCCGTTACTAGATGAGTTGACAACAACAATCAGTACCCTTAACTTGGAACGTGTCCGGCGCCTAAAGAGCAAGCTGGTTGCCCTGACAAGAAGAGTCCAGAAGGTGATAGAGTTGTCTTGCTTTTGCTCGCCCTCTGCAGATGTTATATATGTTTTCGTTTCAATGTTCTGATTTTTTTTTAATTTTCACTCAAGGTCAGAGACGAGATAGAACAACTGATGGATGATGATGGTGATATGGCTGAAATGTATCTCACAGAGAAGAAGATGAGGATGGAAGCAACACTGTTAGATGATGATCTTCAGGAAGTTGGCAATAATGGGTTTGGTTCATCTCTCTCTGCCCCAGTTTCTCCTGTTGCGTCACCTTCTCTATCTTGGAGATTTGAGAAGGAATTAAGTTTTGCCAGAAGCAGGCAGGACAGCATCAAGAGCTTCAAAAGCTCAGCTAGCAGTCAGTACAACATTGATCAGCTGGAAATGTTGTTGGAGGCTTACTTTGTGGTCATTGATTACACCCTCAGCAAGTTAACTTCGGTACATGTCCTGAATTATATTTGTTTTAGCATTCTTTTTTCGTACATCAAACATTATAATAGTTAAAATGTGTGCAACCTACACATTTCCAGCTCAAGGAGTATATTGATGATACAGAGGACTTCATCAACATCCAATTGGTAACTCCATCTCAAAATTGATTAAATTTGGGTTATTTAGATTTCATAAATCAGTCAATTTCACAATATAATTCTCTTGTCGTGGCGAGAGCTGTTCGAAAACACGTAGATTATTCTCCTGAGTACTATCAGGTAATATAATGTGACTTAAGTATAAATTGCTGAAAGTAATATGAAGCTTTGTTGAGCTTTAAACAACTTAATGTTGGCATGGACGAGGCTTTACAATATAAGATGAAAGACTTTTTGATCAATTATTAGCTTACTTGGCTTCCGTATTCTGTTATTTGTTTACCACATGTTCTGTTTGTGTACCATTTTTTTTCACTTGACTACCCTTTTCCTTATGAAGTGATATAGCTAAAAGCTGTTTTCTTTACAATACTCACATAAAATCTGTCAGATGTAGGCACTTATTCAGTGTAATTACCTTTTCCTTTGCAAAAAAAAAAACACTTCATCAAATAAAGGGGAGAGGGGGAAAGAATAACTTGGAAAGACTGCTTCAGCTGAATATCAAGCAGATGTGGAACCTAGCATTGTTCAGAAACATGCTTATCTTTTTCTCGTTTGAGGAAAACAGTTTGCATGCTTAAAAATTCTGATCCATTCAATAAGAAGCAACTGTAATGGGCTACATTTTAGTATTATAAGAATGATTGACGAGATTAGCTTTATGACACCGCTATTTGGGATTTGTACTCTTTGCTTCAGACTTCCAGTTTTGAGAGAAACAGGTATTATCTCACAATATTGATAAAATGATAAATGATCATAAATGTTGTTGCAGGATAATGTCCGAAACCAGCTGATCCAGTTCGAGCTACTCCTGACCACCGCCACATTTGTGGTGGCCATCTTCGGAGTTATATCTGGAGTTTTTGGCATGAACTTTGAGGTCCCGTTGTTCAAGGTGCCACACGCGTTTGAGTGGACCCTCGCGATAACTGGGGTATGCGGTTCGGTCATCTTCTGCTCTTTCCTGTGGTACTTCAAGAAGAGAAGATTCTTCCCCTTGTAGCTGGAATTTTTCAGGCCAGGTGTTTCTTTCGTTGTCCTCCCTCCTTCCCAGCCATCTTTTTACTCTGTGCAGAAAGCAGTGTTTTGGAAATTGGTTACGGCAACTGTACATACCTTTGTTTTTTCTAGATGCACCCTGATGAAGCTGCGTTGCCAGTGCACGCGAGCATTTCTTTTGAAACTTACGATGCTGATGCTGCAGCTTCACCCGTCTGCTGTACCATTATTATCGTTAGGTGTTTATGTCGCTGTTCCTCCGAAAGAAAAAAGGTGGCACTGATTAATGGTGCTCTCTCAAGAAAAAAACAATACAGTAATATTTGCATTGCTTATGTTGCATTCATCTACGGTGAGTGGCACATGACATGATGCGCATCGCCTTGACTTTTTTGTGCCATACAGTAACTTGTATTCACGTCAGGAATGTCAGTGCCGATGCGTAGACCGAGTACAGCTACAGTGTGCTGTAAAAGTTCTTAAAGCGTCCTCTGGAACGCAGAATTTTCAAAGGAAGTGCACAGGAATTTCAAAGAGCACATTTCCATTGACTCGTTTTGCTTTGGCCATTGCTGAATGTTTCTGATTTTTCTTTCTGAGACCGATTGCTGAGTGTTGATAGCTACCACTGTTCTGGGATTTGCTTACACTTCACGTGGAAATTATTTGTGAATAACTCCAACGGGCAGGCCACACGCAGACAATTTCCGTTTGTACATGGGCCCTATGTACTTTAGTGGGCTGGTACGCCGAGTTCTCTAGCTCCAGCCCACGGTGGTCCAGGCTCCAGGGCGAGGGAGCTGCTCTCCGTGGTGCAGAAACACCGGATGCACCTAGCCTACCCCAGCTTTTGGCTGGTCCATCGGGTGATACAAGACGGCTGTAAAAACTTACCAAGTGGTCCAACTGCTGTTTGGCCACTAGTCCACACAGTATCCAAGTCCTTGTTGAAGCGGTGAAACATTGGAAGTAAAAAAGTTACAGTATGAGCGTAGCACAATATCGTACTCTACTTACTACTTCTATCTCAAAATAATTGTCACTTTTAAGTTTATTTTTTATCTAGTGAAATAGAAAGTGACAAGTATTTTGAAATGGAGGAAATAATAGTATTAAGCAGGGCTACACCAATTTAGCTGGAAACTCTGAAAAAAATCCAGCGTTTACTGTCTTCTGACAGTCGAACAAAATAGTATCTAAGCGAATCCTTGGAAATTATAATTTGAACCAACAAGTGATGAGAAAGCCTGAAGCCTTCATTCCCCCAAGTCTCGTTCTCCTCTCCTTGTCATTTCAGAGTTCAAACCAACAGCACGCAAGGAGCAGGGCACAGAAGTCACCGAGCTGCTTACCTTGCTTCGCGAAGCCAGCCAAATCTACCGCCGAGCACTACACCAGCCACCGCGCACCCACCCACCAATACCAGCGGCAGTAATTTTCGAGGGCTCGGCTCCCTCTCGCCCCTCCCCGCCCTGCCCCGTGCTCCGCCTAGGGTTTTCGTCCCCCGCGTCGCCATTGCCGCTGTCCTCGAGGAGGAGGAGGTGGGTTCCGCCCGCCGCTGCTCGTCGCGCCGCGTCTCGATCCCTGCGAGTCTTTTGCGGTCGGGTTTTTTTTCGTTTGGCTTTGGGAGCTTCAGGTGAGGGAGGTCCTGGCGCCTCCAGAGTTTGGATCGAGCGCTCTGGACCGTCTCTCTGCAATGCCGGGTTGGTCGGGGGAAGATTGCTAGGGTTTCGCGAGGAAGCGCTGAGGGTCACTTGAAGCGCAGGACCCGCGTGCTGTCCTGCGCTTGCTTTGGCCTCAATTTGGTGATTCCTCCGCAGCAATACCTCGCGATTTGGTCTCGCTCTGAGGTTCTTCTGAAACGGGAGGGGTTTTCGGAGGTTTGTGAGAAGAAGCTGAGTGCCAGCAATGTCATCGGGGGCTAGCGCAAGGGGGCGCCTGTTGCCGGCGTCTGGTGGGGGTGACTCTGAGCCACGATCCGCTGGGAGCAGGACGCGCTCGGTGTCTGCCACCCGCGGGCGGAAGCCCTCGCCGAGGCCTGGAAGGGACTCATTGGTGGCAGCAGCAGCAACTGCAGAGGAGAAGAAGCCTGCTGCCGTGCCCACATTGCTGCCCTCCCTCAGCGCGCCTGCTGGGATGCGCCGGCAGGATCTGCTGCTGCGCTCGGGGCTGTCTCTCGACGCTTCATGTTCATCGGACGCTTCTACGGACTCATTCTGCAGCCGGGCGTCCACTGGGCGGATTGGTAGGCCGGCGTTGGGGGCTAGGAAGAAGAAAACCGTCTCTCAGACTGATTATAAGGGGGTGTCCATGCTGGAAAGGGAGGGTGGATTGGCTTATACTGACGGCGCTGGCATGAAGAGGAGGTGCGCATGGGTGACAGCAAATACTGGTGCGTGCTTAATGTTTTAGTCATCTGTTTCAGCATCCGATTTTATACTATCCTGCAATTAAGTCTAGTATGACACTATTACTGTAGTGCTGTAGTAGTTGTTCTGTTATGGAAAGAGAAGTTGAACTTGCTACTATAAATGCAGAACAGAAAAACTCTTATTAATTAGTTGGAAATGCTAGGTCAAGAATGATGAATAACATGAACTTGGTATCGGTAGTGGAAAGCGTAATAGGTGTTAACGTTCAGGATATTTTGTCCTCGGCCCCCCCCCCCCCCCCCCCCCCCCCCCCCAATACACCAGAATCCAAAGGTTACAGAAATGCTGTTTTTGTATGGTTATTTTCAGTATCTATGTTATTCTACATTGAGTAGCCACCTATTTGGCATTTTCCAATACAACAATATCTATGTTATCCTACATTGAGTAGCCACTCACTTGGAAAACATTGGAGTGTTTTGTGCATCATTATCGATCCGAAGGCTGAGGACTAGTGTTTGACCGTTCCTTTTATTCAGAAATGGGAAAATTACCTCAAATGTATGCAACATAGGATGTGATCTTTTTTTTGAGACTGTACAGCAGGGGAAACCCCATTGTGGTAATATAATATAGAAAAAAGGAAATGAAATGTCTCTACAAAAGCAAGGAAAACCTGAACGGGGTAAAAAAATAACACATAGCTACAAGTTAGAAAATCATTTGCCACGCTTGCCAATTCATGAAAATGTTGTTGAACCTGACCTTGGCAGACCCACACTTTATTTCAGGGTGGCTCGAGCAATGCATTTTCGTTATGAAGTACTCCCTCCGTTTCGAAATAATTGTCACCGATTAGTTCAAAAATAAACTAGCTGGTGACAATTATTTTGAAACGGAGGGAGTATAACTTATTTGTCGCCTATCAATCCCTCAAAAGTGATGGTCCCAAACGAAATAAAATGCAGTAGCATGTGTATCTTAGATATATTTCCGTATATGTTTGCATAGATCTGAGAGACTGAGACACCTGATAACATTTTAGGATATGTTAGTGGTTACAACCATATTTCATCTATCTCCCTTAATTGCCATATCTACCCTATTTTTCTTGTATTCTATCATTGACTTTTTTTCTAACCATGATCACTTACAAGCGCAGATCCCTGTTATGCTGCATTTCATGATGAAGAGTGGGGAGTTCCGGTTCATGATGACAAGTATGCAGTTACAACCTTTGATATTTTTTTTATAATGACTGCATCACCGCATCAAGTTGAATATTTCACATTATTTGCAGGAAGTTGTTTGAGTTGCTAGTGCTCTCAGGTGCATTAGCTGAGCTCACATGGCCTGCAATTCTGAACAAGAGACCTATATTCAGGTATCTCTTTACATAATTGGACATCTGAGGTGCCTTAATTTTGACATCTGACTATGCTATTAATCATCTTCACGTATGCCTCACAGGGAAGTTTTCATGGATTTTGACCCTGTATTGGTCTCGAAATTAAGTGAAAAGAAGATTATTGCTCCTGGAAGTCTTAGCAGCTCCTTGTTATCTGAACAAAAACTTCGGGGTGTTATTGAAAATGCACGTCAAATACTAAAGGTTAGCTCTTGTTCAATAATCACACATGTATAAACCCTTCTCCGAACAATATTAATGTTGGACTGTGTTTGGGCCTAGCCTGTACGGCCCATCTATGTATCTATAAATATGTACCTAGACCCTATGATTAATTAAGCAATTCATTCTATCATGGTATCATTAGCCAAACCCTAATCCCCACCCTAACCCTAATCCCCACCCTAACCCTAGCCGCCACCCCTTCCCCCCATGGCCGGCGCCCTACCCTGCGCCGCCGCCGCCAGCGGCGGGGCCCCCCCTCCATGGCCGCCGCCGCCGGCGCTCCCCCCGCCGCCGCCGCAGCCGCCGGCGCTCCCCCCGCCGCTGCAGCCGCCGGCGGCCGCCTCCTGGCCGCCCCTCTTCTCCCCATGGCCGGCGCCCTCCACGCCACGGCCGGCGCCCCCCATGCCGCCGCCGCCCCTATTCTCCCCATGGCCGGCGCCCCCCACGCCGCCGCCGCCGCCGGGCCTTCCCTGGCCGCCAGCGCCCGCACCCCCGCCGCCGCCGCCGCAGCCGCACCTCCCCTGGCCGCCGGCGCAGGCGCCCCCCACGCCGCCGCCGGGGCCGCGGCTCCCCTGACCGCCGGCGCGGCCCTGACCCAGCCGCTGCCGACCGCCTCCCCTCCCCTGGGCCGGCGCGCCCCTCGCCGGCGCCGTCCCCTTCCTGGCCGGCTCCCTCCCCTGCGCCGGTGCGCCTGCCACCGGTCCTGCAGCGGGCGCGCCCCTCATCGCCATGACTCGGCCTGCGTACGGCGATGCGACTGGTCCCGTCCGCCGGCGGACCACTTGCCGGTCCCACTGCCGTCGCCTTCATGACGGGCTCCGGACCTGCTGTTGGCACTACTACTGCTCCGGCCGCAGACACCTCCAGTGTCTTCGCGGCTCTGGCTGCCTCTCGCGATCGCGAGCGGGCACTCGCTCTTGCCTAAGAGCAGGAGCGCGCCTCGGCGGCTGCTCTCTCGCACCAGATCCAGGAGAGCGCTCACCGACCGCCGGGCGCGACGTACGAGCCCACCTTGGACACCGGTGTGCACTCCACATACTCGGCGTCGCTCACCGCCGCCCTACACGCCCAAGCGGCTGGAGTTCAGAACATTCGGACACTAGTGCCGACTGTTCTGAGTTGTACCTCTACCACCTACGCCCGCTGGCGTAACGAGTTCCTCCTCACGTACGGCGGTACCAGCTTGCGGACCACGTCCAGCAGGACGACGCCCCGTGGGATGACTCTTGGATCAGCATGGACAGTCTGGTCCTTGCCTGGATCCTTGGCACTCTCGCCGATGATCTGTACAAGCTTGTCGGACAGCGCGGTGGGGGGACCGCGCGCCAGGCTTGGCAGATACTGGAGCACCACTACTTGGGGAACCGTGCGACTCGGGCTCTTCACATTAACGCACGTTTCCAGACTACAGTGCAGGGTGACCGCTCCATCTCGGCCTACTGTGGAGAGATGAAGGGCATGGCTGACTCCCTGCGCGACCTTGGCGAGCCGGTCGCTGACAGCACTCTAGTTCTTCGGGTCCTTCACGGCCTGAACGAGCGCTTCAGCCATCTTCGCTTCTGGCTTCTCCGTATGGAGCCGCCACCGACCTTCGAGAAGGTCTGGTCTGATCTTGAGCTTGAGGAGATCACGGCGGGTGGGTCTGCTACCTCTGGGACTGCCACAGCCTTCTATGGCTCCGGGCAGCCCTCACGCCCACCGTCCTCTGGGGGACCACTACCGCGACCGCCTACTCCACCTACCGCCCCGGGTACCTCTGCTGGCTCTGGGGGTGGTACTCGTCGACGTCGCGGCGGAAGGCGCACAGGACGAGGTGCTGGCGGCACTCCTACGTCCACTGCTTCTTCTGGTGGTGGTACTGGTGGCACTGGCCAGGGAGGTGCGCCCTGGCCCACACCGTATAACCCGTGGACTGGCCAGATCTCTATGTGGCCGGGACCGTCTCCGGGTCTTCTTGGGGCGCCACCGACTTCCTCCACTCCGCGCCAGCCACGTCCTCCGGCTGCGTACGTAGCCCATCCGGGCTATGGTGGACCTGGTCGCCCTGCGGCTGGATCGCCAACTCCAGCTTACGGCGGTGTTTCCTACCCCGCTGGGTACTCGGAGCCACCAGCACCTCTCCAGGGGCCACACATGGGGTGGGACCGTCAGGACTTGGCGTCTTCCTTCAGCACCATGCACCTCACACCGCCGTCTACTGATTGGGTGGCTGATTCTGGCGCCTCCTACCACACTACCCCAGATGCTGGTATTCTCTCTTCTACTCACACACCTCATCCGTCGTTTCCTTCATCGATCGTTGTTGGAAATGGATCCGTTCTTCCAGTCACCTCAGTAGGTGACTCAGTTTCTCCGGGTTCATTCCATCTTAATAATGTCCTTGTTGCTCCAGACATTATTCAAAATTTGCTTTCCATTCGTCGTTTCACCACTGATAATAATATTTCTGTTGAGTTTGATCCTTTTGGTTTGTCTGTGAAGGATCTTTCCACCCGGCGTCTTCTTCTTCGATGTGATAGTCCGGGGCCCCTGTACACTCTTCGACTTCCTTCTTCCGCTACGTCTTCGTCCTTTGCTCTGGCCACGACAGCTTCGTCCGCTACTTGACACCGTCGGCTTGGTCACCCTGGCGCTGATGCTATGTCGAAGTTGTCTAGTAGTTCTGTTATCTCGTGTACTAGGGGCACACATGAGTCATTGTGTCACGCTTGTCAGCTTGGTCGCCATGTTCGGCTTCCTTTTCCCACTTCTGTGTCTCATGTGCAACATATTTTTGATCTTATCCATTGTGATTTGTGGACATCTCCTGTTATCAGTGTCTCGGGTTTCAAATATTATTTGGTGGTACTTGATGATTTCTCACATTTCTCTTGGACTTTTCCCTTACGTATGAAATCTGAGACATTTGATACTCTCTCTCACTTCTTCACTTGGGTTTCCACACAGTTCGGGCGTACTGTTCGTGCTCTCCAGTGTGACAACGGACGAGAGTTTGACAACTCACGACTCCGTGACTTTCTCCTTACACATAGCACACAGCTACGCATGTCTTGCCCATACACATCCCCTCAGAATGGCAAGGCTGAGCGCATGCTTCGCACCACTAATGATGTCATGCGTTCCTTGATGTTTCAGGCATCTATCCCCGCTCGTTACTGGGTAGAGGCACTTCACACTGCCACCTTCCTCCTTAATCGCCTTCCTACCAAGGCGATTCAAGCACCGACTCCTTACTTTGCCGTGTATGGCACTACCCCTCTCTACGACCACCTCCGTGTCTTCGGGTGCGCCTGCTACCCTAATCTTTCCGCCACTGCTCCACATAAGCTTGCGCCCCGCTCTACTAGGTGTGTCTTTCTTGGGTACTCCCTTGAGCATAAGGGATACCGGTGCCTCGACCTCTCTACCCACCGCATTTTGATCTCTCGGCACGTCGTCTTCGACGAGTCATCCTTCCCCTTTTCTTCCTCCACCTCTGATTCAGCTGCAGAGCTGGATTCTCTTTTTTCTACTGACACCGAGGCTGCTCCACCACAGCTGCCTTGGCCTTTTTTTGCAGGTACATCACCCACCAGTTCCCAGGTGGCTCCCACGACGTCGCCAGCTGCACCTCATGCAGCACCGACACCTGTGGTGACTCCGGCTGTGCCTCCTACAGCCACGACTCGGCGGTTCACTGACCCTGCTCTCGTCTACCAGCGACGAGTGCGGGTTGGTGCCCAGGCTCCGTCGACCCTGGGGACGAGTGCCGCACCTTGCGTGGCACCGACGTCTCCTGTTGCGCCACGCGCGGCCCCGGCGTCTCCGACCTCGTCTCCTGCACCACACGAGGCCCCGGCGCCTCCTTCAGCTGCGCCACGCGCGGCCTCGGCGTCTCCGGCCTCGACTCCTGCGGCACACGAGGTCCCGACGTCCCCTACGGCTGCGCCACGCGCGGCCCCGGCGTCTCCGGCCTCGACTCCCGCGCCACGCTCGGCCTCGGCGTCTCCGGCCTCGACTCCTGCGCCGTGCGGGGACCCGACGACTACTCCGGCTCCCACGTCCCCCGCTGCGCCACGCGCGGCCCCCTGTTCCACGTTTCGCCGATCCTGCTCTTGTCTACCAGCGACGAGAGCGGGTTGGTGCCTCTACGCCTGCGCGTCCAGAGCCCTCGGTGTACCACCCACCGTTGCTTCACCGAGACCCAGGACACGTTCACCCGATGGTGACTAGACGTGTCGCTGGGGTTCTTCGGCCTCTTGAGAGGTTCTCCGGAGTGGTACTCTCTTCGACGACACCGACACCATCCACTTCCTCTTCGGTATCACCTATACCGACCTCCGTCCGTAGCGCCCTCGCTGACCCTCACTGGCGCCGCGCTATGGAGGAGGAGTATGCGGCCCTACTTGCCAACCGGACATGGGACCTTGTTCCACGTCCTTCCCGTGGCAACGTTGTCACAGGCAAGTGGGTTTTCACGCATAAGAGGAAGGCGGATGGCTCCCTGGAGAGATATAAGGCTCGTTGGGTACTTCGGGGCTTCACTCAGCGCCCTGGAGTGGACTACGACGAGACCTTCAGTCCGGTGGTTAAGCCAGCAACAGTACGGACTGTTCTGTCGTTGGCTCTCTCGCGTTCTTGGCCTGTCCACCAGCTGGACGTCAAGAACGCCTTCCTTCACGGGACGCTGACAGAGACGGTGTACTGCAGTCAGCCGACAGGGTTCGTTGATTCAGCCCGTCCAGACTTGGTCTGCCGGCTGAACAAGTCTCTATACGGGCTGAAGTAGGCGCCTCGGGCTTGGTACAGCCGGTTCGCCTCCTTCCTGGCCTCGCTTGGCTTCGTCGAGGCCAAGTCGGACACCTCGCTCTTCGTTTACAGGCATGAGGGTGACACTGTCTACCTCCTCCTGTACGTGGACGATATTATCCTCACGGCGTCCAGCTCGGCTCTTCTTCAGCTCACGATCTCCGCACTGCAGCGGGAGTTCGCGATGAAGGACCTCGACCAGCTCCACCACTTCCTGGGCGTTGCGGTCGAGCACCGTCCGGACGCTCTGTTCCTCCACCAGCGCCAGTACTGCCTGGATATCCTCGAGCGAGCGGGCATGGCTGATTGCAAGCCATGCTCCACTCCTGTGGACACTCAGCCGAAGCTGGCTTCAGCTGACAGCGCCTCGGTCGCCGACCCCACCTCTTACAGGAGTCTTGCAGGTGCCCTGCAGTACCTCACCTTCACCAGGTCGGACATCTCATACGCGGTTCAGCAGGTGTGTCTCCACATGCATGATCCGCGGGAGACGCACCTCACGGCGATGAAGCGAATTCTTCGGTACCTGCGCGGCTCCCTCGACTACGGGCTTCTCCTTCGACGTGACTCGGCTTCGGAGTTGGTGGTCTACACCGATGCTGACTGGGCGGGGTGCCCTGATACCCGCCGTTCCACCTCTGGCTACGCCGTCTTCCTGGGGGGAATCTTGTCTCCTGGTCCTCGAAGCGGCAGCCTGTGGTTTCTCGCTCCAGCGCTGTGGCGGAGTACCGCGCCGTGGCTAACGGCGTAGCAGAGGCGTCCTGGCTCCAGCAGCTACTTCAGGAGCTCCACTCCCCTGTCGCCCGGAGCACGCTGGTCTACTGTGATAATGTCAGTGCCGTCTACCTCTCCACCAACCCCGTCCAGCACCAGCGCACGAAACATGTGGAGATTGATCTTCATTTTGTTCGTGAGCAGGTTGCACGCGGTGAGGTTCGAGTTCTCCACGTGCCGACGACGTCACAGTTTGCCGACATCTTCACGAAGGGACTCCCGTCGACTTTGTTTTCTGAGTTTCGGTCCAGTCTCAACATCTGTTGTGGGTAGATGTTGGGACTGCGGGGGGGTGTTGGACTGTGTTTGGGCCTAGCCTGTACGGCCCATCTATGTATCTATAAATATGTACCTAGACCCTATGATTAATTAAGCAATTCATTCTATCAATTAACTTCATTTCCTTCATGCTTTTGCTGATGTGCCTCATTTGCCTTTTTGCCATATGTTCTCGTCTGAACAAGTTGCTCATCTCTTTCTGCAGATTGTAGAGGAGTTTGGATCATTTGACAAATACTGTTGGGGCTTCGTGAACCACAAACCTATACTGAGCAGATTCAGGTATCCTCGCCAAGTGCCTGCCAAGACATCTAAAGCAGATGCCATAAGCAAAGATTTGGTTCGAAGAGGTTTCCGCAGCGTTGGACCAACAGTGGTGTACAGCTTTATGCAAGTCTCTGGCATGACCAACGACCACCTTATCTCCTGCTATCGGTTCGCTGAATGCGCGGCCGCCACCACTTGTGCTAAAGTTACCGATCAGAGTGAATCAAATCCAAGCGGTAGCAACCATTCAACAGAGCACAAGATGAACGGGACAAATGGTCTTGCTGCTTCTGATTTGGAACTCTCCAGGTCTATAGATGAGCTCAGCATCTCATAGCGACTAGGGATGGGATACCGATCGAAGCGATGGGTTAGCATGTGTATTTTGGTGTGTGCTGTAGTTGCAGTTGTGATTCGACTTTCCTCATTTTCACAGCTTACCACTTGTCAATGTAGAGTAGAACAGTCCCGGTCTGATGCATGTCAATACCATGGAATGACAGCAATGTAATGATGTATAATCTTTGTGATTCGAATGCACCTGTTTTTCCAAAATTTCAGTTTGAGCTGGGGACGAGCACGTCAAGATTCTTGGTATGGAAGAAGGTGGTGGGGAGGAGGTGAAGGACTCTTGAGTGTAGACTGTCAAGATTCCGTAGCTACCCTTCGCCGCCGGTCTCTACAACTGACTCGGGCCTTGACAGTCACCCTCATCAGTAATCTGGACAAGGCCCATATCTCGACAACCTGACCTGGTAGACTATTTTTCTACTTTTTATCAGTGTAGCTTTCGACCGACCCGTACTTCAGTAATCCCGTCGGCAAACCATTGGACGAACACTACCCTGAAAACTGCTACGCATCATCGTCGGATAAACCTTTTACCGACGACGATCACATTCCCGATTATTCTCCTGTGCGTGAATCCGGAGCACGCGAGGAAAACCTGGAACTTGGGTCGGCGAAATAAAAAGAGCTACGACTGCACGTGGTGGATCGCAGCACGAGTCATCAGTTACAGTTAGTCAGGGTCACTGACGAGAGACCAACTGATCTAATTAAAAGGGTCACAGAAACGGCCCAACAGTACGTTACTTTCCGAGCGAGGACCATTCATACTTGGAGGTGCTTCATCATCGATAATTTATAAATCGAACATATAAGTACATGAATGAGTGACTGACGATTGCCCGTCATGAGTCATGCCCGCTAGTTTGACGATTGCCTTGCCGAGCGCTCTTCTATGATCCATCCATGCAGTTCCGTACGACGAGGCTCCAAAGCGGAAACCACGGCAGGTTTGGTTTTGGAAGGATTCATTCAGGTTAAACACCGACGAGGAGCCGCGGTGCTGTCCTGTCCGGTTGAGTTGACGACGACAACGCTTGGATTTTTTTTTTTTTCGAAATGTCACGACGCTTGGATTTTGAGAGCAACAACTCTCGGTTGGCGTGGACTCAACGCTGCAGGTGGAGCGGAAAAGCGGACATCACTCATGATTCCCCACTTCCCAAACATCTCACCGATCAGACCACAAGTTCACGACGGCCCAGGCTGCAGACGTGCTAAAGCCTAAACGTAACATACCATTTCGGCTGGCATCGCACTCATCCACCTCTAAAATCCACCTCTAAAAAGAATATTCTCTTTCTTTACAGTCATCTCTAAAAGATTCTCATCTTTACAGTTTTATTTTCCGCACTCGTTCACCTCTATATCGGACCTCTGTATCAACTACTATCTATTTATATTATACAATACAACTATTTTTTTCTTTTTTTTTCTCTCTTTCATCTTTATTCCTGCTTTTCATTTACATCTCTTTTATTTTTCATTTTCCTTTTATTCATTTTTTCCTTTCTTTTTCTTTATTTTCTCCTCCCTTTTTTTCTTTTATTTCCCTCCCCCCTTCCAGAAGTTTCCCGGAGAACATCCCAGCATATAGAAAAACATTCCCGGCTGTCTACTTTCCCAATCCGCGTTCTTTTGCCACCCCCTCCCTCTCGGCCCTCCCTCCCTATCCTCTCCGGCTGCTCAAGCCTCCGTGCCTCGCCTCCCCTCCAGGCGTGCGTCGAGAAGCTCGACGATGGCGCCGAGGTGCGCTGCGGCAGCGAGCGCGTCACCCTCGCCGATGAGCGCCGGCCGGCTCCGCTTACCCCCCTCGCTGCTCCCCCTCCCTCTCCGCCCTCCCTCCCTATCCTCTCCGGACGCTCGAGCCTCTGTGCCTCACCGCCCCTCCAGGCGGGCGTCGAGGAGCTCGACGACGGCGCGAGGTGCGCTGCGACGGCGACCGCGTCACCCTCACCGGCGAGCGCCAGCACCACATCCCTCCCATCCTCTTCGCATGGAGCGCGCGAAGGCATCCGTCGGCGACCCGACTCCCTCTCTCTTCGCATAGATGCGAGTGTCAGAACTCCACATTTGGAGGTGAACTGTGCAAGCCGCAATTTTGGAGGGCCAGTAAACTCCTCCGGTATGGGCGAACTGTAAAGCTTGGATCTCCAAATTTACAGTCGCAACGTTCATAGAGGTTCTCAGTGCGAGCGGTCTCGTGCCGCCCACTGCCCAGCTAGCCCTGCTGCTCGAGATCTCGAACGAGTTCAAATCAATAATGGCCGCAGACTAGTAGTAGTTGCTCATGTTCGGTACGAGTACAAATTAAATGGACGCATGTCGTCGTGCCTCCTGCGTTGGTCCATCCATCCATCCGTCATGGGTTCTCCTCAGAAGTGGAGGGCAAGCTAAATAAGCAGATCAATCGACCAGCTAAGATCTCAACAACCGTATACCATGGGCACCGGGCTGTCCCTGCCTGTAGAAGGCCGGGAAGAGGGAGACGAGACAGACAGGATCGCACGGATCGGGACTGCGCCAGATCGCATTCAGCCTCACTTTGCATTCCTCCGGTTATTTTCAGCAGTGTGGTATTTACTACAATACTCCTACTACAGGAGAAGCTTTCCCACGGACTAGAACTCGCGATGCTGATTCTCTACGTTTAAAAAAAAACGCGTTTTGCATTCGAAGTATTTGGTTCCTAGTCGTTCATGCGATCCAGAGTTCGGTGCCCGAGGGGTCTTGACTTGAAGATTCAGCCTATTTGCTGTACTCTGATGGCATCTTCGAGGTACCACCGTACCAGCACAGGTTTCACTTGAAGCCAAAGTATCCGTCGTACAAAAATAAAATACGTTTGTGCTGTCAGCATCCTCTCTCTCTCTGTCCGGCAGGAAACAGTAGTACGTACGACATAAGGAATGATTCCTTCTAATCATACTAGTAGTACTACTGTAGATAGCAATGTGTGTCTGTGACATGGACACGCATCGTTTTCGTGTGCGCTTTACGCCAGGGATAATAAGCTTACATGAGCATTGAGCAGTAGTAGAGTAGGTTGTTCGTCCGGGTGGTTGAGCTCCCGCTACGTCGCTCCTACCCTGTCCTGCTGATGTGCCTTAGCTTCGTTCCATTCCAAGTCGGGTCACAGCCTGATAAGAAATTTGGACTCGATCTGCAGACAAGTACTGATACTACCCACTCCATAAAAAGCAAAAGCTCGTCCACTCACTCCACTGGTTTCATTTCCCCGGCGTCGTAGAACGATGCTGATGAAGCTGCATCACATTGGAGCCAGCAATTACAGGTGCACTAGAGACTGTCGGGGAACAGAGTACATGCTGTGCTGTGAGGTTGCAGGCCTGCCGAGAGGGGTTCACGCGATTGATTATCCATCGGACCTCCCCTGACAGCCGTCACCGTTGAGTGCAGGACAAGAGAATTTTCCGTGTTGAATTGAATATCCGCGAACTTAGGTGACAATCAATATGCGATGATTTTGACAGAACACCTGACGCTGCCAACGCGCGTGTACAATAACAAGCTGATTCGGTACGGTCACCACTGAAACGAGTGCGTTCATCTATGTTTGTGCCGGTTCAGAGTTAGTACGAGGTTATTCAGTGTGCAGTCGTGCAGAGCAGTGGTGGTAACAGCAGTACTTCTTTTCCCCTGTTAATAAGCCTGCATTTTCAGTGCAGAACAATCGAAAGTACACAAGGTACACAGCGAACTAGCAGGGCCTAGCTAGTCCAGTGACGATCAGATGATCGGCGGCGGCGGCGTCTCCCAGACGTCGAACACGTTCTCCTCGTTGTGCAGGGCGAAGAGCCGATGGCCACCGATGGAGAAGTCGCAGATGGCGCCGCCCAGGCTCCGGCGGAGCGTCGACGTCAGCACGAACTCGGGCCCGCTGAACACGGAGATGCTGTCGTTCATCGACGAGAAAAGCTGCCCGCCGTGCGTCGCGAGCCTCGGGTAGCAGCTCTCCTCGCCGGGCACCTTCCGGTTCATGAGCTTGCTCCGCGAGCTCCACCGGACGCCGCCGGCGCTGCTCCTCAGGTCGAGGAACCCGAGGTCGTCGTACTGGTTGATCACGCAGACCGACCGCTCATCATCCATGGCGATGGCGTGGAGCACGCGCTTGTCATCGAGGGACGCGGCAGTGCCGGCGTCGGACCACGACCAGACCACGTTCTTGTCCCGGAAATCCAGCAGGCCGATATAACAGCTGTCGGCCTTGGGGAAAAGCGAGGCGACCATGAGCGCGTTGGTGGCGTCCAGCCACTGGAGCTTGTCGGCGTCGCCGAGGGCGCAGCCGGGCGCCTCGTAGAAGAAGTCGGACTGCTCGCCGGTGGCGCGGTCCCAGACGCCGATGCCGTACTCGTTGAGGCGGCCCTTGCAGCTGGCGAAGATGCTCACGTCCTGGTCGAACGCCAGCGCGCCGGCGGTGAAGGACTTGGCCTGCCGGTCGTGAGCGACGCAGAACCGGTGCCGGAGCTCGCCGGAGACGGCGGAGAACGCGGCCATGCCCCCGTCGCGCTTGCCCAGCCGCTCGCGGGCCGCGATCAGGAGCGTGGCGGCGTCGAGGTAGGCCGCGTCGTTGACCTGCGAGTGGTCCAGCGAGACCGGCCGCCGCTCGTCGAGCATCCAGTTGTACACGTGGACGGCGCCGCCGTGCGCGACGCAGCACCCGCCGTCGGGCGCGGCGCGGATGGCCGTGCCGTCTCCGGGCGCGCGCCCCGGCACGGACGCCGCGAGGCGGAGGAGGTCGCCGTCGAAAGCGCCCCAGCGCGCGGCGCGGACGTGGTCGAGGAGGCCGTAGTAGAGCGCCTCGCGGTAGAGCAGCTTCTCCGGCAGGTGCGGTGGCACGTGGAGACTGCCCGTGCGGAGCAGGTCGAGCAGCACCGCGAAGCACGCCGGGTTGCGGTCGATGAAGTAGTCGGACACGCCGCCGGCGCCGCCGCCGACGGACGGGGAGGAGACGTTCCAGGAGGAGTCGAGCAGCGCGCCGAGCATGGAGTCGCGGCCGGCGTTGGCGAGCGTGGTGGTGGTCGTCTCGAACACCTGCCCGCCGACGTTAAACCTCACGCGCCCGCCTCCCGCCATCGGAGATCGGACTTAATTTGCCAAAGAACCGATCTTTACAGCATCCCCGGCGCGGCGCAGGAATTCACACCTGTCCCAATCTTTGATCGATTCGACACCCGGAACCGGAGGAGGAATTCCCGGCGAATCCGGCGGATTGTTCCGGCGATAAGGACGGCGGACTGTAAGAGGTCCCAGAGCGGGTATCAACAGCTGGATCTGCTGCTACTGCTTGCTTTATGGCGTAAAATGGCAGCGGAGACACGGGACCTAGAGAATGAAGACACGGCCGAGGCGGGTGGGGGCGGCCGGGCCGGGTGGTTGTGTAGCTTTGACGTGACGACGGCGTTTGATTGGGAGGAGAGGTCTCCGGTGAGCGGTCTCCCCCGGTTGGCCGGGTGTTTAATATTTGTGCACCTAATGATACCTGGATGGATCATCTGTGCACAGCATTTCAACTACAGGTCACCCAACAACTAAATCCTCCATTCCTTAAGCTTGCTAACACTAGAGATGGTCATCCTCTCGAGGAACACCGGAGCAACAACCATGGCTCCTCGCTGAACGTTTCGTAAGACCAGCAAGATGCAACCTGCCGAGACGGCGAGACGCGACCACCGGTCGACGGACGTACCAACTCGCAGGACTTCATTTCACGTTGTTGCAGTATAGAAGTTCCGCGATAACACCACCCTGGCGTGATGACGACGCTTGATTAAGAGGTGATCTTCGGTCTATTCTGGTTAGATAAAAATGTTGAATTCTAAATTTTCAATAGCGTCAATTGAAATTATAAGAATCACTTTAAAAATAATTTAATAATGTATAAAGTTTTCTTTCAGATGACAGACTCTGAGTCAAAACAATGTTCCCCATGAACTTGTCGCTTTGTAGTTCAAAAATGAACTAAAAAGCGACAAGTTCATGGGGACGGAGGGAGTATGTTACCTTGTTCATAGTGTGATGTTAGAACCATACAATTAAAAAAAATTGTGTTTTGGTATCAATTTATCATAATTAGTAATGGTATATCTAAAAAAACACAAAAAATGTAATGGCATGAATCCAATTAACCTTTAAACATATAGCATGCGTTTTTATGCAAAAACATTGGGGTACAATGTACCCCCTAAAACCGGGCCTTTGATACACCAACGAGGTGCAATAATAATTTTGTCGAGGGACACAATAAACTTGTATGCATTGAGTATACTCCTTGTATTATTTCACATCTAAGGATGCACATATACGATGTGATTAATTGTTCATTATATCTCACAATGATACAATGCATAATCAGACTTCACTAAAAGGTCTAAAAAAAAATTGTGCTATATTGGCATATATCCTTATTGCATTGCCCTTGGTTTGAAAAATAACATTATTCATGGGCATGTAAAACCTCATAAGTCAGGATTGTTCTCATGGGCTTTTTAACGAGGCCAAGCCCACATAAACTCTACATCTAGGGATATAAATACCATCCCCTCCCCCTCGTTTCGGTCATGCTAGCTAGGGTAACAATCCTCTCCCCTCCCTTGCGCCGCCTCCTGATTTTCTCTCTCTATTGCTCGCATCCTAGTGCCATATCTTTGCACCTCGTCTCATTTCACAAATTCAACTGTGGTGATGAAGATTTCGATGGTGGTTATTGGGCATGTTGTTGGTCCTTTCTTCGCTTCTAGATTTGGTGATATTATAATAAAATTCTACTTAATGATTTCATTGCCTCCCTGCCCACCTCAATATTTTTGCTACTTTTTATATACTTCTTTCTTATAATTTTTTCTAGATTTTCCATGGTAGTTATTAGGTGAGTAGTTTATGTTCTCGTCCTTCTCAAATCCGGCAGTATTAGAACAAAATCTCTATTGATCTATTTGATTGGTTCCCTCTTCACCTTATTTTTTTTCTGGTTTTTTATATACTTCTTTCTTCTAAATAATGTTAGATTTGTTTGGTTTATTGATTGAGATAACTTTATTGTATAGATGTATGGTATTATATATGTTTTATTCAGTGCATGTTAGTTCAAATCTAGATGTTGATACATTAGGAGATTAAGATTGAGTGAGCGATTAGGTTTTCGTGATGAAATTTTCAGCGGTGGTTACTAGGTGAGTTGTTTATACCCCTGCCTCTTTCTAAATATGTAAATATTACAAGGAAATCACTAGTGATCGATTTGATGCATCAGTCCCACCTTTATATTTTTATTTTCTAGTTTTTTATATACTCCTTTCTTATAAATGTTGATGAATTTGTTTGCTTTATCGATTGGTATAGCCTTATGGTTATAGATATGTTGTATTTATATATGTTTTCCTTAGTATATGCTAGTTGAAATCTAGATGATACATGAGTAGGCTATGGTTGGGCGAGCGATTGACCATTTTGATGAATTTTTTGACGGTGGTTATTAGGTAAGTTGTTCATGCCCTCATCCTTTCTAATTTGTTGAGATATTGTTGATAGGTTTGTTTGAAATCAATTAAGATAACCTTGTATTTCTAGATTTGTTGCATTATATACATTTTATTCAGTGCATGCTAGTTTAGGTTTAGATGTTGATACATGAGGCTGGGTGCGATTGAGCTTTTGTGATGAAGTTTCCAGAAGTGGTTATTGGAGAGTAGTCCATACCCTCATCTTTTCATCATCAGGTAATATTACAACAAAATATCTACTGGTCGGTTTGATTTCCTCCCTCCACACCTTAATCTTCTTTGATTTTTTGGTATACTTCTTCCTTCTAAATATTGCTAGATTGGTTTGGTTTATCAATTGAGATAGCTTCTCCCATTGTAGATCTATTGTCTTATATACATTTTATTGGGTACATGATAGTTCAGATCTAGATGTTGATACATGAGTAGACTACAGTTGCAATTCTATATGATGCTCATTTTATATTTTTCATGCTATATATGGTATTATTTGATGTCTATTCTTTATTTAACAAGGTCTACTATATATGACCGATAATGTTTGATATTTCTCTTTATGGGTTTTATCGTACATATATATAATAAGAGTAGTAGATTGCTTATGCTATAACTTTAGTAAACTCATTAGTAAAGTAGAAATATGAGTTTTCCTAATAATCTACATTTGACTAAATCAAAATGAATTAGTCAGGAAAATATCACATCTTTTTGGCTGATTGACTCATTGTACTGTCCACATTGCGTTCATTTGCTTGCCCTCCACTTGTTCCAACCGTCCATTGGGTCCAACATCTTCAGATAGCCATGAAGTCAACAATCTTATTGGACGGAGTCTGAAGCAAAGCCTAGAAGACAAAGGACTCACGCACAATGGATGATTCACCTTCCTAGAATAAAAATGGCCACTTTTTGAATTCCATTACCTACTTTGGTAACACCAAATGGTGGGATAGCCTCCGTAAAACCAGTTCATTAGTTACAGCCATGAAACCCGAAACCTGCTTAAACGTGACCGCATACTCTATTGGATTTGGCTGACGTGCAAACTCGAAACTCCCAATAAGGGCCCAGATGCACGACAAGGCCCGGCCCCATGCGTCCGTTGCTCCTTCGAAACTACACGCAACTGCCATAAACTTTGATCGGAAGTCAGTCGATGCTCTCCAATCATCGACACCTACCAAATCTTCTTTCTGTCTCGTTTCCCACGCAGTTTAGATAATCTCCTCTTCTCCCCACCTGACCATGTGTCTATGTTTGTGCCTTTGCCTACTCTTTCACTCTCTACCCCCACAGATGGCATACAAGTCTATATGTCGGGCCTTTTGCTATGCACAATTGTTGGAGGGCACTTGGGCACGGATAGTTTTGTCCCCCTACTTGGGTGTGCAGAAATATGAGGAAGGCACACCTTTTCTCTTCACTGGATTTAACTTTTGAGTTGTTCTCTTCACCATCATCTTTGTCATTCAATTCATTAGCACTTTTAGTACAACTAACCTCATCCTTGTCGCTTGCCTTAACGCCATCATCTTTAGTCTTTGCAGCGGTCGAGTGATCCTTCTGTCAGGTGTCTCCTGAATATCCTTCTGTATGGCTTATTTCTTCAATTTGATTTAATTAGCATGACTATTAGCAGTTAACATATTATTGCTGGAGTGCACACCTTTTGGACGTCCTCTCTTCTTGGGAGGATCCTTACTACCACTCTATAGAAAACAAATAAATAATTTTAGATAAATGTTGTAGAGCAGACAATATACAAGATGGAATATCCATATCAAACACTAGCCTTTTAGGTGTTCGTGTCTTACCTTTCTTCATTTCCTGACTCGAGACCCCTTTAACTCTTAGTCCATGTGGCCTGGTTGAAATATGAAGCGACTTATAATTGCATAATCTAAACATTGAACAGAGGGTAGACTACCAAAAAATACTGGCATAGTACAACATAGGAAATAATAAGAGACAAGTGTTGAAAATTAATTGGTAGAGTCAGGAAGTAAATCAGAGATGTATCAGAGAAGCAAGACTATGGACAAATCAAAATGGAACTTATACTGAGAAGTCACCAATCGATAGCAAAAGTTATAACTGTAAAACTAAACAAATCAACAAACTATACTCTAGTTTGATTGTCATGAAAAGCCAAGCTAGATAGTTTAAATTGGAGACATTGAGTCATGGAGGAAAGTACATATACGGATTCACCTAAACCTTAACCATACTAGAATAATGTTGGTCCTTGGAGAAACCAAGCTCATTCATGATGTAGTCGCTTTGTTTTGTGTTTGAGATAAGTATCTTGGTTAGTTTAAGAAACTACTTTGAGCAACTAGAGTACGAGTCAAATCTTAATATGAGGTAGTGTCGGCATAATTATAACTACCATCACAAGACTAAACATATAGAAGAAGTAGGAAAGTGAAATATATTGCTTACAAATCAGATGCTAAATCAGGACCAGTCTTGCTCATACATGATAACAGATAAATAAGAAAAAAGGAAGCACGAGGAATGAAATAGAATACAACGACACCAATCTTCAAGGACATACCACGTCAATGAACTCCCATTTTTCTTTTTCGAGCGGTAATATCTCAGCATCACCATCATGTTATCGCAATAGATTTCCTATGATGTTGGTGATGTTGAGAGATTACTGCTTGAGAAGGAAATATGGGAACTCATTGATTAGGTATGTCCATGAATATTGGTGCAGTTGTATTCTCTTTTATCCATTGTCCTTCCTTTTTCTTATTTATTTGATACCATGCAACGGTAAGACTGATCCTCATGCAACATCTGATATATAAGTAACATATTCTATTTTACATACTTCTTCTATATGTTCTATCTTAGATGGTAGTTATAACTACTATTGGCGATCATTATATATCAATTTCGACCGTCAATAACTTAATTATATGAATAAATAAATATTTCTTAAACATATCATCTTTAGATTGACATAATTTCTCTTATACTTCAAGAATAGTGCATGCATATATTTTATTGAAAAAATAACAAAGAATGAGAGGAGCAATCCTGGAAAGTGACATCCCGACCAATCATGCGACGACATGTGGCATCACATGGATCTATGGACTCTTTCTCAGGCGTATCTGAGGGAATCCAACGAAAATTCACGCGGGGAAGGATCATGGGCCCACCTATCAGTGACCTGGAGGAAGCACACCCCGAGGGGCGCCATGACCAGGTCGATCGTACCAGGGGTTCGACCGACTCCTTCCTGGCGCCAAATTTGGTCAGCTGCCACGCATCAACTCCCTGTGGTGCTCTGAAGTCGGTGGGAATTGATTCGCGCACAAAATATGGCGAGAACCGCATTACTCCATGTATAAATAGGGGGGAGAGGCCTCACTTCAAAGACAAACACCACTCAAGCATTCTCTCATTGTATACACTAGTTATCCTAGTTCTTAGTAGAGGTTAGGCTGTAGAGAGGAACCTCTAGTTCCAAGTCCAAATTGAGAAAGGTATGACTGATTTATCTTTTCTTCCTTTTATGACTTTATGCTTTATAATAATGATATTATTAGTCTCTATTTATTCATATACTTGGGCAAATCATCTCTTGTTTGATTGTGAAGCCCATGTATGTGCTACGTGTAGATGCTATTATGATCTGATCATAATATTCATATCATGTCATCATAAACATCATACACCATCACTATAGTGAAATTATATAAAAATATGATTATGTTGATATGAATATGATAGTGCTTGGTTTCAACATTGGATCAACGATGTTTAGGTTAGTCATTACCTTAGGATGATATTTGTCGGTACCCTGCATACCGGATACCCCTTGGGATCGCAAAGATCATAAGGAAACACCATCTACCAGATTTGAAGACCTCCGAAGGCCCCACATGTCAGCCGTAAACGGACCCGCTTCCCCGACATGGTTAGTCCCAGGGACGCCACGTGTATCATAAGACCGGAGCTATCGCCCACACACGGGAAAGCTCCGGACTAGATACCAGTATGGCACCCCCGGACCTAACCCAAGACAGAGGGAAGCTCTGGTACCGACACGTGTCCAACAGCACCAGACCTACCCGTCCACGACGATAAGCTCTGGAGCTGCCACGTGTCCGAACCGCCGGACCTTCAACTTCAACAATCAGGCTGGTGGACCCCCAACAGCTCGGACCTTCAAGGGGCAATCAAGGACTTCAAGACCTGATTAAGTGTCATTAATACCATATTAATGACACACGATCGGAAGGCCCTTAATACTAGTAACAGCGCTGTCAAGGCCCGTTACCATGCTATTAAGGGTAATTAATCTTATTAATTGTGTATCAAACATTAGTAACCGCCAGGGTCACTTGTCGAGCCAGGCTAACTGTGTAACGACCGGTCCTTGTACTATAAAAGGACTGGTCGACGGTACACAAAGGGACAACTCTGGACTCTCTCTGAGCTCTGGAGACACTCACGCTCTCACACATACTCATTCACTCAATACAACATCAACACACCCCGTGGAGTAGGGTATTACGCTCAGGCGGCCCGAACCATGTAAACCTCTGTGTCAATTTGCCACCACCTCTTGAATCTCCGCGCGCCCATTACCGAACTGCAAACTCCACGGACTACCAACAGTTGTGCCAGGAGATCTGCCGGATTCAACCACCGACAATTGGCATGCTAGGAAGGGGGCGCCCGAGATTTCAAGAATGGTGAAATCAGCTGCTGGATCGTCCAACGGCAACCTCGCTGCGCAATCTGCTGGAGGCAACCCCTCCAACATGCAGCAACCAGCGGGAGCTACGGCTCCAGCAGGAGTCATGCCAGTGCCACCACCGCCTGCACCAGCAAATCAAGCTAGACAGCGGGACAAAGCATCTACATCGGTCACAGTGTTGGCGAATAACAACAACCCCGAACACGCGCTCCATGCAGCGCGTGCTCTTCTCCAACGCCCATCACCTCCGGGTGCATCCTAGGGCACAATGGAGCAATGGAGGGCTGATGTGGAACACTTGGTTGCAGCAGCAGCCGATCGCATCAGCAACCAAGGTCCTCCCCCTCGGGGCAGGCCCCATCGCAGCATCGGACTTTGTCGGGCAGACTTGGTCTGCACGCTTCCCAAAATAGGAGGCGTGCTGCATCCCAACAATTGATGTCGCTACCTTCCGGGGCGCGATGCAATCATACAATAACAAGGCTTTCAACTCACGACCTCCAGGCGGAGCTTGATCGTCGTTATCGTCAACAGGACGACCGCGTCCATATCGAGCGAGCTCGCGAAAGGCTAGAGGCTCGAGACAGTCCTGCTCCTGAGGGAGTAGGAGGAGGCTGTTCTACTCTGGCCATGCACCTACGCATGGTCAGGTGGCCACAAAAGTTCCGGCCTCACCTGCCGGAGAAATTTGACGGGACTGTCAATCCCGCTGAGTTTCTCCAGATTTACTCCAGTGCAATCCTTGCATCCGGAGGTAACGAGGCCGTAATGGCCAACTACTTCCCCGTGGCTTTAACTGGGACCGCAGGTCCTGGTTCATGAGCCTCCCGCCCAACTCCATCAATAGTTGGATGGAATTGTGCCAACAGTTCACCGCCAATTTCGGGAGTTCATACACCCGACCAGGCACCGAACTGGACCTTTTTGCTATAATGCACAAGGGGGGAGAATCACTGCGTTCTTTCATCCGGAGGTTCACCCAGGTACGAAACACTATTCCTTCTATCTCTAGCGTATCTGTTATTGTGGCATTTAGACAGGGCGTACGAGACAAGAAGATGTTGGAGAAGCTGGCGATCAAGGAGATCACCAGCGTCACAGAGCTCTTTAGCTTGGCTGACAAGTGTGCCAAAGCTGCGGAGAGCCATGAAATGCACTCCAAACCACCTCCGGAGGATAACAAAAAATCCTCCAAGGGCGAGGCCACTACCTCCGAGAGTGGCAAAAAGAAGAAAAAGTCCAACGACAAGAAAAAGCCGTCGGCTGGTACACCTACTGCTGCAGCTGCTGCAGCTCCAGGTGGCCGGGGGCCACGCCCCGAGAAACGACCTCGACCTTCATCTGAAGACAGCGGCAACACCAAAATGTGGTGTCCTATCCATAAGTCGAACAACCACAACTTGGAAGACTGCCGAGAGGTCTAGAACCTTGCTGAGCACTACAACAAGTGCCGGGAAGAAGTTCCTTTCCGACAAAGGGAAGGAAAACAAAAAGTCGACGAATCTCACGCTGAAGAGGAGTTAGGTTTTTAGGACTCTAAAAAGGTCCTGAAGGCTGTATACATCCGTGTCGACGATGATTCTGACGTCTCTGACAATGAACGTCGGAAAACCATGAACACCATCTCTGTTGGTTCGTGGGACATCACCTCCTGCTGTGTCCTCAAGACCATGCGGCGTGACATGGATTCGGTAGCTCCCATCGTCAGGGCGGAGCCGCACCGGAAGTGGATGGATACCGCCATCACTTTCGACGCATTGGACTGCCCTTGGAACATGATTGGAACTGGCCAACTCCCTCTGATGGTATCTACGACCATCAACAACATCCAACTCCACCATGTAATGGTGGACGGAGGTTCGGGGTTGAACCTCATAAGCTTCGAAGCTTTCATCAAGCTTCAGCTCCGGCCTTCGGATCTTCGCCCCTCCCGACCTTTCTCTGGAGTAGGTCCGAGGGCCATAACCCCACTTGGTGCCATTACTCTCCCCGTGACCTTCGAGACTCAGGAGAATTATCGCACTGAGAAGTTGGTCTTGGACGTTGCTCAGATCAACTTACCCTTCAACGCCATTCTGGGCAGACCAGCCTTATACAAGTTCATGGATGCTGCTCATTATGGCTATCTGGTGTTGAAGATGCCGACACCAACTGGTGTTCTCCGGATCCGCGGAGACCGCACTGCCGGAGTGACTGTTTTGGAAGAACTTCATGCGCTTGCTACAGCGCAGGAGGAAGATTCTAGGCAGGAACAAGCTCTGAAACCACCGAGCATTCGTCAATGAGGCTCAACCTCCACACCTCGCGTGCAACCAAGTGGCGACACCGACATTCCTGTCAAAGTCATCCAAATCGGTTACAATGCCGCTCAGACCACCCGTATATCGGGAGGTCTGAATGACAAATAGGAACGCACGCTCATCACTTTCCTCTGGGCTAACGTTGACTTGTTTGCCTGTCAACCGTCGCAAATGCCTGGGATCCCTAGGGAAGTGATCGAGCATAATCTGGAGATCTATCCTGACGCTCGGCCCGTGCATCAGAAGCCTCGGAAGCAATCAGTAGAGTGACAAAACTTCATACGACAAGAAGTGAAGATGTTGCTCGAAGCTGGATTCATCCGAGAAGTCTTCCACCCAAAATAGCTGGCAAACCCAGTCGTTGTACCCAAGGCCGGCGGGAAGCTTCGGATGTGTATCGACTACACAACGCTGAATAAGGCATGTCCAAAAGATCTATTCCCACTACCTAGAATAGATCAGATAGTGGATTCCACCTCCGAGTGTGAATTACTGTGTTTCCTAGATGCATATTCTGGGTACCATCAAATCAGAATGTCTAGGGAAGATGAAGAACATACTTCTTTTATCACAGTAGATGGATTGTATTGTTATACTTCCATGCCTTTTGGTCTCAAGAATGCAGCCTCAACATTTGTACGAGCTATGTACAAAACCTTTGGAGAGCTCATCAGAGACGTAGTGGAAGTGTATGTTGATGACATCATCGTTAAAATCAAGGACAAGGAGTCACTTCTTGACACCTTGCAAGCTGTCTTTTACAAGCTGCGGGTCACCCGCACAAAGCTGAACCCAGACAAGTGTGTCTTCGGGGTTAGCTCCATAAAGCTTCTTGGATTCTTGGTGAACCACCAAGGCATAGAGGCGAATCCGACGAAGATTAAAGCTATTGAAGATATGCGGCCACCAGCCCGCATCAAGGACGTCCAGAAGCTGACTGGATGTCTGGCTGCCCTCAGCTGGTTCATCTAAAGACTGGCGGAATGGGCACTACCCTTCTTCAAGCTATTGAGGAAGACCAGACCATTCCAATGGTCTGAAGAAGCAGAAAAGGCGTTCCAGGAGCTAAAGCAGCTCCTCACCACTCTACCAACCTTGGTAGCTCCGAACCATGGTGAGCCTTTACTGCTTTATATTTCGGCAACTGACGAAGTTGTCAGCGTGGTCCTGGTTGCGGAGAGACCAGAACCCTCACAAGCTCAGGAATCTAGACCCCTCCGGGAGGGTCAGGAGGTTCTTAAAGGCGAGTCTGGGTCCCAGCCCCCAGACTTGGATCTACAAGGAGTTACTCTTGTCGCACAAGAGGATTCAGACCCCTCCGGTAGGGTCCGGGTCACTCCAGAAGAAGCTCCGGGTTCCTCCAGCGAGGACTCGGAAGTCCCCGAAGAAGGTCCGGGTCCCTCCGGTAGGGTCTGGGTTGATGAGGAGGAAGCTCCGGGCCCCTCCGGGAGGGTTTGGACAGTCCAACGCCCAATGTACTTCATCAGTGAAGTACTACATGATGCCAAGACTCGATACCTAGAGGTGAATAAGCTGCTCTATGTAGTTCTTATCGCCTCCAGGAAACTTCGCCATTACTTCCAAGCTCGTAAGATCTCAGTGGTGACCTCTTATCCAATGCGTGCGATATTGCATAATCCCAATTCCATTGGAAACATTGCAAAGTGGGCAGCGGAATTGGCCGAGTTTGACCTAGAATTCATCCCAAGACAAGAGATCAAGAGTCAAGCATTGGCGGACTTTGTGGTGGAATGGACCCCCTCTCCATCAAACCGTGGGGGCCCTAGTGAGCAGAAGCCAGAACTCAAGGCTCCGGTCTTCACCGAGCCTCACTGGACTCTATACTTTGACGGCTCAATGCAAAAGCAGGGGGACAGAGCTGAAGTCCTTCTCCTCGCTCCAACTGGGGAGAAGGTAAAATACATGGTCCACCTTGACTTCAAGGCGACCAACAACATAGCGGAGTATGAAGCACTCATTTACGGACTAAAGGTGGCACTATCATATGGTGTCAAGCAGCTGTTGGTCAAGGGAGATTCGGAGCTCATCATTAAATAGGTGAAGGGTGAATGCTCCTGCAACAACCCCCAACTAGCTGCTTACCTCCTTGAAGTCCAGAGGCTTCAGAAGGACTTTGAAGTCCTGGACCTCCACCATGTCCAGCGTCTCCATAACGCTGAAGCTGACGAACTCTCGACGAAAGCGTCAACCGGAGCTCCGGCTCCCGACGGAACCTTCGTCCGGAGGTTGTCAAAACCCACAGCTCAGCCCGCCGAACTGAGCGAAGGGGGCGAGACCAGCATCCCGAAGCTGGCAGTCCCGATGGCCCTGTTACCATGGCAGCCATCAAGGGTCGTAGGTGCTGCCGGAAGCTCCGAGCAACCCAGTACGCAAGACTCAAATGCTCAAGTAAGCTCCGATGCATGGATCTCGGAGATCCGGAGCTACTTGAAAGACAATATCCTTCCTGACGATGATGTATCCGCTGATCGGATAGTCAAATTGGCTAAAAGATACACGTTGGTAGAAGGGGATCTCTACCGGCGCGGTGCCAACAGCGTCCTAATGCGGTGCATCACAAGGGAAGAATGTTGTGAGCTCCTCACAAAAATCCATGGAGGCGAGTGTGGGAACAACGCGTCTTCCCGCACACTGGTTGGTAAAGCCTTCCGGCATGGCTTCTACTGGCCTACAACGCTCCAGGATGCAACTGAGCTGGTGAATAAATGTGAAGCATGCCAATTTCATGCAAAACAAATTCACACACCGGCGCAACCTCTACAAATGATACCTCCTACATGGCCTTTCGCTGTGTGGGGGATGGACATCTTCGGACCTTTTCCAAGAGCTGTCGGAGGTTACAAGTTCCTGTATGTTGCCATTAACAAATTCACCAAATGACTAGAAGCAACTCCAGTTGTGACAATAAACAAGCAATAAACTATCAACTTCTTGCAGTCCATCGTATGCAGATTTAGAGTCTCGAACAAAATCATAACAGATAATGGGACCCAATTCACAAGCTCTGCTTTCCAAGGATACTGCGAAGACCTCGACATCCAAGTCAGCTACGCTTCCGTAGCTCACCCGACAAGCAATGGCCAAGCCGAGAGAGCAAATGCAGAAATCCTGAAAGGACTCAAGACGCGCACTTATGAGCGCCTGAAAAAACATGGAGCAAACTGGATCGAAGAGCTTCCGCCCACTCTATGGGCCAACAGGACAACTCCAAACCAGTCAACTGGAGAGAGACCCTTCTTTTTGGTGTACGGAGTTGAAGCAATCCTTCCTCCGAAAATCACCTTGGGCTCACTCCGGGTCCGGACCTTCGACGAAGCCACGCAGGACCAGCTCCGGCGTGAAGACCTTGCCCTCCTTGAAGAGGGAAGGTGCCAAGCAGGTGTTCGGAATGCCTGATACCGCCAAGCTCTTCGGCGCTATCACCAACGGCATGTTCACAGCCGACAGCTCGAGGAAGGCGATCTGGTGCTACGGAGAATACAATCCAGAGAAGGGTTAAACAAACTTTCCCCCAGCTGGGAAGGACCCTTCCGGGTGATTAAAGTATCCCGTCCTGGATGTGTTCGCTTGGCAACCGAGGATGGGACACCTCTCCCTAATCCTTGGAACATTGAGCACCTCCGTAAGTTCTACGCTTAATATCACAGAGGTGAGTCTGTAATTACATGTGATGTATGTTATAGAGTCATTGTACAGAGTCGAGTAGCTCCTCCAGGAGGACAACCGGACCTGTTCTGTTAGGTCCACAACATCTATGCAACACTTGTCACAGTCTCAGAACTAAAAGTGAAGCTAGCTACCTTGGGTAAAATGAGAAACGAAACATACTTAGTCTGGTTCCGTACCCTAAGAGTGTACTTGTTTCCCCTGTACCCCGGACCTATAATGAAAGACATCATTGTGTGAAAACAGACTCCACGTGCATTTATTTTGTACATGCTCAACATTTTTTATTTTTCTCTTTCTTGTCTATAACAAAGTTGTGCAGTTCTTAAGAAACTTTAGCTCGACCAGTTCATGTACAATTTGAGTTGCATTGTCTATTCTTCTGGGTCCAAACATTGTTGATGGTTTACTCGTCTGAATGCCGCCAAGCCAATCTAGGGCTGGAGTGTGCTATCGACTTAGCCCGATCATGCAACCTAAGTAAGCCACTCTACCTACACCCCGGCAGACCGAAGTAAGGCGAGTCCAAAAACGATCATACCTGAAGGAAACAAGACGGCGCTCTTGATTGTATTTAGAATTGTGTTCGACCTAAAACTTTCTCAGGAATAGTAAGCCGCAATGAAGTTATAGATAAGAAACAAATTTTACTGTTTTTCTTGACTTCAGTGTGTAGGAAAAATAAATATTTCATGATGATGGTGAATGAAGTCGGAGCTGCCAAAGCTCCGACATCCTCTAGGCGGCTTGTGGTCGATGTTCAAACATTGATATCGAGCGTCGCCGGAGCTACTCAACTCCGGTAAAGCTAGGGGGCAAGCCGTCATTGTGAAGAAAAGATGGTGGAAAGACTCTATAATGGATTTTGCTGTCGACACACCATGTGTTGACAGAGGTCACTGCCGGAGCCACCAAGCTCCGACACCCCAGAGGACTAACCGTCGATGCTTTACGCGTTGATGGAGACTACTGCCGGAGCTACTAAGCTCCGACGATTGTCAATGCCAGAGCCACTAAGATCCGACAACCTTAGGGGGCCTTCACTATCGAATACTTCGGACCTACATTCTATAAAGTTCGAAGCGCGCAAGTCTTCAACAACTATTACATCCTCTTGGTACGTGTTCACAATCAAAATTGTGTACATCTACCAGGGGGCCAAGTGCGACAAAGGTGTTGAAGACAAAAAATGAAATTCACAAAAAACTTGGATTTCATTCATCAGGAGACAAGAGATTACAAAATTGGAGAAAAAGAAGAGAGGATACAAGTGGGAGCTACAAAGAGATGGTCCTAGACCCTATGGAAGAACGAGGCAACCTTCTGGGCAGCCTCCGATACGCTGGCTTGGGCAGCTTCTCCCTCTCCTTCGATGGGGCCTTCAAGCACCGGGTCCAAGGGGAATTGAGGGTCCCGGCTTGTGTAGCACGTCAGCACGAATTATGTGACGTCCTTCGCCAGGGATTGTCCCTCGGTCTCCAGCTGGTCCGCGATGACATCACCCATCTTGGTGAGCTTGCTGCCTGCCGAACTCAATGCCTGCAACGCGAGGTCTAGCTCCGGCTCTGGGTCATCCGGACGCACGAGACTGAAACCCATTGGCATCAGCGCGTCGTTGGCTTTGCCCAAGAAGTCCCAAAATTGTTGGGACTCCACAGTCCTCGAGCCTCGCATCTCCTCCAAGGATCTTCTGGTCGCTGCAAGCTCCGAATTCTCACGGGCAAGGCGCTCAACCTCTTTGGCATTCTGCTGAATCTTTTCAGCAACTTGCCTTTTGAGTTTTCCGAGCTCTTCCTCCCGGAGGTAGATCTTGTTCTGGCGGTCGACCAGGTCCTTCTCCCTGCCCCGCATTTTCTTCTCCCTGGCAGCAACGACATCCTCCCTCCTATAAAGTTCCTGCCCTTGCTCCCAGGCCTTTTTCTCCCCTCTCTCGCATCGCTCCTCCAATTTCTAGGTGCGCTCCTCGAGACTCTTGTCACCCAGAGTTAGCCTCTGAGTGAGATCTTCCTCCCTCTTCACGACATCGTCCCGCAGCTCCAGGATTTTTTGCTCTTCATCCTCGCGCTTTCTCTCTCGTACCTCAGGAGCCTCCCGTCGCTTGACAAGACTATCGTGGATGGCGTTGAGCCTCTCCTGGCGATCATCCGCTGCACTATTAGCAGATTTGGCCTGCTCGTAGATGGCCCGGGACTGGTTGTCAAGGGATTGCGTCATGCTTTCCCTCTCATCCAACATCTTACCCCAGTATTCCAGGCGGACCTTCTCCCTCTGCACCCACTCCTTGTCGTCAGTCAGCCTCGACTGCGCTAGCTTGGTCTCGAAATGGAGCTGGTTGCGCCACCTCCTAAGAGTTTGGCACTCCTCCTCGAGGGCCTTGCTGTCGTGGTAGAAAGCTAGCTGGACCTGACGAAGACTAGAGTAGGCGTTGTCAATAGACAACGACAGGGGGATCGGGTCAGTTTCTGCCGGGGTCATCTCTGCCGATTCCAGCGGGTTCTCAGTGACAAAAATTGGGTCCCACTCTACAAGAGCGGTCCACTGAGCTTCCACGGCACTAGGGTCGTCCTCCGGGATAGCCTCGACCGCCGCCAAGGAAGGTCCTGCAGTAGAAGTTTCAACCTCCAGAATTGGCTCCGAAGGTCCCGCCACCAGATCATCAACAACTGACCCCTCAAGCGGGGGGCCGACAGCTTCATCTTGGCACTCTGGCTCAGGTGCGGGCACCTCCAGGACCACGGTTTCCGGGGCGGGCATAGAAGACTCCGTCGGAGCTGAAGCCATGTTCGGCTCCGATGTTGGCGCCTCCTCCACCGCCGGTTCCGGTGCTGACGCCTCGACCATCATGGGCTCGAGCGTCGGCGCCTCTATAGCAACTGGCTCAGGCGCCAGCACTTCTTCCACGACCGGCTCTACCGTCGGAACTTCTGCAGTAACCGGCTCGACTGCCGAGGCTTCAACAACATCCGACTCTAGGGCCGAAATTGCAGCTACCTCCGGCTCTGAAGCCGGAGCGTCCATCATTTCAGCATCCAAGCCCGGAGCTTCAACCTCTAGGGCTGGTGCCGCTGGTACATCTTCATTCCCATGGTCCGGCGCTACCACAGGAGCTTCTGGGGATGAGTCGAGGTCGAAGACCATGACAGTCGGCGCCGGAGCTGCCGCAGCCTCCGCCACCTCTTGGGGTAGCGCTGGAATTGGAGCTAGAGCTTCCGCCTGCACAGCCTCAGCTGCTGCTGTAGGAACCGAAGCTTCAGCCCCTTTCTTGGGCACTCTGTGAATGAAGGACGAAGACACTCAAAACGCAGTTACAACAAAAAACAATCAACTGAGGTAAAAAAAATCAAAATTACCTCAGAAGGCTTCTGCACCAGTTAGCACGGGACCTCTTTTCCGGACGCTCAGAGTCGGACCCTGTCGCCACTGGCGTGGTGGCTCTGGAAGGTTCCCCGGAGCCCGCTACTGTTGTCGGCGCCACTCGAGTTGAGGCCCCCCTCGACCAGGAAGGACCTCCGGACCCAGAGCCTTCAGCTGGCCTTGGTACTGGAGCCGCATGGCCGGAGCTAGTGCCCCGGGGAGATGCATATGCTGGAGTAGTTGCCACTGATGAAGACCTTCCCCTCCGGGGAGAAGGAGTTGTTGCGGAAGGAGCAGGCCTGACGGACCTCCTGTCGGCATGCTTCAGCTTCCTATTGCGGCTCGAGGGCTCGGCCAACTCTTTGCCCTTGCCAACGACTTCAACTCTCTGTTCCGGGGCGGAAGGGGGACCACCCTCGGAAGCTCCGGGGATCACCAACCCGGTGATCGAATGTCTCTCAACGACACCAAGGTCGTCAAGCACCGTCATCGTCCGTCGGAGCTCCCTGTTGAACTCTGCCTCCATGTTCAGAGGGAGAAAAGCCGCTGGCGGAGTCAAGTCGTCACCTCCGACGTTGATGCCGTGCTGAAACTTCTTGAGGTGAAACTCCAAAGTTGCAACCTCCATGTTGGACTTCAGACCGGTCTCAATCCGGTCGTCGTCCAGCACACTGTTGAGAGCCCAAGCAAGCTTCTCCCTCTTCTTGAGCGGAGCCCACCTGTTTGTCAGGAATTTGCAAAATACCGCCTGAGGAGTCACCCCTCCTTCCACACACTGGCGGATCCTGGTCAGAGCAGGGTTGAAGGCATCCGATAACACCAGAGCTTCACTCCAAACTGTAGTGTCGACGTTGGCGAGGCCTTCAGGCAACTCCAACTTCTCATGCTCCTCCACCCTGATGACGATCCAATCCTTCTTCCAGTCGTCCCACTTCCCAGAAGGGAACGACCGCAAGTACTTGTACGGGCACTTCTTACGCTTCACGAAATAATAGAAGCCAAGGTACTCGACACTCTTGTCAGTGGTCTAGACAACAAAGAAGGTGCGGAAGAGCTCAATGCAGGGGGAATGCCCACCCACATCTCGCAGAACTGGACAAAGATCGACACTAGAAGAATGGAGTGGAGGCCAAGGTGGTACAGCTGCAGACCATAGAAGTCTAGCAGCATCAGGAAGAAAGAGGAGAAAGGTGGGATCAGTCCCACCATGGCGCACGCGGAGAAGTACACCATGTCGCCGGCGTGCTACTTCACGAAAGGAAGCTTGCCGGCGCGGACCAGGTGGTTGAAGAAGTCAGGAGACCACCCCATGAGGGCCCGTACCTTCTTCAAATCACCGTCATTCTTTAGTCAGCTCTGGCGAAGACCCAACTCCATCGCGACACAGCGATGCGAGAGAGGAAAAGCAAGCGAAAGTTTGGAGGATTTGAGCGCAAAGTTTGAATGAAAGGCGTAAAGAACCCCAAACGGTGCGTGCTTTCTTTCTTAAGTAAGCCCCCGCAACGCTTGGATGGAAGCTGTAGAGGAGCCGACAATACCATTCAAAAACTTCACCCTAACAATGACAAGGGGGCCTGGGGCCACCCCGACGATCAAGTCGAGGTCCTTACCCCAGGTGAACGGTTGTCATCATGAAAGGCGGGAAACTCGAAGGCGGCAGCCTGACATGGCGTGCGGAATCGATACGATTTTCGTATCGGGAACCGACGAACTTCAATTGCGTGAGATCCGCACGCTAAGATCTCACTTGCTGCATCAAGGATATGCCACACGACGTTAGTTTAACTACGAACTACTGCCAATGGCACATCCGAAGACCCTTGAAGGCATGGCAGAAAAACCGAAGAATGGACCCACCTCCTGCAGAATGACTTCATCCAAAAGGTCTCTCCCAGAGGTGGGCCCCGGGGGCCACTGTCGGTACCCTGCATACCGGATACTCCTTGGGATTGCAAAGATCATAAGGAAACTCCATCTACCAGATTTGAAGACCTCCGAAGGCCCCACATGTCAGCCGTAATCGGACCCGCTTCCCCGACATGGTTAGTCCCAGGGCCGCCACGTGTATCATAAGACCGGAGCTATCGCCCACACACGGGAAAGCTCGGGACTAGATACCAATATGGCACCCCCGGACCTAACCCCAGATAGAGGGAAGCTCTGGTACCGACACATGTCCAACAGCACCGGACCTACCCGTCCACGACGGTAAGCTCCGGAGCTGCCACGTGTTCGAACCGCTGGATCTTCAACTTCAACAATCAGGCTGGTGGACCGCCAACAGCTCATACCTTCAAGGGGCAATCAAGGACTTCAAGACCTGATTAAGTGTCATTAATACCATATTAATAACACACTATCGGAAGGCCCTTAATACTAGTACGGCACTGTCAAGGCCCGTTACCACGCTATTAAGGGTAATTAATCTTATTAATTGTGTATAAAACATTAGTAACCGTCGGGGCCACTTGTCGGGCCAGGCTAACTGTGTAACGACCGGTCCTTGTACTATAAAAGGACTGGTCGACGGTACACAAAGGGACGGCTCTGGACTCTCTCTGAGCTCTGGAGACACTCACGCTCTCACACATACTCATTCACTCAATACAACATCAACACACCCCGTGGAGAAGGGTATTACGCTAAGGCGGCCCGAGCCACGTAAACCTCTGTGTCAATTTTCCACCACCTCTTGAATCTCTGCGCGCCCATTACCGAACTACAGACTCCACGGACTACCAACAGTAGTGCCAGGAGATCTGCCGGATTCAACCACCAACAATATTCGTATCCAGATTCTTAAGGTATTTACTTATCATGTAAGTGTGGTGCTTAGATAGTTAAATAACGTTGAATGTTTTATAGACCCACGAATTGTAGGGGTAGATGACAGGTGGTGACAGTCATGTCCGTTCTTTGTACTCTCTCACGTTCGGCTACACCACATGCTCGTAGCGAGAATCATTCTGATGTTGTCAGGGATAAACTCTTGCCTGATGTGTTAGACCACTAAGCTCTAGTATTCATCGTTAGCATACTCATGTGTACACTAATAGACTATGTATATGAGTAATTAGAGTACAGTAGGAGTAACTTCATCTCGTAACTTTACTGTCGGTACCCTACGTACCAGGTACCCTGCAAGAAATGCAAGAAAGTTCCACCCGTCAGAATTGAAGGCCCCTGCAGGTCCCACATGTCACGTTGCACCGGACCCTCTCACCTCACATGGTTGGCTCCCGGTTTAACACGTGTAAAAGAAGACCAAAACTGGAATCCCAACCAAGGGAAGCTCTGGTGACTACACGTGTATAGCGGCCCCGGACCTAGCCCCTGTCAGAGAGGAGCTCCAGTGCTGACACGTATACAGCGACCCCGGACCTACCCTTCCGCAAGGGAAAGCTCCAGACCTGCCACGTGTGGAGCCTCTGGACCTTCATCGCCAACAAAAATACAAGCAGATCACGTCCATTACAAGCATTCAAGGACAGTTAAAGAAGCAATTACAAGACCTGATAATGTGTCATTAATGTCGTATTAATGACACACGATCAGTGCTGTCGGAGTCTGGTTCCGACAATTCTCCCGGTACTACTGTTGGTAGCCCGCGGAGTTTGTAGTTCGGTATTGGGCGCGCAGAGACTCAGAGAACGATGGCACGTTGACACAAGGATTTACGTGGTTCGGGCCGCCTAAGCGTAATACCCTACTCCACGGGATGTGTAGTGGTCTTATTGAGCATCTGAGAACTTGTGAGTGTGTGTCAGAGCTGAGTCTCCTCGAGTGGAAGTCTCGAGGAAGTATAGCCTCTCGGAGCCAGAGAGAGAGGGAGAGAGAGAGAGAGAGAGAGAGAGTCCCCGTGTATCGCTCGACCAGTCCTTTTATAGCACAAGGACTGGTTGTTACATCGTTAGCCTGGCCCGACATGTGGCCCTGGCGGTTACTGATGCTTAATACACAATTAATGAGCTTAAATACCCTTAATAGAGTGGTAATGAGCCTTGAAAGTGCCTTTACTGGTATTAAGGGACTTCCGATATTGTATCATTAAGATGGTATTAATGACACTTAATCGGGTCTTGAAGTCTTTGATTGTCCCTTGAAGGTCCGAGCCGTTTAGGGGTCCACCAGTCTGATTCTTGAGGCTGAAGGTCCGGCGGCTGGACACGTGGTAGCTCCGGAGCTTACTGTCTGGGACGGGTAGGTCCGGTGTAGTTGTACACGTGTCAGTACCGGAGCTTCCCTCTGTTGGGGGTTAGGTCCGGGGGTGCCGCGCAGGTATTTAGCCCGTATGACATGTGGGGCCTTCACAGGTCTTCAACTCAGACAGGTGAAGTTCCTTTGGTCTTTTTGCAGTCCCAAGGGGTATACGGTACGCAGTGTACCGACAGTGGCCCCCTGGGCCCACCTCTGGGAGATACTTTTTGGATGAAGTCGTTCTGCTGGAGGTGGGTCCATCCTTCGGTTTTGGATGAAGTCGTTCTGCCGGAGGTGGGTCCATCCTTCGGTTTTTGAGCCGTGTCTTCAAGGGTCTTTGGATGTGTCGTTGGCGATAGTTCGTAGTTAAACCATCGTCACGTGGCATATCCAGGATGCGGCAGGTGAGATCTGAGCGTGTGGATCTCACGCAATTGAAGGTCGCCAGTTCATGATATGAAAACCGTATCGGTTCCGCGCGCCCTGTCAGGCCGTCATCTTCGGGCTTCTCGCCTCTCATGATGACAACCGTTCGCCCGGGGTAAGGACCTTGACTTGATCGACGGGGTGGCCCCGGGCCCCCTTGTCATCGGTAGGGTGAAGTTTTTGAACTTTGTCCTCGGCTCCTCTGCGGTTTCCATCCAAGCGTTGCAGGGGCTTACTTAAGAAGAAAAGCGCACACCGTTTGGGGATCCTTTACGCATTCATTTGAACTTGCGCTCAAATCCTCCAAACTTTCGCCTACTTTTCATCTCTTGCCCCGTTGTGCCGCGATGAAGTTGGGACTCCCCAAGAGCCGCATTGGGAGCAAGACGGGGTTGTCTAGGGTTCGGACCTACATGGGATGGTCCAGTGACTCCTTCTACAACGACATTCGCTGCGGCATGCTTCCCTTCGAGAAGAAGCGAGCCGGAGATATGGTGTACTTCCTTGGGTACGCCATGGCGGGTTTGATCCCGCCTTTCTCCACTTTCTTTCTGATGCTGCTTGATTTCTATGGACTGCAGCTCCACCATCTTGGCCCCCACTCAGTCTTGCTAGTGGCGACTTTCGTCCACTTTTGCAAGATGTGGGTGGGTGTTCCACCTTGTGTGGAGTTGCTCCGGACTTTCTTCACTATCCACCCGTCCGGGAAGAGCGATGAGTTCATCGGCTTCTACTACTTCGTGAAGCGAAAAAACTCCCCCCTCAAGTACTTCAGGTCCTTCCCTTCCGGCAAGTGGGACGACTGGAAGAAGGACTGGGTGGTCAGCACCGTCGAGGGACACAAGAGGCTGGAACTGCCTGAAGGCCTCCCCCGCGTCGACACCGACATTCTGGATAGAATCGAGGAGTACAAGCCCATTCTGGATAGAATCCAGGAATGTGTCGAAGGTGGGGTGACCCTCCAGATGGTGTTTGACAACTTCTTGACAAACAGTTGTGCCCCGCTGAGGGCTAGGATCCAGCCTGCTTGGGCCTTCAATAGTGAGATGGATACCAACCGCATTGAGGTCGGCTTGGACACCAACTTGACCGGTGAAGCCTTGAAGACCCATCTCAAGAAGTTCCAGCCTAGGAACATTGGCCCTGGCGACGTGTCTCCACCGGCGGCCTTCCTTCCCCTGAATATGATACCAGAGGAGTGGAGAGAGGTCCGGAGGAAGATGCCGCTGTTGGACGACTTGGGCTTGATGGATAGGAGACCAACCTCCGGGGTGGCGATTCCCGGAGCTTCAGAAGGTGGCTCCACTCCCGCCCCGACGCCAAGAGCTCAAGTCCAAGGCAAGGGCAAGGAGTTGGCCGAGCCCTCGAGCCGAAAGAGAAAGTTGAAGCATTCTGATGAGAGGCCCGTCAGACCTGGTCCTTCCTCAGTAGCTCCTTCTCCCCGGCGGGGGAGGTCTTCTATGGCGGCGACCACTCCAGCATCAGCGTCTCACCGGGACACCAGCTCCACCCAGGTGACCCCGGCGCCGGAGCCAGCAAAGGGCTCTAGGTCCGAGGGTCCCTCCAAGTCAAGGAAGGTCAGCTCCGAAGGGCCTTCCGGAGCTACAACTCAAGTTGTGACCGAGTCAGGCTCCGAGCGTCCGACAAAGAGGTTCCGCGCTAGCTGGGGCGGGAATCTCCCAAGGTAAATTTGCTTTTTACCTTAGATGACTGTTTTTTTTTGTTGTAATAATGTTTTAAGCTTCTTCGTCCTTCATCCACAGTGTACCCAAAAGAGGGGTTGAAGCTCCGACTCCTGCGAACGCAACTGATGCTGTGCAGATAGAAGCTCCGGCTTCAGTTCCAGCGCCACCCCAAGAGGTGGCTGAGGTTGCGGCAGCTCCGGTACCAGCTGTTGTGGTCCTGGAGCTTGACTCATCCCCAGATGCTCCCGTGGTAGCGCCGGACCACGGGAATGAAGATGTATCAGCGGCACCAACCCCGGAGGTCAAAGCTCCGGGCTTGGATGTTGAGATGATGGACGCTCCGGCCTCAGAGCCAGAGGCAGCTGCAGTTCCGGCCCTAGAGCCGGATGTTGTTGAAGCCCCGACAGTGGACCCGGTGGTTGATGAAGCCCCGATGGTAGAGCCGGTGGTTGATGAAGTTCCGGCGGCGGAGCCCGGTCTCGATGAAGTTCCGGTGCCTGAGCCGGTAGTCGCAGAAGTGTCGGCGCTCGAGCCAATGGTGGTCAAAGCACCATAGCTTGAACCGGCGGTAGAGGAGGCACCAACGTGAGAGCCGGAAGTGGCTTCAGCTCCGTCCAAACCTTCAACGCCTGTGGTGGTTCTGGAGGTGCCTGCGCCTGAGCCAGGGTGTCAAGATGAAGCTGCTGATCTGGTGGCAGGACCTTCGGAGTCAACTCCGGAGGTAGAAGCTCCTGTGAAAGCATCTAGGCCCCATGAGGTACGGTTTCGGTGATTAATGACAACCATTCGATATTACTAATGAGTTTGTGGATGCGAGGTTTCATGTACAATGAATCAAACGTCGATCAATCACTCATAAATGTCATCTACTGCTCATTGGATGCAAAAGGAGACCCCTCAACGAACTAACCTAAGGGGTTAATCGGAAACAAATGAGGAACTCGTACAACGACGCAACCTTATCAAAATTGGCAACACAAGAAGCTTCATATCCATCAGAAGAGCCATACAAACAAGTGTTCAAGAGGTCACAAGTCCAAAATCCAAAAGATCAGTCCAACTCAACTCGAAGGAAACAAATTGTACACACCGGATCATCCGGTGATCTGAAGAATGACTGCATCGGTCGATTTGGACTCAACAGAAGAAGAAGACCTCAGAATGAAGTACACACCGGATCATCCGATGTGTATCAAGTGAACATCGGATGAATACAACAGTAAGCAAATTTTCTGAAGTGTTCTGAAGGACTGAACACCGGATCATCCGATGTTGAAGGCAGATGCACATCGGTCGATTACAACAGAAGCAAATTATCAGCTCAACCAGACTGAAGGTCTATTCATCGGATCCTCCGATGATGAAGGAGGTGAAGCATCGGTCTAATAACGGTCATTTCTGACAGAATGACATCAGCTAATCTAATTAGACCGATGCTCATAAAAGGGGGTCATCGGATCATCCGATGTACACAGAGAAGTGATGTCAGCCTACTTTTCCAACGGCTATCTCGTGGAGGCTGGCTATTTATACCCCTTCAACCTGTCAAATCGATAAGACTTGAAGCCCAAACATACTCTACACATCCTAGAGCATTCAAGCAAGAGAGCTACCACTTTCACATCATTTACTCATCATTTGTACACCAAGAGATAGGCTAGAACTAGCTAGAGATAGTGCTTGGGTGCCTCCACTCTAGGTGATTGGAGTCTCTAGCGTAGTGAGAGCCACAAGGGAGTGTCCCTTGGTGTGTGTAACTTCCGGAGCTTGCCAAGTGGATTGTGGAAGCCCGGAGGATCCCAAAGTGTACAAGGCTTGAGCTCCACCTTGCCGAGGTTGGCGAACGGAGAAGAATAGTGAAGAAGTCCCTAGTCTCGGTGACTTGGGAGTGGCAAAACCCTTCGGTGGGTGCCACAACGTGGACGTAGGAAGATCCTTGTGATCTTACCGAACCACGGGATAAACTCCGTGTCCCTTTGAGCGTTTGCATCCCTCTCCCTTTTACTCTTATGCAATCTTCATTCCGCAACTTTAATTTACATTGATTGCATAGTTTAATTGCATAGGGAATTGGGCTTTAAGTTGTTAAGCGTTTAATTGTCTTAAAATTGGAAAGAAAGCCCAATTCACCCCCCCCCCCTCTTGGGCGTTTCGATCCTTACAATTGGTATCAGAGCCTTGTTGCTCATTGGATCATTCTAGCTTCACCGCTAGAGAGCTTAAATGGCCAAGAATGGGGGTTCGGTTCCTATCTTCGAGGGCAAGAACTTTGCCTATTGGAAAGCACGCATGCGTGCCTACCTAGAGGCCATTGCTCCCGAAGTGTGGGAAGCGACCCATGCGGGATTTGGAGAGCTTAATTATGTTGGGGATCAACTAAAATGGGATGCTAAGGCTAGAAATGCCATTTATGAATGCATTAGTCAAGATATATTTGCAAGAATAGCTAGTAAAGAAAAAGCTTGTGATATTTGGGCATGTCTAATTGAAATTCATGAGGGCTCATCTCGTGTTAAAGAACTTAAATATCACTTGCTTAAATCTAAATATGATGAGTTTAAAATGTTTCCTCATGAAAATGTAAATGAAATGTTTTCTCGCTTAAATGTTCTTATTGAGGAAATAAATGCTCTTGATGTTGCTTCTCTTGGCAAGGGACTTATCAACCGAAAGATCCTCATGCTCCTTCCCAAGCCAAAGTATAACATCATCAACTCAATGCTCCAAAAAGAATCACTTGATCACATTGAAGTTTCGGAGCTAATTGGAGAAATACACGCTCATGAGATGAGTGTACTTGGGATGATGGAGAGTTCATCCTCTACAAGGACAATAGCTCTCAAGGCTTTCAAGAAAACGAAGAAAATGATCAAGCCTAGTTCAAGCAAAGAAGAGCAAACATCAAGTGAAGATGATGATGATGAGCTTGCATCAATGATGAGAAAATTCTCCCGCTTGAACTCCAAGATTGCCAAGAAGGGATACACTTTTGATCCCAACAAAAGAGCCTTCCTCCCCAAGAAAGAAAGTAGCAAGACTTGCTATAATTGTGGTGAACAAGGCCACATCTCCTACGATTGTCCAAAACCGGACAAGAGAAGGGAGAACCACAAGGGAAAGCATCAAAAGCAAGAAGAAAGTGATGAAGATGAAGAAGAGGTCAAGCCCAAGCGCTCCTTTGGAAAGAAGAAATTTGACAAAAGCAAGAAGACCAAGCTCTTTCCAAAGAAAAGAAGAGGGCCTCAAAAGGTCTTCATGTGCGAGGAAAATGAGTGGATCACGGATGAAGAGTCAAGCGACGAAGAGAGTGAAGATGAAGAAAACTTGGCGGGGCTTGCCGTCGTCAACAAGGATAACTCACCTCTTCGTCCACCTCCCATGTGTCTCATGGCAAAAGGTAACATTGAGGTATGTGACGACTCTAGTGATGATGAGCTTTCCCCCGATGAATTAACTTCATTGATAAATGAATATCACACCATCATTAAAAGGGAAAAGAACAAAGTCAAGGTGCTAGAACAAGCTCATGCTAAACTTGAAAATGCAAACCTTGATTTGCTTGGCATGTATGAAAGCATACTTAAAGAGCATGACACGCTCAAAACCTATGTCAAGCAAATTGAAGAAGATAAGGCTAAAATTGAGCTAGACAATCATAAGCTTGGCTTAGTTCATCAAACGCTCTCGGATAAGCATAATGAGTTAGTTCAAGAGCATCATGCACTTAATCTCTCTTATGAAGCCATTGAACTAAAATTAAAAAATAAGGAGAAAGAATCTAGTGATGGCAAGGTACCCATTATTTCAAATGCTACTAATGCTTTCCATGAGTCTTTGCCTTTGAAAGAGAATGCAAGGGAGAAGGAGTTGATGGAGGAGATTGAAAGTCTCCGCACAAGCTTAGCAAGACTATCTAAGGGAGAAGACAAACATAAAGAAATCCTCTTCCATCAAGCAAAGAGCTTCAACAAGAAAGGACTTGGATCCTTCCCGGTGCCCAACAAAGGAAAGGTGCCCTCACCGGAGCTCAAAACAAGCTTCATCAAGGAAGTTGGCTCCTACTGCCAACATTGCAAGGTCACCGGTCACCATACAAGGGAGTGCCCTCTACCTAACCGACCTTCTCCAAAATTGCCGACTAACTATACATCTACCTTTGAAAATCACTATTATTTGTTGAGCAAAGTAGGTGCTAAGGTGAAGGCAAAGTTCATTGGCATGAACGTAAAGGGGATGAAAGGGAAGCTCCCCACGCAACTTTGGGTCCCAAAAGCACTTGTATCACATATACAAGGACCAAAGCTAGCTTGGGTGCCTAAAGTCAAGAACACGTAACCATCCACGAGGTGACTTCAAGAGGGGACCTCCACCATCAAAGAAAATCTACCAAGGACCTCTTGAAGAAAGTTGAGAATGGGAGCCCAACGCGGATATGGATGGTAACCCTATTGTCAAATCAAATTACCATTCCATAAATAGTCTATTGCTATATCTTTCCGCATCTAGGCCCCATGTCATGCCAAATAAATGCTTGTATGATTATATGCCTCTCCTTTGTGACAATGCAAGTGCGGTTAGATTTGCTAAAAACCCCATTCCCGTACTTGACGAGAAAACCTTTTCTAAACTTGGAAATGAATTAAATGAGCTAGATGCATTTAACGTCATGTAAGTTGCCATGTTCATGTAAGGATGCATATCATATAGGTCTTGTCTAACTCCCAAAGGATAGGGGCAAGCTAGAAGTAGTTTTCCCTGAGGAAGCCTTTGGAAGGTTCAAACTTGGCAAGATAGTTTTATTTTATGCCTTGCATGATTCCTGCCATATAAACTTGCACTCATTTAATATCTTGCATTGTAATTTGTTTGGCATTGCATAACGGTAGATTGTCACAAAGGGGAACCCACCTCATGAGAAGGAGACTTGTTTGAAATGCAATATCTCAACTTATATAAGGTGGAAAGAACAAAATGTTAGGTACGTTAATGCCTAGAGGAACATGCTTCATTGAGATAGTAGTCTTCATACTCTACCTCACAAAGCATGGGCCTTACATTTTACTTGGATATTCTTTTCTCCATTTTTCTTGGTGTTCCGTTTGTGTTAAGGTCTAGCCAAGCTATTGGCATATTAGCTTCTTGAGGGGTAAGGGGTTGCCCAAAAAGTCCTAAGACATGTGTTTCTCCTCGATTGTTTGTTCGGTCGAAGGACATATATGGGATGTTTTCGTTCTGTTGTCATCGGATTATCCGATGCCCCTGTCAATCCCTCATCGGTCAAATAGGTGTTCAATCCTCAAAGCCCAAATCTGTCAGAACCTCAAATGATCCGACGCGTTCATTCTGGAAAACATCGGTCCATCCGATGTTCACTCTTCTGGAGCTGTGATCCATTCAACCGATGTCTACCTCCCTCTAACGTCGGATCATCCGGTGTCAATATCACTCGGTTGAACACCCTTACTGTGCTATTCGACCGATGTTCAAAACCCTAATCATCGGTTCATCCGATGTCAACAGCAATTCTTGAATATCTTTACTGTTGCGATTGACCGACGTTCAATACATCTATCATCGGTCCATCCGGTGTTTGAAAAACGGCTAGGGTTTGGGCCCCACTATTTAAACCCGCGCGCCGGCCCGACCCTTTCTCTCCCCGACACCCCGTGCTCCCGCCGCCGCCGGCCACCTCTCCACGCGCCGCCGCCGTCCCCTGCTCGCGCCACCGCCGCCGGCCACCTCTCCACGCGCCGCCGCCGTCCCCTGCTCGCGCCACCGCCGCCGGCCACCTCTCCCGCGCGCCGCCGCCCTTCCCTCGCGCCGCCGCCGCCGTGCTCCACCCGCAGCACCGCCGCCGCTGCCTCCCCACGCGCCGCCGCCGCCGCCGCCCCTCCAGGGCGCCGCCGCCGCTTCTCCTCTAGTCGCCGCCACCACCTCCTTCACCAGCCTCCACCGCCGGCAGTTCTCCCTGCTAGGGTTTCTCGCCCAAGCCATCGATCGTCGCCGTTCGTCGCCTTTCATCGATCTCGTGTCTTTTCGTCGACGAGGTTTGTTCCGTGCAGCGCGACGTCCTTCATTGTTCCCGTCATCTTTTCGCTAACCCTTGCTCTCGAATTTCTTGAAGATGGCCCGTGATCGCAAAGGCAAAGGCAAGGCTATCGCGGAGCCCGCCGCGAAAAAGCGGAAACTTTCGAAGGATGAGAAGAAGGCCTTGATGGCCGCTCGCGCCGCCGAGGAGCGTGAGCGCGGCCGTGGGGGTTCCTTGAGGATCCGTGAGGCCCGTCCGAGGCCGCCTCCAGTGGTCGACGACTCCGACGCCGAAGAGGAGCCCGTTGAGCCCCTCGTCCGCCGGCGCTCCGCCCGGACGCGTGGGGGTCACACCGAGGCTGCTCCTCGTCCGAGACCGACGGCTGCCGACCGTCGAGAGGACAGGGAGATTGAGTGGGCCATCAATGAGATGGACACGGCCGTCCGAGTCAGTGAGGGAGTTCGCCTTGTGGACTACCGGAAGATGAAGGCGAAGCAACTCCGTAAGCTCAGATGGAGTGTTCTTCTTGAGGAGTGGTTCCCACAGCCCCGAGAGCTGCTTGTTGACAGTCGCTTCTGGACTGTCACCCAGGCGTCTCTCTATGAGACCTACAAGCGCCGGGGGCACAAGCTCTTTCAGCACAACCACCTGGACTGGAGGCAGCTTGCAGTGGCCGCGGAAACTGATGTTCGCCCCTTCTTTGAGCGATACAGAGGCTTGGTGGAGCTATTGGACTATGAGAGAAGTGCGTATGTGGAAGAATGGGTCCGTGTCTTCTACGCGACCCTGTACATCTCAGAAGGCAGAAGATCAATTGCCTTCATGTTCAATGGTCAGCACTACCATCTCACGAGGCAGACTTTGGGGCACACCCTTGGCTTGGACCTGCACGACACTAGCATACACGAGAAGGTCTATGGGCAGGCAGATCCACCGAGGAGACCACTTACTGGAGGGGTAGCACCTCAGCTGGACGAGATCCGCTCTTTGTTTGGCCCCTCTTTCTCTCCGGACCAGCCGCGAGTCCCAACACTCCTGACCCCAGCTGCGCGCATTGTGCACCTCGCCTTGCGCCGCACGCTCCTGCCGAGGTCAGGATACTTGGAGGGGTTCACGAGTCTCCAGCAGACCCTCCTGTTCTACATAATGAACGGGATGGATTTTGATATCATAGACATACTTCTCTGCGAGATGGAGGACGTCATTACAGATGGGATTGGGATGATGAGGCAGATGGTCTACGGGCACTGGATTAGCTTCATTTGCTCTATGGTGGTGCCAGAGGGACATTCAGCACAGGCCCGGCTTGCTGACGAGAGCGTGACCCGCTTCGGCCACTACCGTGCGTCCGCTCCTGGAGACCGCCGCCTTGGCCGTCCAGTTGAGCGCCAGGTCAGGGCGCGCTTGACTGAGGAGGATTGGTCTGACCTCGAGAAGGAAGATGAGCGTCTGGCTGAGGCAGAAGCTCAAGGTGGAGACTTACAGCACGTCTGGTCCGAGAGCGACACAGACGACAGTGTCGAGGAGTACTTCCCTCCTCCTCCACCTTCACCGAGGCAGCACGACGCCGAGGCCGGAGGCTCAGCTGCTCCGCCACCGACACCACCTCCTGTGTCCGAGGCGCAGGTGTCACAGCCGTCGGAGCTGTCCTCCCTCCTTCAGCAGATGATCGAGCAGCAGCGTCAGGACAGGCTCGCTGCTGAGCAGGCCAGGGCAGAGCAGGCTGCTCACCTGGCACAGCTGCAGAGGCAGCAGCAGGAGCTCCAGCTGGAGATCGCTCGTCAGAGGCGAGAGGATACGGACAGGTTCACCAACCTGGTGGATCAGATGCACCGCCGTACCCTCGACCAGCAGCAGCAGACCCAGCAGGCCATGATGGGGATCCTAGGGTTGATCACCAACCTATACACTCAGACCGGGATCGCCCTTCCTTCACAGCAGCCTGGACTGGGACTGGCTCCAGGTGTCGCTCAGGTGCCTACTACTCCTATCCCTTCGATCAGCATGTCACCGCTTCTGGCACCTAGCGCACCGATTCACTCACCACTGCCGGCGACGACCTTGTTCCAGCAGACACCGGCATCCGTGGTGAGCGCTCCACTTCCTCCAGCTCCTCCAGCATCTTCAGTACCTGTTCCCTCTCCTCCAGCACCGGCAGCGGACCCTCCAGTTCCCACCGCTCCGACAGCTCCTTCGACCGGCGACTCCAGCTCCGACGACTGCGACGGTGCTCAGTTCGTCCTCGCACCTAGCTCTCAGGGTCAGTAGGCGTTCTGATCCCTTTTTGGTGTCTTGATGCCAAAGGGGGAGAAGATGTAGGAGAGTCAGGGGGAGTAGCAGTCTCAGGGGGAGTACGTGTTTAGGGGGAGTGTGTGGTTGAGTGTGTGTTTATCCTTTGTATTCATGCTTGAGTACTCTTTTGTAATTTTAATTAAGCACTCTTTTGCGCACTCTTTCGCTTGTCTCATTTGTTTATGATTTTAATCAATTGAGTTTTTCGCCCAAATCTCTCATGCGTTTTACAAGCTTAATGTATCCTATGTTGTATTCATTGCATATATTCTTGAGTATTATCATAAAATTCATTATCATTGCGCTTTAAATTATTGTGTTGTCATCAATCACCAAAAAGGGGGAGATTGAAAGCATCTAGGCCCCATGAGGTACGGTTTCGGTGATTAATGACAACCATTCGATATTACTAATGAGTTTGTGGATGCGAGGTTTCATGTACAATGAATCAAACGTCGATCAATCACTCATAAATGTCATCTACTGCTCATTGGATGCAAAAGGAGACCCCTCAACGAACTAACCTAAGGGGTTAATCGGAAACAAATGAGGAACTCGTACAACGACGCAACCTTATCAAAATTGGCAACACAAGAAGCTTCATATCCATCAGAAGAGCCATACAAACAAGTGTTCAAGAGGTCACAAGTCCAAAATCCAAAAGATCAGTCCAACTCAACTCGAAGGAAACAAATTGTACACACCGGATCATCCGGTGATCTGAAGAATGACTGCATCGGTCGATTTGGACTCAACAGAAGAAGAAGACCTCAGAATGAAGTACACACCGGATCATCCGATGTGTATCAAGTGAACATCGGATGAATACAACAGTAAGCAAATTTTCTGAAGTGTTCTGAAGGACTGAACACCGGATCATCCGATGTTGAAGGCAGATGCACATCGGTCGATTACAACAGAAGCAAATTATCAGCTCAACCAGACTGAAGGTCTATTCATCGGATCCTCCGATGATGAAGGAGGTGAAGCATCGGTCTAATAACGGTCATTTCTGACAGAATGACATCAGCTAATCTAATTAGACCGATGCTCATAAAAGGGGGTCATCGGATCATCCGATGTACACAGAGAAGTGATGTCAGCCTACTTTTCCAACGGCTATCTCGTGGAGGCTGGCTATTTATACCCCTTCAACCTGTCAAATCGATAAGACTTGAAGCCCAAACATACTCTACACATCCTAGAGCATTCAAGCAAGAGAGCTACCACTTTCACATCATTTACTCATCATTTGTACACCAAGAGATAGGCTAGAACTAGCTAGAGATAGTGCTTGGGTGCCTCCACTCTAGGTGATTGGAGTCTCTAGCGTAGTGAGAGCCACAAGGGAGTGTCCCTTGGTGTGTGTAACTTCCGGAGCTTGCCAAGTGGATTGTGGAAGCCCGGAGGATCCCAAAGTGTACAAGGCTTGAGCTCCACCTTGCCGAGGTTGGCGAACGGAGAAGAATAGTGAAGAAGTCCCTAGTCTCGGTGACTTGGGAGTGGCAAAACCCTTCGGTGGGTGCCACAACGTGGACGTAGGAAGATCCTTGTGATCTTACCGAACCACGGGATAAACTCCGTGTCCCTTTGAGCGTTTGCATCCCTCTCCCTTTTACTCTTATGCAATCTTCATTCCGCAACTTTAATTTACATTGATTGCATAGTTTAATTGCATAGGGAATTGGGCTTTAAGTTGTTAAGCGTTTAATTGTCTTAAAATTGGAAAGAAAGCCCAATTCACCCCCCCCCTCTTGGGCGTTTCGATCCTTACATCCTGTTGTCGGACCTTCCTCAGCGGCGGTCGATGCTTCCCCGGAGGGCGGTCCTAGTGCCGCGGAAGCACAGGGGACCACTCTCATAGAGTGGGACCCAATTTTTGTTACGGATAACCCGCTGGAACCAGCGGAAAGGACCCCGGCAGGTCCGGAGCCGACCCCCCTGTCGTTATCCATCGACAACGCCTACTCTAGCCTTCATCAGGTCCAACTGGCCTTCTACCATGACAGCAAGGCCCTCGAGGAGGAGCGCCAAACTCTTAGGAGGTGGCACAACCAGCTCCAATTCGAGACCAAGATGGCGCAGACGAGGCTGGCCGACGACAAGGAGTGGGTGAAAACGGAGAAGGTCCAGCTGGAGTACTGGGGTCAACTGCTGGACGAGAGGGAAAGCATGGTGCGATCCCTCGACGACCAGTCCCAGTCCATCCATGAACAAGCTGTGGCTACCAATAATGCAGCGAGTGATCGCCAAGAGAAGCTCAGTGCCCTCCACGACAGCCTCGTCAAGCGTTGGGAGGCTCTTGAGGAGCGGGAGAAAAAGCTCGAAGATGAAGAGCAAAAACTCCTGGAGCTGCGTGATGACCTCGTGAAGAGGGAGGAAGAGCTTACTCAGAGGCTGACTCTGGGTGACAAGAGCCTCGCAGAGCGCACCAAGAAGCTGGAGGAGCGCTGCGAGAAAGAGGAGAAGAAGGTTTGGCAGCGAGGACAAGACCTCCACAAGAGGGAGAATGAAGTTGCTGCCAGGGAGAAGAAAGTGTGGGGCCGGGAGAAGGACCTGGTCGATCGCCGGAACAAGATCCACCTCCGGGAGGAGGAGCTCAATAAACTCAAAAGGCAGGTTGGTGAAAAGATTCAGCAGAACGCCAAAGAGGTTGAGCGCCTTGCCCAGGAGAATTCGGAGCTTGCGGCGGCCAGAAGATCCTTGGAAGAGATGCGAGGCTTAAGGGTTGCGGAATCCCAACAAGTTTGGGATTTCTTGGGTAAAGCCAACGGTGCGCTGACGCCAATGCGTTTTAGTCCCGTGCGTCCGGATGATCCGGAGCCAGAGCTGGACCAGGCGTTGCAAACGTTGAGCTCGGCGGGCAACAAGCTCACCTATATGGGTGATGTCATCGTGGACCAGCTGGAAACCGAAGGACAATCCCTGGAAAAGAACGTCGCAGAATTCATGCTGACGTGCTACACAAGTCGGGGCCCTCACTTCCCACTGGACCTAGTGCTTGAAGGTCCCATCGAAGGAGAGGGAGAAGCCGCCAAAGCCAGCGTGTCGGAGGTTGCCCAAAAGGTCGCCTCGTTCTTCCATAGGCTCTAGGACTCTCTCTTTGTAGCTCCCGCTTGTATTCTCTCTTCTTTTTCTCCAATTTTGTAATCTCTTGTCTCCAGATTAATGAAATCCAAGAATTTTATGAATTTAATTTTTTTTCTTCAACACCTTTGTCTCACTTGGCCCCCTGGTAGATGTACACAATATGATTGTGAAACATGTACCAAGAGGATGTAACATTTTGTTGAAGACTTGTGTGATTCGAACTTGTAGTTTGTAGGTCTGAAGTCGCCGATAGTAGGAGCCCCTTGAGGTTGTCGGAGCTTAGTAGCTCCGGCAATGATCTTTGTCAACACGTAGAGCGTTGACGGTTAGTCCTCTGGGGTTGTCGGAGCTTGATAGCTCCGGCAGTGACCACTGTCAACACGCGATGCATCGACAGCAGACTCCTCTTGGGAGTCTTCCCACTATCTTTTCTTCATGTTGACGGTTGGCCCCCTGGATTTGCCAGAACTTTGTAGCTTCGACGATGTCTGCTATCAATGTTTGAGACATGAACGGGGGTGTCGAAGCTTTGATAGCTCCGGCTTCATCCACCATCATCATGAGATCTTTATTTTTCCTGCACATTGAAGTCAAGAAAAATAGTAAAATCCATTTCTTCTCTATAACTCGTTTGCGGCTTACTATTCTTGAAAGAAATTTTTAGGTCGAACGCAATTCTAAATACAATCAAGTGCTCTGGCTTGTTTTCTCCAAGTCCGATCGTTTCTGGACTCGCCTTACTTCGGCCTGCCGGGGTGTAGGTAGAGTGGCGTACTTAGGGTGCAGGACCAGGCTAAGTCGATAGCACACTCCGGACCTAGATTGGCTTGGCGGCATTCAGACGAGTACACCATTAACAATGTTTAGACCCGGAAGAATTGACAATGCAACTTGAATTATATATGAATCGGTCGAACTAAAGTTTCTTAAGAATTGCACAACTTTGTTATAGACAAGAAAGAGAAAAATAAAAAATATTGAGCCTGTAGAAAATAAATGCACGTGGAGTCTGTTTTCACACAATGATGTCTTTCATTATAGGTCCAGGGTACAGGGGAAACAAGTACACTCTTAGGGTACGAAACTAGGCTAAGTGTGTTGTGTTTCTTGTTTGACCTAAGGTAGCTAGCTACACTTTTGGTTATGAGACTGTGACAAGTGTTGCATGAACTTTGCGGACCTTCCGGGGAAGGTCCGACTGTTCTCTCGAAGGAGCTACCCACCTTTGTACAATGACTCTATAGCATACCTCATATGTAACTACAGACTCACCTCCGTGATATTAAGCATAGAACTTACGGGGGTGCTCAATGTTCCTAGGATTTGGGAGCGGTGTCCCATCCTCGGTTGCCAAGCGAACACATCCGGGACGGGATACTTTGATCACTCGGAAGGGTCCTTCCCAGCTAGGGGAGATTTTGTTTAACCTTTCTCGAGTTTGTATTCTCTGTAGCGCCAGATGGCCTTCCTCGAGCTGTCGGTTGTGTACATGCCGTTGGTGATAGCGTCGAAGAGCTTGGCGGTATCGGGCATTCTGAACAGCTGCTCGGCACCTTCCCTCTTCAAGGAGGTCAAGGCCTTCACGCTGGAGTTGGTCCTGCGTGGCATCGTCGAAGGTCCGGACCCAGAGTGACCCCAATGTGATTTCTGGAGGAAGGACTGCTTCAGCTCTGTACACCAGGAAAAATGGTGTCTCTCCAGTTGACCGGTTTGGAGTTGTCCTGTTTGCCCACAAGGTGGGCGGAAGTTCTTCGATCCAGTTAGCTCCATGTTTTTTCAGGTGCTCATATGTGTGCGTCTTGATTTCTTTTAGGATTCTGCATTTGCTCTCTCAGCTTGGCCATTGCTTGCCAGGTGAGCTACTGAGGTGTAGCTGACTTGAATGTCGAGGTCTTCGCAATATCCTTGGAATACAAAGCTTATGAATTGGGTCCCATTGTCAGTTATGATCTTGTTTGGGACTCCAAATCTGCATACGATGGACTGCAAGAAGTTGATAGCTGATTGCTTGTTTATTGTCACAAGTGGAGTTGCTTCCGGCCACTTAGTGAACTTGTCGATGGCAACATACAGGAACTTGTAACCTTTGACGGCTCTTGGGAATGGTCCCAAGATATCCATCCCCCACACAGCGAATGGCCATGTAGGAGGTATCATTTATAGAGGCTGAGCTGGTGTGTGAATTTGCTTCGCATGGAATTGGCATGCTTCGCATTTCTTCACTAGCTCAGTTGCATCCTGGAGTGTTGTAGGCCAGTAAAAACCATACCGAAAGGCTTTACCGACCAGCGTGCGGGAAGACGCGTGGTTTCCACACTCGCCTCCATGGATTTCTGCGAGGAGCTCGCAGCCTTCTTCCCTTGTAAGGCACCGCATTAGGACACCATTGGCACCACGCCGGTAGAGATCCCCTTCTACCAGTGTGTATCTTTTAGCCAATCTGACTATCCGGTCAGCGGATACATTATATTGAGGAAGGAAATTCTTTCAAGTAGCTCCGGATCTCCAAGATCCATGCATTGGAGCTAACTTGAGGATTTGAGTCTTGCGTGATGGGTTGCTCGGAGCTTCCTGCAGCACCTACGACCCTTGATGGACGCCATGTTAGCAGGGCCATCAGGACCGCCAGCTTCGAGGTGCTGGTCTCGCCCCCTTCGCTCAGTTCAGCAGGCTGAGCTGTTGGTCTTAACAATCTTTGGACGAAGGTTTCGTCTGGAGCCAGAGTTCTGGTTGAAGCTTTTGTAGAGAGTTCGTCGGCTTTAGCGTTGTTGAGACGCTGGACATGGCAAAGATCCAGGACATTGAAGGTCCTTCTGAAGCTTCTGGACTTTGAGTAGGTATGCAGCTAGTTGAGGGTTGTTGCAGCAACATTCACCTTTGACTTGTTTTATGATGAGCTGCGATTCACCCTTTACCAACAGCTGCTTGACACCATATGATAGTGCCACCTTGAGCCCATAGATTAGTGCTTCATACTCCGCCATGTTGTTGGTCACCTTGAAGTCAAGGTGAACCATGTATTTGACCTTCTCCCCGGTCGGAGCGAGGAGAAGGACTCCAGCTTCGGCCCCCTGCTTCTGCATGGAGCCGTCGAAGTAGAGAGTCCAGTGAGGCTCGATGAAAACCGAAACCTTGGGTTATGGCTTCTGCTCACTAGGGCCCCCAGGATTTGATGGAGAGGGGGTACATTCCGCCACAAAGTCCGCCAAAGCTTGACTCTTGATCGCTTGTTGGGATGAATTCAAGATCAAACTCCGTCAGTTCTGCCGCCCACTTTGCAATGTTTCCTGTAGAGTTGGGGTTATGCAAGATTGCACGCAGTGGATAAAAAATTACCACTGAGATATTGTGAGCTTGGAAGTAGTGCTGAAGCTTCCTGGAGGCAATAAGAACTGCATAGAGCAGCTTATACACCTCCAGGTACCGAGTTTTGGTGTCATGAAGTACTTCGCTAATGAAGTACATTGGGCGTTGGACTTCCTGGACCCTCCCGAAGGGGCCCGGAGCTTCCTCCTCATCAACCCGGGCCCTCCCGGAGGGGTTCGAACCTTGTTCGGGGACCTCTGGGTTCCTATTGGAGGAACCCAGAGCTTCTTCTGCAGCGACCTGGACCTTCCCGGAGGGGTCCGGATCTTGTTGCTCAGCAACACCAACTTCTTTATTTAAAGAAGGTTGATCCTCTGGTATCTCGCCTTGAGGATCAAAGTCTGGGAGTTGGGACCTAGACTCGTTTTCAGGTAGCTCCGGACCCTCCCGAAGGGGTCTGGATTCCTAAACTGGAGGTGGTTCTGGTCTTTCCGCAACCAGGACCAAGCTGACAACTTCGTCAGTTGCCGAAATGTAAAGCTGAAGTGGCTCACCAGTATTCGGAGCTACCAAGGTTGGTAGAGTGGTGAGGAGCTGTTTCAGCTCCTGGAATGCCTTTTCTGCTTCTTCAAACCATTGGAATGGTCTGAACTTCCTCAATAACTTGAAGAAGGGTAGCGCCCGTTCTGCTAGTCTTGAGATGAACCAGCTGAGGGCAGCTAGACATCCAGTCAGCTTCTGGACGTCCTTGATGCGGGCTGGTGGCCGCATGTCTTCAATAGCTTTAATCTTTGCCGGATTTGATTCTATTCCTCGGTGGTTCACCAGGAATCCAAGAAGCTTTCCGGAGCTAACCTTGAAGACACACTTGTCTGGGTTCAGCTTCGTGCGTGTAACTCACAACTTGTCGAAGACAGCTTGCAAGGTATCAAGGAATGACTCCTTGTTCTTGATCTTGACGACGATGTCATCGACGTACACTTCCACTACGTCTCTGATGAGCTCTCCAAAAGTTTTGTACATAGCTCGTACAAACGTTGAAGCAGCGTTTTTGAGACCGAATGTCATGGCAGTATAACAATATAATCCATCTACTGTGATGAAGTAAGTATGCTCATCATCTTCCCTAGACATTTTGATTTGATGATACCCAGATTATGCGTCTAGGAAACATAGTAATTCGCACCCGGAGGTGGAATCCACTATCTGATCTATTCTAGGTAGTGGGAATGGATCTTTTGGACACGCCTTATTCAATGTAGTGTAGGCGATGCACATCTGAAGCTTCCCGCCGGCCTTAGGTACAACGACTGGGTTTGCCAGCCATTTTGGGTGGAAGACTTCTCGGATGAATCCAGCTTCAAGCAACTTCTTCACTTCTTGACGTATGAAGTTCTGTCGCTCTACTGATTGCTTCTGAGGCTTCTGATGTACAGGCCGAGCGTCTGGATAAATCTTCAGATTGTACTCGATCACTTCCCTAGGGATCCCAGGCATTTGTGACGGTTGCCAGGCAAACACGTCGACATTAGCCCAGAGGAAAGTGACGAGTGCGAGTTCCTATTTGTCGTTCAGGCCTCCCGATATAAGGGTGGTCTGAGCGGCGTTGGAACCGATTTGGACGACTTTGACGGGAATGTCGGCGTCACCGCTTGGTGCACACGAGGTGCGGAGGTTGAGCCTCGATGACGAATGCTCGGGGGTTTCAGAGTTTGCTCCTTTCCGGATTTTTCCTCCTGCGCTGTAGCAAGCGCATGGAGTTCTTCCAGAGCAGTCACTCTGGCGGTGCGATCTCCACGGATCTGAAGAACACCTGCTGGTGTTGGCATCTTCAACACCAAGTAGCCATAATGAGCAGCGGCCATAAACTTGTACAGGGTTGGCCTACCCAAGATGGCGTTGAATGGTAAGTTGATCTGCGCCACATCGAAGACCAACTTCTCAGTGCGGTAGTTCTCCTGGGTCCCGAAGGTCACCGGGAGAGTAATAGCACCGAGTGGGGTTATGGCCCCCGGACCTACTCCAGAGAAAGGTCGGGAGGGGCGAAGATCCAAAGGTCGGAGCTAAAGCTTGACAAAAGCTTCGAAGCTTATGAGGTTGAACCCAAACCTCCGTCCACCATCACATGGTGGAGTTGGATGTTGTTGATGGTCGGAGATACCATTAGTGGAAGTTGGCCAGCTCCGATCATGTTCCGAGGGCAGTCCGAAGCATCGAAGGTGATGGCAGTGTCCATCCACTTCCGGTACATCTCCGCCCTGGTGGTGGGAGCTACTGAGGCCATGTCCCGCCGCATGGTCTTGAGGACACGACAGGAGGTGATGTCCCACGAACCACCAAAGATGGTGTTCATGGTTTTCTGACGTTCGTTGTCGAAGACATCGAAGGCTTCGTCAACAGAGGTTTAAACGGCCTTCAAGACCTTTTTAGGGTCCTGAAAGCCTAACTCCTCTTCAGTCGGAGCTTCGTCGACTTTCTGTTTTCCTTCCCTTTGACAGGAAGGAAATTCTTCCCGGCGCTTGTTGTAGCACTCAGCAAGGTTCTGGACCTCTCAGCAGCCTTCCAAGTTGTGGTTGTTTGTCTTGTGTATGGGACACCACATCTTGGAGCTACCATCATCTTCAGATGACGGCCGAGGTCGTTTCTCGGGGTGTGGCCCCCGACCACCCGGAGCTGCGGCAGCAGCGGATGTAGGTGTGTTGGCCGACGGCTTCTTCTTGTCGTTGAACTTTTTATTCTTTTTCCCACTCCCGGAGGTAGTGGCTTCACCCTTGGAGGACTTTTTGTTATCCCCCGGAGGTGGTTGGGAGTGCATTTCACGGTCCTTCGCAGCTTTGGAGCACTTGTCTGCCAAGCTGAAGAGTTCCGTGACGCTGGTGACTTCCTTGGTCGCCAGCTTCTTCAGCATCTTCTTGCCTCGTACGCCCTGTCTAAATGCCACAATAACAGAAGCGCTTGAGATAGAAGGTATGGTGTTTCATACTTAAGAGAACCTGTGGATAAAGGATCGCAGGGACTCTCCCCCCTTCTGCTTGATAGCAGAAAGGTCCAGTTCGGTGCCTGGTCGGGTGTATGAACTCCCGAAGTTAGCAGTGAACTGTTGGCACAGTTCCACCCAACTGTTGATGGAGTCGGGCGGAAGGCTCATGAACCAGGACCTAGCGGTCCCAGTTAAAGCCATAGGGAAGTAGTTGGCCATTACGGCCTCATTGCCTCCAGCTGCAAGGATTGCTGTGGAGTAGATTTGGAGAAACTCAGCGGGATTGACTGTCCCGTCAAATTTCTCTGGTAGAAGAGGCTGGAACTTCTGCGGCCATCTGACCATGCGTAGGCGCATGGCCAGGGCAGAACAGCCTCCTCCTACTCCCTCGGGAGCAGGACTATCCCGAGCCTCTCGCCTTTTGCAAGCGCGCTCGATATGGACGCGGCCATCCTGTTGGCGGTAACGGCGATCAAGCTCCGCCCGCAGGTCGTGAGTTGAAAGCCTGGTTACCGTATGGGTGCGTCGCGCCCCGGAAGGCAGCGACGTCGCCTGTTGAGATACAGCACGCCTTCTATGTTGTGAAGTGTGTGGACCAAGTCTACCCGACACGGTCCGATGCTGCGATGGGGCCCGCCCTGAGGGGGGAGGACCTTGGTTGCTGATGCGATCGGCTGCTGCTGCAACCAAGTGTTCCACATCAGCCCTCCACTGCTCCATTGCACCTTGGGATGCTCCTAGAGGTGGTGGACATTGGAGAAGAGCACGCGTGGCATGGAGCGCGTGTTCAGGGTTGTTATTAAATTTCATCTGACAAGAAATCAAGAAGTTGCTCGAAGTTGGATTCATCCGGGAAGTCTTCCATCCCAAGTGGCTGGCAAACCCAGTTGTTGTACCCAAGGCCCGTGGGAAGCTTCGGATGTGTATCGACTACACCACCTTAAATAAGGCATGTCCAAAGGATCCATTTCCACTACCTAGAATAGATCAGATAGTGGACTCCACCTCCGGGGTGTGAGCTACTATGTTTCTTAGATGCATATTCTGGATATCATCAAATTCAAATGTCTAAGGAAGATGAAGAGCATACTGCCTTCATAACAGTAGATGGATTATATTGTTATACTGCCATGCCATCGGTCTTAAAAATGCTGCTTCAATATTTGTGCAAGCTATGTACAAGACATTTGGAGAGCTAATTAGAGACTTGGGGGAGGTGTACGTCGATGACATCATTGTAAAGATCAAAAACAAGGAGTCACTCCTTGACAATTTACAAGCTGTCTTCGACAAGTTGCGCACCACGTGCACCAAGTTGAACCCGCACAAGTGTGTCTTTGGGGTTAGCTCCGGAAAGCTTCTGGGGTTCTTGGTGACACACCAAGGAATTGAAGCAAATCCGGCGAAGATCAAGGCCATAGAAGATATGCGGCCCCCAACCCGCATTAAAGATGTCCAGAAGCTAACTGGATGCCTAGCTGTGCTCAGCCGGTTTATCTCAAGACTGGCAGAATGGGCGCTACTCTTCTTCAAACTCTTGAGGAAGTCCAGACCGTTTCATTGGTCCGAAGAAGCATAAAAGGTGTTTCAAGAACTGAAGCAACTCCTCACCACGCTACTGATATTGGTAGCTCCTAATCCTGGTGAGCCTTTACTGCTTTACATTTCGGCAACTACCGAAGTTGTTAGTATGGTCCTGGTCGTGGAAAGACCGGAGCCACAACTAATCCAGGAGTCCAGACCCCTCCGGGAGGGTCCGGAATCACTTAAAGACGTGTCTGGGTCACAGATTCCAGACGCAGAACTTCAAAACGAAGTACGAGGAGATCAACCTCATACATCTGAGGAAGTTCACCTAGCTAACCAAGATGATCTGGATCCGCTTAATGAGGTCCGGGTTTAACAAGAAGGAGTCTTGGATCCTTCCGAAAGGGTCCAAGAAGCACAACTTGAAGGTCCGGAACCCTCCAATAGGGTCCGGGTCGATGGAGAGGAAGCTCCTGATCCTTCTGAAAGGGTCCGGGCCATCCAACGTTCTGTGTACTTCATCAGTGAAGTACTCCACGATGCCAAGACAAGATACATTGAGGTGCATAAATTGCTCTACGCAGTTCTTATCGCCTCAAGGAAGCTTCGTCACCACTTCCAAGCTCACAAAATATCAGTGGTAACTTCTTTTCCACTGCGTGCTATTTTGCATAATCCTAATTCTACCGAAAACATCGCAAAGTGGGCAGCAGAACTGGTAGAATTTGATCTAGAATTCGTGTCACGACAAGCAATCAAAAGTCAAGCCTTGGCTGACTTTGTGGCGGAATGGACTCCTTCTCCATCAACCCCTGGGGGCCATAGTGAGCAGAAACCAGAACTTAAGGTTCCGGTCTTCACCGAGCCTCATTGGATCCTATACTTCGATAGCTCCGTGCAGAAGCAGGGAGCTGGAGATGGAATCCTTCTCCTGGCTCCTATTGGGGAGAAGGTCAAGTACATGGTACATCTTGATTTCAAGGCAACCAACAATATGGTGGAGTATGAAGCTCTCATTTACAGGCTCAAGGTGGCACTATCCTATGGTGTAAAATAGCTTTTGGTGAAAGGAGATTCACAAATCATCATAAAACAAGTCAAAGGTGAATGATCCTGCAATAATTCCCAACTAGCTGCTTATCTCCTTGAAGTCCAGAGGCTTCAGAAGGACTTCGAAGTCCTGGATCTCTATCATGTTCAGTGACTTCACAACGCTGAAGCCGACGAGCTCTCGATGAAAGCCTCAACAGGAGCTCAGACTCCTGACAGAATCTTCGTTCGGAGGTTGTCAAAACCAACAGCTCAGCCTGCCGAACTGAGCGAAGGGGGCGAGACCAGCACCTCGAAGCTGGCGGTCCCGGTGGCCCTGCTACCATGGCGCACACCAAGGGTCGTAGGTGCTGTCGAAAGCTTCGAGCAACCCAATACGCAAGACTCAGAAGCTCAAGTTAGCTCCAATGCATGGATCTTGGAGATCCGGAGCTACTTGAAAGACAATATCCTTGCTGAAGACAGTGTATCCGCTAACCGGATTGTCAGATTGGCTAAAAGATACCCGTTGGTAGAAGGGGATCTCTACCGACGCAGTGCCAACGACATCCTAATGCAGTGCATTGCAAGGGAAGAAGGTTGCAAGATCCTCGAGGAGATCCATGGAGGCGAGTGCGGGAATCACGCTTCTTCGCGCACGTTGGTCTGTAAAGCCTTCCAGCATGGCTTCTGCTGGCCTACAGCACTCCAGGATGCGGTTGAGCTAGTGAAAAAATGTGAAGCGTGTCCGTTCCACGCAAAACAGATACACACACCAGCTCAATCATTACAAATAATACCTCCTACATGGACATTCACTGTGTGGGGCATGGACATCTTGGGACCTTTCCCAAAAGCCGTCGGAGGTTACAAGTTCCTGTATGTCGCCATCGACAAGTTTACCAAGTGGCCGGAAGCAACTCCAGTAGTAACAATCAACAAGCAATCTGCAATCAAGTTCTTGAAGTCCATTATATGCAGATTTGAAGTTCCGAATAAAGTCATAACTGACAATGGAACTCAATTTACAAGTGCTGCATTTCAAGAATATTGCGAAGACCTCAGCATTAACCTCAGCTACGCCTCAGTAGCTCATCCAGCAAGTAATGGCCAAGCCGAGAGAGCAAATGCAGAAATATTAAAAGGACTCAAGACACGCACCTACGAGCGCTTGAAAAAGCATGGTACTAACTGGATTGAAGATCTTCCATCCACGTTATGGGCAAACAGGACAACACCCAACCAGTCAACCGGTGAAATCCCATTCTTCCTGGTGTACGGAGCTGAAGCAGTCCTTCCTCCGGAGATCACCTTAGGGTCCCTCCGGGTTCGGACCTTCGACGAAGCCACGCAGGACCAACTCCGGCGTGAAGACCCTGACCTCGTTGATGAGGGAAGGTGCCAAGCAGCTCTTCGAAACGCACATTATCGCCAAGCGCTCAGGCGCTATCATCAAAGGCATATGCGCGACCGACAGCTTGAAGAAGGCGACCTGGTGCTTCGGAAGATACTAAGCCGTGAAGGGATGAACAAAATTTCCCCCAACTGAGAGGGACCCTTCTGAGTAATTAAAGTATCCTGACCAGGATGCGTTCGCTTGGCAACTGAGGAGGGGATTCCGCTCCCCAATCCTTGGAACATTGAGCACCTCCATAAGTTTTATACTTCGAATCATGGAGGTGAGTCTGTAATTACACACAATGTATGTTGTAGAGTCATTATACAGAGACAGGCAAGTCCTCCGGGAGAACATCCGGACCCCTCCGGAAGGGTCCGGCAAGTTCAAGTAACACTTGAGACAGTCACATCACTACAAGTGTAACTACTTGTTCTGGGCTAATACAAGATGTATAGCACATTTAGCATGGTCCAGCACCCTAAATGTGTCCTTGTCTCCCCTGTAATCTGGACCTATAATGAAAGGCATTGCTGTGTGAAAACAGACTCCACGTGCATTTACCTTTTGTGCAAGGCTCAATATATCAAATTTTTTTTACCCCACTTGTCTGTAATGAAGTTGTGCAAATCTTTTTGAACTTTGTTCCAAGTAATTCACATGTATTACAAGCCTTATTGATAGTCTTTTTTGGATCTTAACATTGCTACATAGTCTACTTGCCTGAACACCAAACCAATATAGGTCTGGAGTGTGCTATTGGCTTAGCCTAGTCCTGCACCCTAAGTACACTGCTCTACCTACAACCCGGCAGGCCTCAGTAGGGTGAGTACTAAAAAAACATGCAGATCTAGAAAGATTATATCAAAATGCTTATTATCATTTTGAGTTTCTTTGGATCTAAAGCCCAAATAAGAACGGTAAGTCACAACCAATTTGTAGACAAGAGGATGAATTTTAATTTTTCTCTTGCCTTTAATATGCAGGAAAGGCAAAAATTCATAGCGATGATAGATGACACCGGAGCTACTAAGCTCCGACATCCTCCGACAGGGGTCCGCTGTCAACGCTTCATACATTGACAGTTGGAGCTACTAAGCTCCGGCAAGATCCCGGAGATCTATCTTCAACGACTCAAGCGTTGGCATCGGCCACTATCAAAGCTGCGAACCTCCGACTATCCCAGGGGGCCAACAGTCGACACATCGAAGATAAAGACTTTGGACCTAAAATTTACAAGTGTGAAGCATTCGAATCGTCAACATACTGCCACAACCTTTGGTACATGTACACACTTCAATTGTACACATGTACGAGGGGGCCAACAAGATACGACACAGTTCATTGAAGACAAAGCGAAATTGAAGGCGAAAAGGAAGATTTCATTAATTTGAGATACTGGATTACAAAATGGGGAGAGTATAGCAGAAGTCAAAAGAAAGAAAGTCCTAAGCTACTGGAGAACCTAAGACATGCGGAAGAATGAAGCTACTTTTTGGGCAACTTCTTGGACGCTGGCTTTAGCGACGTCTTCCTCTTCAGCGATGGGACCTTCGAGCATCGGGTCTAGTGGGAATTGGAGATCTCGACTCACATAACACGACATCACGAATTTTGCGACGTTTGTAGCCAAAGACTTCCCCTCTATCTCCAGCTGATCCGCGATAACGTCGCCCATTGCATCAAGTTTGCCACCAGCACCGTTGAGAGCCACCATCACTCGATCCAAGTCCAGTTCCGGGTTGTTCGGGCGTACAGGACTGAAGCCCAGCGGTGTCAGCGCGTCATTCGCCCGCCCTAAGAAGTCCCACACTTGAATGGCTTCAGTCTCCTTCAGGCTCCGTGGTTCCTCCAGCAACTTCTGAGCGGCCGCAAGTTCTGAACCCTCCCGGGCGAGGCGCTCGACAAATTTAGCTTGTTGCTACATACTCTCAGCAGCTTGCTTTTCACGATCGGCCAGCTCCGTCTCCCGGAAGTGGATACGGTTCCGCCTCTCTGCTAAGTCCTTCTCTTTGCCTTTCACCTTCTTTTCTCTAGCGGCAACTTCATACTCTGTTTTCGAGAGCTCTTACCCCACCTTCCAGTTCTTCTTCCTTTCTTCCTCATTCCATAGATCCAGCTTTTTGTTGTGATCTGCCAAATTTTGCTCACCCAGAGTCAACTTTTGGGTGACCTCTGCCTCCCTCTTTACAAGATCCTCCTGTTGCTCGAGGAGTTTCCCATCCCTTGCATCCAGGTCCGCTCGACACTTCAGGAGAGTTTCATTCAATTCATTGAGCTTTTCGTAATGCTCGTTAGCAGTGTCACGTCTCTCCTTGACTTGCTCCAGGATTTCCCTGGAGTTAGCATCGAGCGCCCGGATGGCAACTTCCTTCTCTTCCATCAACTTATCCCAGTATTCTAACCGGGCTTTCTCCCCCTTGATCCATTCCTTCTGGTCAGCCAACCTCATCTGAGCAAGCCTGGTCTCAAAATGGAGTCTATTGCGCCAACGCCTGAAGGTGTTGCGCTCCTCCTCCAAGGCTTTGCTCTCATGATCGAAGGCAAGATGGACCTGTCGGAGACTTGAGCAGGTGTTGTATATGGACAACGCCAGAGGGATAGGTTTTGGGCCTGCTGGGACCATTTCCGCAGGCTCAAAAGGGTTTTCCATCACAAAAGTTAGGTACCACTCTACAATAGTGGTTCCCTCGACTCCTGCAGTGCTAGGGCCACTCTCCTGGAGCTCTTCAGGGACAGCAGAAGAACCACGGAGGAACTTCCACCTCCGGAGAATTGAAGGTGCCGCTTCAGGGTATTCAGTTGACGGCTCCGAAGTTGGAGGACCTGTCGCCAGTTCTGCAGGTTGCTCTGGCTCCGACCCAGGTACTACCGGGACTACCACCTCTGGAGCAGCGGCTGGAGCTTCGGTTGGGGCCTCAACCACCGCTGGCTCAGGCTCCGGCACAGCGACTACTTCCGGGTTAATCACCGAACCTTCAACCATCTCCGGCTCAGCCGCCGGACCTTCAACCATTTCCGGCACAAGGGCTAGAGCTTGGGTAATTTCCGGGTCAATAGCCGAGGCTTCAACTACTTCAAGCTCAGCAGTCAGGGCTTCGGCAACTTCTGGCTAGAAAACCAGAACTTTTGGCATCGCTGGTGCTGGAGCATCAGCATCTGCCGCCAGGGATACATCTTCAACTTCTCTCCTGTGGTCCGGCGCTACCACAGGAGCTTCGGGTGAGGACTCCGAGTCCAAGCTCACGACAGCTGGCGCCGGAGCTGTCACAACTTCCGCCTCCACTTGACGAGGAGGCTCAGCGTTTGAAGCTGGAGCTTTGGCAGGCGCAGCCTTGGCCGCTGCAACAGGCGCTAAAGCTCTCAGCCCCTTCTTTGACACCCTAGAAATAAAGGGAAGAGAATATTAAAAACATGTCAGGAACAAGATTGGCATGTCAGGGCAAGCAAACAATGCTTACCTAGGGATGTTGCCACCCCAGTCACCTCAGGACCTCTTCTTCTAGGGCCCGGAGCTAGAGCCCACCAAATCTGGTGAGACAACCGCTTCGGACCTCATTTGAGGACCACTCGCAGCAGTCGGAGTTCTTTCGGCCGGAGCTTCTCTGGGCCGGGAAGAACTCCCAAGCCTGGAGCCTTTAGCCGGCACTGAGGCCAGAGTCGATTGCCCGGAGCTGACGCCTCTTGATGGCGCTTGCACCGGGACGGGGGTAGTTGCAGAAGACCTTCCCCGCCGGGGAGAAGGACCCGTCATGGAAGGAGCAGGTCTGACGAACCTCCCGTCAGCGTGCTTCAACTTCCTCTTCCAGCTGGAGGGCTCAGATGGCTCTTTGCCCTTGCCAATGTCTTCAGTATTTAGGCTCGGGGCGGAGGCAAGACCACCCTCGCAAGCTTTGGGAATCACCAATCTGGTGGTTGGACGCCTATCTACCTCGCCAAAGTCGTCCAGCACTGGCATGCTCCTCCGGAGCTCCCTACTGAACTGCACCTCCATGTTCAGGGGGAGGAAGGCTGCTGGCAGAACCAAGTCATCACCGTTGATGTTAATACCATGTTGGAATTTCTTCAAATGAAACTCCAAGGATTCATCATCCAAGTTGGATTTCAGACCGATTTCAATTTGGTCGTCATCCATCACGCTGTTGAAGGCCCACACAAGCTTCTCCCTCTTCTTCAGCGGAGCCCACCTGTTGACCAGGAAGTTGTAGAAGACCATATGGGGGGTCACTCCACCTTCCACGCATTCATGGATCCTGGTCAAAACAGGGTTGAAGGCATGTGACAGCATCGGAACCACACTTCAAGCGTCAGTGTCAACATTGGGGAAACCTTCGTGTAGCTCCAATTTCTCATGCTCCTCCGCCGTAACGATGATCCAATCCTTCTTCCAGTCGTCCCACTTGCCGGAAGGAAACGACTTCAAATATTTGTAGGGGCAGTTCTTGCGCTTCACAGAATAGTAGAAGCCAAGATACTCGGACCCCTTGCCGGTGGTGTGGATGGTGAATAAGGTGTGAACAAGCTCGACGCAGGGGGGAATAACCACCCACATCTCGTAAAAGTGGACGAATGTCGCCAAGAAAAGAAGGGAATGAGGGCCAAGGTGATATAGCTGCAGACCATAAAAGTCTAGCAGCATCAAAAGGAAAGAAGAGAAAGGTGGAATGAATCCCACCATGACGTACGCTGTGAAGTACACCATATCGCCATTGCACTGCTTCTTGAACGGGAGCGTGCTAGCGCGGACCAAATGATTGAAGGAGTCGCTGGACCACCCCATGTAGGTCCGGACCTTCTTCAGATCATCATCGCTCTTGAGGCAACTCTTGGGGAGACTCAACTCCATCGTAGCAAAGCGGAGCAAAGGAAAGGAAGTTAGGCGGAGTTTGGGAGGCTCTGGGCGCAAATATGATCAAAGGCGTAAAAAGTCCTCAAACCATGCACACTTTCCTTCTTAAGTAAGCCTCCACTACGCTTGGATGGAAACCTCAGTGACATCGAAGACACTCTTCAAAAAACTACCCCATCAATGACGAGTGGGCCTAGGGCCACCTCAACGAAGAGATTGAGGTTCTTACCCAAGGCGAACCGTTGTCATGATGAACGGCGGGAAACCCAAACTCGGCGCTCTGATAGGGCGCACGGAACCGGTACGGTTTTCGTATTGGGAAGAGACAACCTTCAATTGCGTGAGATCCGCACTCAAAGATCTCATCTGTCGTATTCATAGCAAACCACGTGTCAAGGTTCACTCCTGAACCGTCACTCTATCATCACATCAGAGGACTTTTGAAAATCGAAGCGCGGGAATCGAGAATGGCCCCACCTCCGGCAGAATAACTTAACCCAAAGGGATTCTCCCAGAGGCGGGCCCAGGGGCCACTGTTGGTACCCTGCGTACCAGGTACCCCGCAATACCGCAAGAAATGCAAGAAAGTTCCACCTGTCAGAATTGAAGGCCTCTGCAGGTCCCACATGTCACGTTGCACCGGACCTGCTCACCTCACATGGTTGGCTCCCAGTTTAACACGTGTAAAAGAAGACCGGAACTGGACTCCCAACCAAGAGAAGCTCTGACGGCTACACGTGTACAGCGGCCCCGGACCTAGCCCCTGTCAGAGAGGAGCTCTAGTGCTGACACGTATACAGTGACCCCAGACCTACCCTTCCGCAAAGGAAAGCTCCGGACCTGCCACGTGTGGAGCCTCCGAACCTTCATCGCCAACAAAAATACAAGCAGATCACGTCCATTACAAGCATTCAAGGACGGTTAAAGCAGCAGTTACAACGCCTGATAACATGTCATTAATGCCGTATTAATGACACACGATCAGTGCATTGTTAATAGGGATAACGTGGTTATTAAGGCACATTATCACATAAATAATTATACTTAATACTCTCTAGATAGTGTATTAGGTCATTAAATTCGCCAGGGCCATATGTCGGGCCACGCAAACTTTGTAACGACAGTCCTTAGAACTATAAAAGGGTTGTACCACACGAACGCAAGAGACAACTCAACATTCCGACTTGATCCCATATGAGTTTAAACACGCACAATACAACAACACAAATCTCGTGGAGTAGGGTGTTACGCTTTAGCGGTCTGAACCACGTAAATCTCTGGTGTCGTCATCTTGATCTTGATCTCTGCATACCCCAAACATAAACGAACCTCCGCAGGCTGCTTCTTAGCAGGTCTGAGGGAAGTGTTGTTAGCAACACTTCGACATTTACCTTCACTAGCAGATCCTTATCAATAAGAGTAGATTTCTTAGGTGTGTTTCGTACTAACCCCACTACATCATTTACCTATCTTATTGGACTCCTAACTAGAGCACCTTACTCTTTCTATGATCTTGTCACTCTTCACTTGTCTTCCTTTGGGATAAAATAAATGCGATACCCTAAGAAATACTCTTGGGTGAAATGCTACAACAGTACATTTCGTGCGCTTGCAGAACTCATCTTGCTTTGACTTAGGTTAGCATAGTGCCCCCTGCAGAACTAGCACTTGCTAGTAGGATGAATTGTAGACATTAAAAAATACCAACAACTTTATCTGTCGAAGTGTGAGAACGACACTTCCCCCAGTACTACTAAATGTAGCCCGCGGAGGTTCTTGTTTCGGTTTGGACGCGCGAAGATCACAACCAAGATTGTGACACAAGGGATTTACGTGGTTCGGGAGCCTGAGCGTAATACCCTACTCCACGGGGTGTGTGTGTGTTGTTGTATTGAGGATCTTCGTTGAGTTGGTGGGTGTATCCACTTGTCTGTCTATGTATCGTGCGGCTAGTCCTTTTATAGTCTAAGGACTGGCCGTTACAACATTTACCTGGCCCGACATGTGACCCTGGTGTATTTAATGACCTAATACACAATCTATGGGTCTTAAGCATGATAAATAGTGTGATAACGTGCCTTAATGACTGTGTTACCCCTATTAACAATATGTTGATCGTGTGTCATTAATATATCATTAATGACATGTAATCAAGTCTTGTAACTGCCGCTTTAACAATCCCTTGAATGTCCGTGCTGTAGGAGATCTGCCTGTGTTCCCGTTGGTGTTGTAGGTCCGAAGGCTCCACACGTGGCAGCTTCGGAGCTTCCCTTTGTAGGGAGATGGGTCCAGTGCGGTTATACACGTGGTGGCACCGGAGCTTCCTTCTACGGGGGGTTAGATCCGGGGTTATTAACCACGTGTCAACACCGGAGCTTCCCTAAGTAGAGAGTCTAGCTTCGGTCTTGTTACATGTGGCAGTCCTGGAGCTACCCATATGAGGGAGGCGGGTCCAGTGTCGTGTGACATGTGGGGCCTAAGAAAACCTTTAACTCTGACAGGTGGAAATCTCTTGCACTTCTTGTGGTACCGTGGGGTGCCCGATATGCAGGGTACCAACAGTGGCCCCCGGGCCCACCTTTGGGAGAAACCCTTTGGATTAAATTATTCTACTGGAGTTTGGTCCATCCTCGATTCTCAAGCCGCAACTTCAAAGGTCTTCTAATGTGCCGTTGGGGTGATGGTCTGGGGTTAAATCGTTGCTGCTGGCTTGTTTTGAATGCGGCAGATGAGATCTTTGAGTGCGGATCTCATGCAATTGAAGGTCGCCGGTTCCCAATAGGAAAACCGTATTGGCTCAGAGCGTCTTGTCAGGGTGCCGCCTTCAGGTTTCCCTCCGTCCATCATGACAACAGTTCGCATGGGCTAATAACCTCGATCTCTTCGTTGGGGTGGCCCCAGGCCCATTCGTCATTGACGGGGTAGATTTTTTAAATGTGGCTTCACTTTTGCTGCGGTTTCCATCCAAGCGTCGCGGAGGCTTACTTAAGAGGGAAAGTATGCACGGTTTGAGGACTCTTTACGCTTTCAATTGAACTTGCGCACAGAGCCTCCCAAACTTCGCCTAGCTTCCCCTTCCTTTGCTTCACTTTGCCGCGATGGAGTTAGGTCTTCCCAAGAGTCGCCTCAAGAGCAAAGACGATCTGATGAAGGTTCGGACCTATATGGGGTGGTCCAGTGACTCCTTCAATCACTTGATTTGCGCCGGCAAGCTCCCATTCAAGAAGGAGCGCAATGGCGACATAGTGTACTTTTCAGCGTATGCCATGGTGGGATTGATCCCACCTTTTTCGAGCTTCATCTTGATGTTGTTGGACTTCTACGGCCTCCAACTGTATCATATTGGACCCCATTCTCTTCTGCTGGTGGCGACCTTCGTCCACTTCTGCGAGATGTGGGTGGGTGTTCCCCCTGCATCGAGCTATTCTGGAACTTCTTCACGGTCCATACCACCGGCAAGGGGACTGAGCTTCTTGGCTTCTACTATTTCATAAAGCGCAAGAATTGCCCCTTGAAGTACTTGAAGTCGTCCCCCTCCGGCAAATGGGATGATTGGAAGAAGGATTGGGTCATCATCGCATTAGAGGAGCATGACAGGCTGGAGCTGCCCGAAGGTCTTCCCAATGTGGACACCGATGCCTAGAACACAGTTCCGAAGCTATCGGATGCCTTTAAGCCTGTCTTGGCCAGGATCCAGGAATGTGTGGAAGGAGGAGTGACCCCCCAGATTGTCTTTGGGAACTTCTTGGTGAACAGGTGGGCTCCATTGAAGAGAAGGGAGAGGCCCGCCTGGGCCTTCAACAGCGTGATGGATACTGACTGGATTGAAACTGGTTTGGATTCCAACTTGGATGATGAAGCTTTGAAGCTTCATATGAAGAAATTCAACATGGCTTGGTTGCTGACAATGCCTTATCTCCACCGGCTGCTTTCCTTCCTCTGAACATGATTCCGGAGGTTAGTAGAAAGCTCCGGAGGAAGATGCCGGTGCTAGATGACCTCGGTGAGGTGAAGAGGCGTCGGACCTCCAGGGTTGTGATCCCTGGAGATTCTGAAGGAGTGTCTGCCTCTGCCCTGAGCCAAAGGGTTGAAGACATCGGCAAGGACAAGGGCAAGGAGCCGGTCGAAATTTCCAGCCAGAAGAGAAAATTGAAGCACGCTGACGGGAGGTCCGTTAGTCCTGCTTCCTCCACAGTGGCCCCATCTCCCCGGCGGGGGAGATCTTCTGTGGCTACAACTTCTCTGGTGCAGGCGTCTCCGAGAGGCGCTAGCTTCGGACAATCAACACCGGCCTCAGTGCCGGCTAAGAGCTCCAGACTTGGAAGTTCTTCCCAACTGAGAGAAGTTCCGGTCGAGAAGACTCCGGCTGCCGCAGGTGGTCCCCAGCTGAGGTCTGAAGTCGTTGTCTCACCAGACTTGGTGGGATCTGGCTCCGGGCCTCAAAAGAAGAGGCTTTGCGGCGACTGGGGCGGTAGCATCCCAAGGTAAGCATCGTGCGCTCGCCTTGAAATGTTAATCTTGTTTTTGTTATGTTTTTAATCTTCTTGTCCCTTTATTTCTAGGGTGTCATGAAAGGAGTCAGAGACTTCGACATCTGTTGCGGCAACTGTGGCTGCACATGTTGAAGTTCCGGCTTCAACCATTGAGCCTCCTCGTCAAGTGGTGGCAGAAGTCACAGTAGCTCCGGCGCCATGTAACACCCTAAATTTTCGCATCCTGCATTGCATACATGATCATGTATTAAACATTAGTAGGATAAAAGAAAAATGATAAAATATACAAATGAATGTAGCAAAAGAAGAAAAAGAAAATAATAATTATTGTCTAAAACTTGTAATGAGAAATAAGTATAAAAATAATAATAATAATATATATAAGTATATATATAAATAATATATAACAATATATAAAAATAGATAAAATACTAATATTAATAATATACATTATAAAAAATAATAAATAATAAATATAAAATAATAATAATATATAAATAGATTGAATGATAATAAATATATATATAATAATAAATAATAAATGTATAACATGAATAATATTTATATATAAAATATATATAATAAATAACATAATAAAAAAAGAGAGTATAAAAAAATAAAAGTAAGTAAAATAAAAAATATAACTAATATAATAAAAAAAAGAAAAGAAAAAAAAACTATCCGCCGGCCAGCGGCCGAGCCGCCAGCCGGCCACGCCCGCACGCGAGGCGCCGGGCCCCGCCCACGTGCCGCACCGCGCCGACCGGCCTGGCGCGACCCCACCCCCCACGGCGTGCTCGCCCCGAGCCGGCCGCTCGCCCGCGCCCCGATGCCGCCGTACACGCCCGCCGCCTGCCCCATCGCAGCGCGCAGCACGTGCAGCCGGGCCCCGCAGCCATGCCCCCCCCCCCCCCCCCCCCCCCCCGCCTCCCGCTCACCCGCCGCAAACCCCGGCCCCGCGTACGCGCACCGCCCCCTGGGCCCCACGCCGCCGCTTGCCCCGCCGCCCGCTCCCAACGCCACGCGCGATTCCCGGCGCCGTGCACGCCCCGCCTGGGCCCCGCCCCCGATTCTCGCGCCTCGACGCCCTGGCCGCTCGATCCCAACTCCAGCGCCGGCCCTAGCCGCCCCTATAAAAAGGACCGTAGGTCCCCGTGAGTTTCCCTGATCCAGCAAGCCCCGCCGCCGGTACAGAGGAGAAAAAGAACATCAGAAGGTTGCGCCGCCAGGGGAAGAAAAGTAAGAAAAAAAGAGGGGAAGAAGAGGAAGAAAAAGAGGAGGGTGTCACCGTCCACCGGAGATCGTCGCCGTCGTCGTGCCGCCGAGGAACTGCTGCGCCATCCACTTCGTCTACGCGTCGCATTTGTTCCGCGCCCGTCAAGCCGTCAGATCTACGGTAGGACATGTTCCCGATGCGAATTTTTGCGACCATATTGAATCTAATAGACGTAAATTTATTTTAGTTGCACCATAATTTTATTTTCAGCAGCATTAATCCACGTTAAAATCCCCGTAAACTCATATGAACACGTATGAACTAGTTGCATCTAATTAATAAACAACCGTAGTTAATTAATTATTGTACCTTGCATGCATGCATATCATCGCATGTTGATTAATGTGTGTGCATCATATTGAATTGTGTGTATATTCTTGTATGTGTGATCATGAGTAGAGAGAAGTGCTCAAGAGGTCGTGTACGAGGATTTTCAGAATCAAGAATTCGAAGCGCTTGAGCAACCCTATCCGCCGGAGCAAGGCAAGTGTCCTTGAAGCATATTGATCCTGTTTTAAAATAAATGTTTTGTTTGCAAAATTGCATGCTTGTGTCAAATTGATGGGAATCCTATAGTAGGAAGTTTACTAGTTTTGTTTGACCACCCTTGTCACCTGGAATTTATGGTAGAGAGTCGGGAAGGGTTTTACCTTTTTGCTTCGCTTAATTAATTGGGATGGAAAAACCAACACTACACATTTAATTATGCATTAATGATATTCTGGTTAATGTGAACTGGTCAATACGATGGGTGATCTAAGCAAGTCTGGTATGTGGATGGGTTGGATGTTATGGTGGTTTTCTTGCTTTAGATCTAAGGACCGGTTCATGCGAGAATACGCCAGGACTACAGTGCCACCACGAGGCCAAGTATGGGTGCGGCGTAGCTAATTAATTAGGGCTTTGCTAGTGCTGTTTGGACCATTGTGGATGCTCGGGGAAGGGGTAGTCGGATTGGGTTTGTTGATGATTGGTGGGACTACCCTAGGATCCAAATGGCTCAAGAGGGGGCCCTTGGTTGAAGATGTGCTCAGTTGGAGGCATCGCCACCGGTGAAACCTCAGTGGGGTCTGAATAGGCTAGTAATCCCTTTGTAAAGGCTATTTTGTGATCTCTTGGCCATACACCAAAGGAAGTGTAATTGGCAATAAGGAGGTTCTTTAGTCGCCGACGGGTGATGAAATCACAAAAACGTGGGTAAAGTGGTACAAACTCTGCAGAGTGTTTAAAACTATCATGATAGCCGTGCTCCCGGTTATGAGCACCTGGACAACTTCCATGATTAGAGTTGGAAATTGGATTTTTGGGATGGTTATGGTTTGGTAATGGTTATGGTTATGGTTTGGTAATGGTTATGGTTTATGGATTATGATCATGGATATGAATTTGAGTTATGGTAATTGGACATGGATAATGGTGATGTTGACAATAATTGGATATGGTTTATATTTTGTTCATATGATGGTTATGATGGGATTGTTTCACATAGACATAGTATAATGCTTTTCAAATGTTTTACTGTACTTTTCAGCACTTAGCCATTATTACATTCGTCATTTGAATCAGCCACATGTCATACTTTCCACACTTGCTGAGTACGACATGTACTCACTCTTGCAATCCCCCACCCAGCAGTTGCAGGTCAGAATTGTGAGTTTAATGGCGATAATGTGGAGATCTAGGCCGTGTCTACTGTCAGCTTTGCCTGTGGTGTTGCATGGAGCTGCGCTATTCCCTTTTGCTTAGTTGCTTAGTTGTTTAATTAGTTTATTTCCGCTGCATTAGTTGAACTTATCATTAATATTCATTAGAGCTTGTATTCGAGGATTTAATGAATTATGTAATAAGAGTACTTATTTAATAATTTGAGCTGTGGTAATTATCTGTTTATCATTTGTGAATCACTCGTGTATGTGTGTTGAACATCCTGGGCACACATATGCGTTAGCTTGGTTCATTTGAGACTAGACTTGCTGAGACAAGGCTTGCTGACCACAAGGAGTGGGTCAAGAGGGAAACAACCCAGATGGAATACTAGGATAAGCTGCTGGAGGAGAAGGAAGCCGCCATGAGGGCACTCGACGCTAACTCTAGGGAGATCCTTGAGCAAGCCAAGGAGGGGAGTGATGCCTCTGATGAGCGTCACGAAAACCTCAATGAATTATATGAGGTCCTCCTGAAGCACCGAGCGGACCTTGAGGTGAGGGAAGCAAAGCTCCTGGAATAGCAGGAGGATCTTTTGAAGAGAGGGGATGAGATCGCCCAGAAGCTGACTCTAGGAGAGCAAAATTTGGGAAGTCGTTCAAAGAAGTTTGAGCAGTGGAATGAGGAGGAAAAGGAAAAGTACTGGAAGCTGGGGCATGAGCTCTCGAAAAGAGAAGCTGATGTTGCCACCAAGGAAGGGAAAGTGCGAGGCAGGGAGAAAGACCTGGCGGAACAGCGGAACCGCATCCACCTCCGGGAGATGGAGCTGGCCAATCGCGAGAACAAGTTGCTGAAAATATGCAGCAGCATGCCAAAGTGGTCGAGCACCTCGCTCGAGAAGGTTCAGAGCTTGCAGCCGCTCGGAGGTCACTAGAGGAGCTGCGGAGCTTGAGGAAGACTAAGTCCATTCAAGTGTGGGACTTCTTGGGATGAGCCAACGACGTGTTGATGCCACTAGGCTTCAGTACTGTACGTCCAAACAATCCGGAGCTAGACTTGGATCGAGCGCTGGTGGCCCTCAATGCTGCTGGCGGAAAACTCGATGCGATGGGCGACGTCATTGTGGACCAGCTGGAGACAGATGTGAAGTCTTTAGATACGAACGTCGTAGAATATGTGCTGACGTGCTACGTGAGCCGAGCTCCCCAATTCTCCCTGGACTCGGTGCTCAAAGGTCCCGTTGTTGAATAGGAGGATGCCGCCAAGGCCAGCGTCCAAGAAGTTGCCAAGGAAGTCGCCTCATTCTTCCGCAGAACTTAGATCCTCCAGTAGCTAGGACTTTTTCCTTTTGCCCTCTGCTGTAATCTCAATTTTGTAATCCAGTACTTTGAATTTATGAAATCCACTCTTTTTGCCATGAATTTCACTTTGTCTTCAATATACTGTGCTCTATCTTGTTGGCCCCCTGGTATATGTGCACAATTCGAGTGTGCACATGTACCAAAAGGATTTGACAGTATGTTGATGGCTTGAACGCTTCGAACTTGTAGATTTTAGGTCCGAAGTCTTTATCTCCGATACGTCGACAACTGGCCCCCTGGGGCTGCCGGAGCTTGCTAGCTCCAACGGTACTCTCCATCAACGTATAACACGTCGATGACAGGCCTCTTGGGAGTTATCGGAGCTTGATAGGTCTGGTAACGCCCGATGTCAACACTCAAATCGTCGACGGCAGGCCCTTGGGGTTGCCGGAGCTTAGTAGATCCGACGGTACCCACTATCAACATATAAATCATCGACAGTGGGCCCCGTTGGAGGATGTCGGAACTTAGTAGCTCTGACGCCATCCACCATCACTACGTGTTTCTGTTTTTCCTGCACATTAAAGACGAGAAAATAGTAAAATTTGTCCTCTTGTCTATAAATCGTTTGTGACTTATTATTCTTATTTGAGTTTTAGATCCGAAGAAACTTCATATGATAACAAGCATATTGTTATAATCTTTCTAGATCCGCATGCCTTTTTAGTACTCACCCTACTGAGGCCTGCCGGGTTATAGGTAGAGTGGCGTACTTAGGGTGCAGGACTAGGCTAAGTTGATAGCACACTCCGGACCTATGTTGGCTTGGCGTTCAGGCAAGTAGACTATGCAACAATGTTAGGATCTAAAGAGACCAACAATATAATTTGTAATACATATGAATAACTTGGACTAAGACTTAAAAAGAATTGTACAACTTTATTATAGACAAGAAGGATAAAAATAATTATTCAAAAGAACGAGGCTTGTACATAAATGCACGTGGAGTCTGTTTTCACACAACAATGTCTTTCATTATAGGTCCAGGTTACAGTGGAGACAAGGACACACTTAGGGTGCATGATCAAGCTAAGTGTGCTATACATCTTGTACTAACCCCGGGCAGGTAGCTACACTTTTAGTGCTATGACTGTATGAAGTGTACTTGAACTTCCCGGACCCTCCCGGAGGGGTCCGGATGTTCTCTCGGAGGACCTACCCATCTCTTTATAGCGACTCTATAACATATATTGTGCGTAATTACAGACTCACCTCCGTGATTTTAAGCATAAAACTTACGGAGGTGCTCGATGTTCCAAGAATTAGGAAGCAGAGTCCCATCCTCAGTTGCCAAGCGAACGCATCCGGGACGGGATACATTGATCACTCGGAAGGGACCTTACTAGCTTGGGGAAAGTTTATTCATCCCTTCGCGAGTTAGTATCTTCCACGACACCAGATCACCTTCTTCAAGTTGTCAGTTGCGCACATGCTTTTGATGGTAGCGCCGGAGCGCTTGGCGATAATGTGCATTCCGAACAGCTGCTTGGCACCTTCCCTCGTCGACGAGGTCAAGGTATTCACGCCGGAGATGGTCCAGCTTGGCTTCGTTAAAAATTCGGACCCGGAGAGACCCCAAGGTGATCTCTGGAGGAAGGACCGCTTCAGCTCCGTACACCATGAAGAAGGGTGTCTCCCCAGTTGACCGGTTTGGTGTTGTCCTGTTCGCCCACAATATGGACAGAAGCTCCTCAATCCAGTTGGCTCCATGCTTTTTCAGGTGCTCATATGTGCGCGTCTTGAGTCCCTTTAAAATTTCCGCATTTGCTCTCTCGGCTTGACCATTGCTTGCTGGGTGAGCTACTAAGGCGTAGCTCAGTTGTATACTGAGGTCTTCGCAATATTTTTGAAATGCGGCGCTTGTAAATTGGGTTCCATTGTCAGTTATGACTTTATTTGGAACTCCAATGGACTTCAAGAACTTGATTGTTGATTGCTTGTTGATTGTTACACCTGGAGTAGCTTTCGGCCACTTTGTGAACTTGTCAATGGCGACATACAGGAACTTGTAACCCCTGATGGCTTTTGGGAATGGTCCCAAGATGTCCAGACCCCACACAGTGAATGACCATGTAGGAGGTATTATTTGCAGTGATTGAGCCGGTGTGTGAATCTGTTTTGCGTGGAACTGACACACTTCACACTTTTCACTAGCTCAACTGCATCCTGGAGTGTTGTAGACCAGTAAAAGCCATCCCGGAAGGCTTTTCCAACCAACGTGCGAGAAGAAGCATGGTTCCTACACTCACCTCTATGGATTTCTGCAAGGAACTCGCGGCCTTCTTCCATTTTAATGCACCGCATTAGAACGTCGTTGGCACCACACCAGTAGAGATCCCCTTCTACCAACGTGTATCTTTTAGCCAATCTGACGATCCAGTCAGCGGATACATCGTCTTCAGGAAGGACATTGTCTTTCAAGTAGCTCCAGATCTCCGAGATACATGCATTGGAGCTAACTTGAGCTTTTGAGTCTTGCGTGTTGGGTTGCTCGGAGCTTCCAGTAGCACCTATGACCCTTGGTGGATGCCATGGTAACAGGACTACCGGGATCGCCAGCTTTGAGGTGCTGGTCTCACCCCCTTTGCTCAGTTTGGCAGGTTGAGCTGTTGGTCTTGACAACCTTCGGACGAAGATTCTGTCAGGAGCCAGAGCTCCGGTTGAGGCTTTCGTCGAAAGTTTGTAGGCTTCAGTGTTGTGTAGACACTGGACATGGTAGAGATCCAGGACTTCAAAGTCCTTCTGGAGCCTCTAGACTTCAAGGAGATACGCAGCTAGTTGAGGGTTGTTGCAGCAGCATTCACCTTTAACTTGTTTTATGGTGAGCTGCAAATCACCCTTCACCAACAGTTGTTTGACACCAAAGGATAGTGCCACCTTGAGCCCGTAGATGAGAGCTTCATACTCCGCCATGTTATTGGTCGCCTTGAAGTCAAGGTGAACCATGTACTTGACCTTCTCCCCAGTCGGAGCAAGGAGAAGGATTCCAGCTTCGGTCCCCTGTTTTTGCACAGAGCCGTCGAAGTAGAGAGTCCAGTGAGGTTCAGTGAAGACCGGGACCTTAGGTTCCGACTTCTGCTCACTAGGGCTCCCAGGGTTTGATGGAGATGGAGTCCACTCTGCCACGAAGTTGACTAAAGCTTGACTCTTGATAGCTTGTCGTGACACAAATTCGAGATTGAATTCGGCCTGTTCCGCTACCCACTTTGCAATGTTCCCAGTAGAGTTAGGGTTATGCAAAATTGCACGCAGTGGATAAGAAGTTACCACTGATATTTTGTGGGCTTGGAAGTAGTGATGAAGCTTTCTTGAGGCAATAAGAATTGCGTAAATCACCTTATGCACCTCAATGTACCTTGTCTTGGCGTCATGGAGTACTTCGCTAATGAAGTACACTGGGCGTTGGACGGTTCGGGCCCTCTCGAAGGGACTCAGAGCTTCCTCTCCATCGACCCGGACCCTCCCAGAAGGGTCTGGATCTTCTTGTTGAGCTTCCTGGACCCTGCCGGAGGGGTCCGAAACTTCTTCTTGTATGACTCGGACCTCGTTAGAAGGATCTGAATCATCTTGGTCAGCCAGGTGAACCCTCTCGAGTGAGTGGGGTTGATCTCCTAGCGTTTTGCCTTGAGGTTCCATGTCTGGGGGATTGGGCTCAGACTCTCCTTCAGGTAGCTCCGAACCCTCCCGAAGGGGTCTAAGCTCCTGAACTGGATGTGACTCCGATCTTTCCGCGACTAGGACCATACTGACAACTTCTGTAGTTGCAGAAATATAAAGCAGTAAAGGCTCACCAGGATTCAGAGCTACCAAAATTGGTAGTGTGGTGAGGAGCTGCTTCAGCTCTTAAAATGTCTTTTCTGCTTCTTCAAACCAATGGAATGGCCCGGATTTCCTCAGTAGCTTGAAGAAGGGGAGTGCCCGCTCTGCCAGCCTCGAAATAAACCGGCTTAGTGCGGCTAGACATCCAGTTAGCTTCTGGACGTCCTTGATGCGGGCTGGAGGTCGCATATCTTCTATGGCCTTGATCTTCGTCGGATTTGCCTCAATTCCTCGATGAGTCACCAAGATCCTAGAAGCTTCCCGGAGCTAACCCCGAAGACACACTTGTCTGGGTTGAGCTTAGCGCGTGTGTTGCGCAATTTGTCGAAGACAACTTGCAAGTTATCAAGGAGTGATTCCCTTTTCTTGATCTTCACGACGATGTCATCAACTTACACCTCCACCAAGTCTCTAATTAGCTCTCCAAATGTTTTGTACATAGCTCGCACAAAGGTTGAAGCAACATTTTTGAGACCAAAGGGCATGGTAGTATAACAATATAATCCATCTACTATTATGAAGGTAATATTCTCTTCATCTTCCTTAGACATTTGGATTTGATGATATCCAAAGTATGCATCTAAGAAACACAATAGCTCACACCCGGAGGTGGAGTCCACTATCTGATCTATTCTAGGTAGTGGAAATGGATCCTTTGGACATGCCTTATTTAAGGTGGTGTAGTCGATACACATCTGAAGCTTCCCACCAGCCTTGGGAACCACGAATCGGTTTGCCAGCCATTTTGGATGAAACACCTCCCGAATGAATCTAGCTTCGAGCAGCTTCTTGATCTCCTGATGGATGAAATTTTGTCGCTCGATTGATTGTTTCTGGGGCTTTTGGTGTACAGGTCGTGCATCGGGATAGATCTTCAGGTTGTGATCAATCACCTCCCTAGGAACCCCAGACATTTGTGACGGTTGCCAGGCAAACACGTCAACATTTGCCCGGAGGAAAGTGATAAGCGTGAGTTCCTATTTGTTATTCAAACCTCCCGATATGGGTAGTCTGAGCAGCAACGGTGAAAGCATCTAGGCCCCCATGAGGTATGGTTTCGGTGATTAATGATAACTATTGGATTTTACTAATGAATTTGTGTATGCAAGGTCTCCCATATCACTTATTACAATGAAATCTATATGAATATGAATATCATCTACTGATCACTGGATACAATTGGAGACCCCTAAACAATCACTTTATGAGATCAATCAATGTTATGAAGATTAGAAGTAAAAGCTCATATGTCAAAATTATTCAACCGTAATTGACAGCACTCAATGCTTAATAATCATCAGAAGAATATTTCCATCCAATGTCTAAGAGGTCAATCGAGTAAATTACGAAAGAATCACTCGAAGCAAACAAAATAACCTCACCAGATCCACAGATGTTTCCAGAAAACAACACATCGGTCGAGTTGGTTCAACGGAAGAAGAAGACCTCAGAACTAAGTACTCACCGGATCATCCGATGATCAAGGGCATGTTACATCGGTCCATCAGTATAGTAAGCAATATCCCTGGACCAAGTGTAACACCGGATCATCCGATGTACAACTATAAACACATCGGTCAATCACTCCAGTAAGCATCAAGTCTGATCCAATTCTGGAGGAAGTGCCACCGGATCATCCGATGAGAAGATGTAACACCCTAAATTTTCGCATCCTGCATTGCATACATAATCATGCATTAAACATTAAATAGGATAAAAGAAAAATAATAAAAAAATAAAAGATGGAGCATATATATACAAATGTATGTAGCAAAAGAAGAAATAGAAAATAATAATTATAGCCTAAAACATGTATTGGGGAATAAGTATCAATAATAAAATAATAATATATAAAAAAGAAATATATAAATAAATTATATAATAATGAATATATATATATAATAACTGTATAAAAAATAATAAAATAAACAATAATAAATAAATAAATAAATAAAAGAAAAAATATATATATAAAAAATATATATAAAAAGTAAACAAATAAAATAAATAAAATATAAATAATAAAATATATTATAATAATAAAAATAAAAAAATAAAAAAAAAAAAGGAAAAACCGCCTGCTTGCCAGCGGCCGAGCCGACCAGCCCCGCCAGCAGCTCGGCCGGCCCCGCGCCAAGGCCGCGCGCCCCGCGATTCCCGCCGCGCCGCCCGCTGCTGGCTCCCGCCCCCACGCACCGATGCGCTGCCCTGCCGGGCCCCGCCTCCACGCGTCCCACCCCGCGCCGCCTGCCCAGCCCCGCCTCTCGGGCCCCACCCCACGCCCCGCCGCCTCCAGCGCGGAGCCGACCGCGTTGACCGAGCGTGCGCGCGCGATCCCGCGCCCGGCCCCGCTTACGCGCCCCGCCGCGCCGAATCCCCGCGCCTCCCGCGCGTTTTCCGCGCGCCCTCCCCCGCTCTCGCGGAATCCCGCGCCCCGCCCCGATTTTTCCGCCGAATCTCGCCGCTCGCCCGTACCGACTCCCCGTTGACTCCCGCGCCTATAAAAAGGACCGTAGGTCCCTAGGGGTTTCCCCCGATCCCAGAAACGCCGCCGCCCAGAGAGCCACGCCGCTAGAAAAAGGGGACCAGAGCCGCCGCCGCCAGGGGAAGAAAAAGAAGAAAAAAAAGGGGGAAGAAGAGGAAGAAAGAGAGGAGGGCCCCACCGTCCGCCGGAGATCGTCGCCGTCGTCGTGCCGCCGGAGGACCTTACGCATCTACTTCGTCTACGCGTCGCATTTGTTTCGCATTAATAAACAACCGTAGTTAATCAATTATTGTATTTTGCATGCATGCATATCATCGCATGTTGATTAATGTGTGTGCATCATGTTGATTGTATATGTTTCTTGCATGTGTGATCACGAGTAGAGGGAAGCACTCAAGAGATCGTGTACGAGGATTTTTAGAATCAAGACTTCGAAGCGCTTGAGCAACCCCATCCGTCGAAGCAAGGCAAGTGTCCTTGAAGCATATTGATCCTATTTTTAAGATAAATGTTTTGTTTGCAAAACTGCATGCTGTGTCAACTTGATGGGAATCCTATGGTAGGAAGTTTACTAGAATTGTTAAACCAACCTTGTCACCTGGAATTTATGGTAGGGAGTCGGGAAGGGTTTTTACCTTTTTGCTTCGCTTAATTAATTGGGATAGAAAAACCAACACTACACATTTAATTATGTATTAATGATATTCTGGTTAATGTGAACTGGTTAAATCTGGTATGGTTATGGGTGATCTAAGCAAGCCTGGTATGTGGATGGGTTGGATGTTATGGTGGTTTGCTTGCTTTAGATCTAAGGACCGGTTCATGCGAGAATAAGCCAGGACTACAGTGCCACCACGGGGCCAAGTATGGGTGCGGCGTAGCTGATTAATTAGGGCTTTGCTAGTGCTGTTTGGACTATTATGGATGCTCGGGGAAGGGGTAGTCGGATTGGGTTTGTTGATGATTGGTGGGACTACCCTGAGATCCGAATGGCTCAAGAGGGGGCCCTTGGTTGAAGATGTGCTCAGTTGGAGGCATCGCCACCGGTGAAACCTCAGTGGGGTCTGAATAGGCTAGTAATCCCTTTGTAAAGGATATTTTGTGATCTCTTGGCCATACACCAAAGGAAGTGTAATTGGCATAAGGCAGGTTCTTTAGTCGCCGACGGGTGATGAAATCACAAACACGTGGGTAAAGTGGTACAAACTCTGCAGAGTATTAAAACTATCATGATAGCTGTGCTCCCGGTTATGAGCGCCTGGATGACCTACATGATTAGAGGGAAATTGGGATATGGTTATGGTTATGGTTGGTTTATGGTTATGGGTTGGTAATGGTTATGGATGGTTTTTGGCTTATGGTTACGGATATGAATTTGAGTTACGGTAACTGGACATGGATAATGATGATGTTGGTAATAATTGGATATGGTTTATATTTTGTTAATATGATGGTTATGATGGGATTGTTTCACATAGACATAGTATAATGCTTTTCAAATGTTTTACTGTACTTTTCAGCCCTTAGCTATTATTATTGTCGTCATTTGAATCAGCCACATGTCATACTTTCCACACTTGCTGAGTACGACATGTACTCACTCTTGCAATCCCCCCCAACAGTTGCAGGTCAGGATTATGAGTTTAATGGCGATAATGCGGAGTTCTAGGCCGTGTCTACCGTCAGCTTTGCCTGTGGTGTTATTGGAGCTGCGCTATCCCTTTTGCTTAGTTTGCTTAGTTGTTTAATTAGTTTATTTCTGCTGCATTAGTTGAACTTATCATTAATATTCATTAGAGCTTGTATTCTAGGATATAATGAATTATGTAATAAGAGTACCTATCTAATAATTTGAGCTGTGGTAATTTTCTGTATATCGTTTGTGAATCACTCGTGTATGTGTGTTGAACATCCTCGGCACACATATGCGCTAGCTTGGTTCATTTTCGGAACCGGACGTCACAGAAGACAAGTGTAACATCAGTCTAACAACGGTCATATCTGACACAGTGACATCAGCTAATTTGGATTTGACCGATGATAACTGAAGGGGGAGCATCGGATCATCCGGTGTTCACAGAACAGTGATGTCAGCCTACTTTTCCAACGGCTATTTCGTGGATGCTGGCTATTTATACCCCTTCAACCAGTCTATTCGACAAGTCTTGACTACCAAACATACTCTACACATTCTCAAGCATTCAAGACGTTGAGCTACCACTTCTAGATCATCTACACCACTTACACACCAAGAGATAGGCTAGAACTTGCTAGAGATAGTGCTTGTGTGCTTCCATTCTTTGTGATTGGAATCTCTAGTGTAGTGAGAGCTGTAAGGGAGTGTCCCTTGGTGGTTGTATTTGAGAGAGCCTTCCGGAGCTTGCCAAGACGGTTGTGGAAGCCCGGAGGATTCAAGTTGTACAAGGCTTGAGCTCCACCTTGCCGAGGTTGGCAAACGGAGAAGTATAGTGAAGATCCCTAGTCTCGGTGACTTGGGTGTGGCTATACCCTTTGGTGGGTGCCACAACGTGGATGTAGGAAGATCTTGACGATCTTGCCGAACCACGGGATAAATCCTCGTGTCTCCTCGGGAGTTTGCATTCTCTTCCTCTCACCTTACACTTACGCATTTCATATACCGCAAAGTTACTATTCACTTGAATGCATAGGTTGTTCGCATAGGGAATCAGGCTTTTAGTAATTAAGTTTTATTGCTTTAAATTTTTGAAAATAAGCCCAAATCACCCCTCCTCTTGAGCATTCGATCCTTACAATTGGTATCAGAGCAAGGTCGCTCATTGGATCATTCTAGGTTCACCGCTAGAGAGCTAAAATGGCCAAGATTGGGGGTTCGGTTCCTATCTTCGAGGGCAAGAACTTTGCCTATTGGAAAGCACGCATGCGCGCTTATCTAGAGGCTATTGCTCTCGAAGTATGGGAAGCGACCCACGCGGGTGTCGAAGGTCGTAAACGACACTTCCCCCGGACCTGCTTAGAGAGCAGCCCACGGAGGTTCTTTGGATTCACGGGGGCTAGTCCCAGGAGATCGAACACAGCAGGATGATGAACACAGGGTATTTACGTGGTTCGGGCCGCTGGAGCGTAATACCCTACGTCCACGGGAGTGTTGTGTATTGCCTTGCTTGAGCGTGTATGAGCCTTGGTCTAATTTTTTTCGTCCTCCTCCATGGTCGTTTGCCGAGTCCTTTTATAGTTCAAGGACTCTGTTGTTACAAGGTGAGACCCAGGACCCGACAGATGGTCCCGGGGAGAGCCAAATCCTATACAAGATCTAGAATTAATTGTTATCTACTTCCCTTTGTCAGGGGCTTCAATGTGCCGTCCCGCCGCGCCGTGCGCCAGGGCTACACATAGTTGGTGATGATGGCGGTGCACGTCTCGTCCGTCTTGTCCTCGCGGCCCATTCGTCCGTCTTGCGGCGTGGGTCTGTACCGGCTACTTGGACAAGACAGGACACTGGAGCCTTGACTTTCGCAAGCGCGACTCAGCCTGCCTGGGGAAGGCACGCGAACATAATGCCTGTCTAAGCAGCGCACGCGTTCCTTTACTGCAGCCTCCTACCGCACTGAGTTGGCCGTCCGCCACGTGGTAGCGCCGGAGCCTGCCTCTGCGGGAAGTAAAGCACTTGACGGATCAGGCCACGTGGCGCATTCGGAGCCCACCCCTATGGAGGGGTGGGGGCTCAGCCCTGCAGGCCACGTGGTGGCTCCGGTGCCTTCCCCTGCGCGGACGCGGGCTTGGCCCTGAGGCCCCGATCGGCCACGTGGCAGCTCCGAAGCCCGCCTCAGCGGGAAGGCGTGGGCCTGGTCCTGCCAGCCACGTGGCGGCTTGGGAGCCCCCCCCCCCCCCCCCCCGATGGGGAGGTAGGATCTGGTCCTTCCCTCCTCAACGTGGCAGCCTTGGATCCGACCCCTTAGGCAGGGGCGGAGTCCTTAGCGGTTTTCTCCTGTGCACGGGGGTACCCGGTCCGCAGGGTACCGACAGTGGCCCCCGAGCCCACCTCGGGAGAGTCGCCGATACCGCAGGTGGGGTCTTTTTCCTTTTCTTCCCACGCAACTCTTCTGATTCCACTTCGAGGCAGTTCCCCAGGCGTCACGCCCCTGCCGTTGAGGCGACATGTCTCCTTCCGGTAAGTGAAGGTGCTGAACAGGCGCCTCGCGACGTGACTCCTGCCTTCAATCGTGCTTTAACTGCGGTGGTTCCCAAGGTGGCTCCTGCACTTCCGCTGCTTTCGCCCTTTCGGAAACCACCGAGTTACCTCCCGCATGGCTAGCTACTCGGCTCGCCTTCTTCGTCGAGCGACCCGGGCCCTCATGTCATTGCCCATACGAGTTCGTTACTCTTCTACTGAGGCCGTGGCGATCCACGCTTTTGCGCCTGTTGGTCTGCAGGGGTGCATAAAAAAGAGAACTTTCCCCCTGAGGGTCCTTTCTCCCGCCTCTGCTCCCCTGCGCTCGTGCTTTTGCCTCAAGCCCAGTTCTTGCGCTCTAGTTCCCAGTCTCCCCGTCCAGAGCCTCCTCCCTCAATCCTCATGGCGAGCATCTTGCCCAAGTCCAGGTTGTCCAGGCCCGCTGACCTGGCCCCGATGCGCCGGCTTCTCGGCTGGCATACTCTTGAGCGGGAGTCATGGCTCCGTCCTCGGAGGCTCCCGCTGAGCCTCTCCACCGGGGAGATGGTCCTCTTCTCGTCGTACATGCTGGCCGGCTTCGTCCCGCCAGCATCCGCCTTCCTGGTCATGCTCCTGGAGACCTTCGGCCTCCAACTCCACCACCTCGCACTGAACTCGATCGCCATGCTGGCGGTCTTCGCTCACCTCTGCGAGATGTTCGTGGGGGTGATGCCGTCGGTAAAGCTCTTTCGGTAATTTTTTGTACTGAGGGCCACGGGCAGGAGCTCGAAGGAGCACCTCGGCGCCTACTACTTCCAGCGCCGGACAAAGGTCCCCACGAGGTACATTGCTTCCTTCAACTCCGCGAGGTGGGAGCTGTGGCGCGAAGATTGGATGATCGCCAAGGTCTAGGACCACGACCGGATGTGCCTCCCCACCGGGATCCCCTACTCCGAGCGATCATTCTGGGAGGAGCGCCCAGAGTTGGAGGAGGCGTTCAACCCGGTGCCGGAGAGGATCCAGATGTTGGCGGACCACAGGCTGTTGTCTGCCATGGTGCTGAGGGACTTCATGTCCTGCCGCATAGCTCCACTTCAGCACTGCGCCCACCCGGCGTCGATGTTCACTGGCCTGTCGGACTGCACCCGGCTCGAGACCGGCCCCGGCTCCAACCTGAGCGAGCAGCAGCTGCTCGACATGCTGACCCGGGTTTGCCCCGATGACATCTCCGCTAAGGCTCTTGCTCTTCCGTCGGCCTGCCGCCCCTTGTGCTTGGACTCTGAGTTGAGGAGGCAGCTGCTGAAGACGATGCTGACCCTTGATGAGTCCGGGCTAGCGCGGCGCTAGATCGGGGACCCGTTCCGGGGGGTTAGCATTGCTGACGACGTTGAGGGAGGCGAGGCTCCCTTAAGCGATGTTGGCTCTTCAAGCGACGACTCCTCGAGCGGCCCCCAGCACCATCCATGGGGTGGCGTCGTCGCCCCCGGCGACAAGGGGAAGGGGAAGGTGCCAGTTCCGGTGCTGGACCCATCCCCCAAGAAGCGCGCCCGGTCGCCGCTGCCGGCCCCTTCTGCCCCTTGTCAGGACTCCGGAGCCCTGCCGTGCTCGTCGCCAGGGGGCGCCGATGGCGCCACCTTGCCGCCCGAGTCCTCCACACGCAAGAGGGGGAGGCTCCTCAACGCCGACGGGACCCCAGCATTCCCTCTCCGTTCGGAGGGGCGCCAGACCTCGGGGGTGCCGCCGACACCATCACCACAGGGGCCCCCAGCACACTCAGGGGCCCCCATCACGGGTTCGGGGGGTCCGAACCCCCCCCCCCCCCAACCCTTTCGGGAAGCGGTGGAACTTCAGCGTCCCCCGGTAAGCCTGCTCAGATTTTACCTTGGGTGTTCTTTGATGTGCGTATACCCTGTCAATCTCTTATGGTCTGAGTTTGCTTGGTTTCAGCGCCACCACTGCTACTCCATGTGACGCCCGGTTCCGAAAATGAACCAAGCTAACGCATATGTGTGCCCAGGATGTTCATCACACATACACGAGTGCAATCACAAAAGGATATACAGAAAATTACCACAGAACAAGTTTAATTAACCAAATTTTATTACACAAACCATATTATCCTCGAATCCAAGCTCCAATGAATATTAATGACAAGTTCAACTAATGCAGCGGAAATAAACTAATTAAGCAAACTAAGCAACTATGCAACATAAGCGACAGGGTATGCATGCGCAGCTCCAATCAACACCACAGGCAAAGCTAACGGTAGACACGGCCTAGAACTCCGCATTATCGCCATTAAACTCCCAATCCTGACCTGCAACTGTTGGGGGGGGGGAATTGCAAGA